>JACDJE010000044.1:2160740-2482595 GCA_016647715.1 Pavo muticus
TTTTTTTTTTTTTTTTTTTTTTTTTTTTTTTTAAGTCTGCTTTTAAGTGCTTGAGACATCAGGAAAGATGAGAGAATAGGGCTGCTCAGAGCCACAATTGCTCCTCACTGTAGGAGGCCACCAGTAACTTATTTCACTCTATAGAGCAGCTTATCCTCTACCATATCCCTCCAACCTTCTTTCAGGAGGAGCTGCCCCAATGAGTGTTCCCTGTTGGGTGCCTAGGAAAATCTTTGTGTGCACTGTGCTGTGCAAACTATTTTCAGCTCTACCGCCTTTCCCTGTCTGCAACCTCTCTGCAAAGACTTTCTCATACAGCCACACTGTGTAGCATAGCAGTAGAACCCAAGAATAAAATCCTCAGCAGCTTTTCAGGAGGTCCTTCATGCTGTACATACCAGAGAAAGAAATTCTCAACTGAATTTTCGACCTATGTGCATTTGTGATGCTATGTTCGGGCTCTCTCTGAGGAGCATCTCAATGGCTGACACAAAACAAAAGACCATTAATGCAGACCATTTCTTTTCACAAAGATGACCTCAAAACTGAAATATTCTAAAAGATGTATTGAAACAACCTTTAGCTGAAGTACATCCATTTAGTTTCTGATATTTCCAAGCAGTGACTCCTACTTACTTGAAGATATGCCTGAATATGTTCACGATCATCTTCAAGTCACAGCCTTTTAATTTCTATTATAACCTCTGCTGCTGAAGTACTTGCCATTGTCCCCATCCTCTCACAGCACTGTAGTAGAGCACTACTAAACCAGAGATGAACATGAGACCTAGAGAAAGTTGGGGCAAGCCCACAGGCTCATCTTCAGGCAACCTGACTAAAGCAACACAAAGCACACTTCAGAGAGCTAGGAGGTGAGCAAGCAGTAGGTATGCATAAGCTGAGGTTTATGTACGCTAGCTCATACTAGCCTTTACTTCAGTAAAATACTCAATTTAGTTTATCTTGAAGCCATATGCTTTGCCACTATGGGTTTTTCAAACAGGAGATAATAAGCATAGAAACACACATGTAGGTTGTAAGTGAACACTTGTGATATTACAAACACCATGAGCAGCACATAGCTTTAGCTTGTGAAAGACCTGCTGTATACCACACTGCATGCTTCTGCCAAACTGATGATCTGGATGCAGATCATTGGTTCTGACTGCAGATGTTAGGAGTGCACCATTCCTAACAAATGCATAATCTGATTAAATATGAAATGCACTGATATTGTCAAAACCCATTAATCACTTTCAAGACACATTAATGTAGGCTTTACTGACAGCTGCGATGATCGCACTGTCACCACAGGTAACATTGCTCAAAGTTACCCCATTAGATCTTAAAGAGGAAAAGATAAAGAGTACGCAGGATATACTTAAGTGCACTTTACATGTATTTATATCATGGAAAACTTGAGTTACGCTTATATCCATACAGCTTCCTCTGCTATTAAATACATTTAACCTTCCACATGAAGTGTTTTATGCAAAGACAGCGATAACTTGCCCAAAATACACAGATTCAGAAAAAGCTGCGAGCATGGCAGGTCTCTGAGTTAAAACAGCCCCACGGAGACACTCTGTGATATCCCTGCAAAACGGGGGGGAAAATCTATACATATTTTAAGCACAACATATATTGCAAACTGACCCAGCAAACCAGAACCATGCACTTACTGAGTACATTGCACAGGAAGGCTTCTGTGTGATTAGGGCATAAGTATTACAGGTGAAGAATTCCAGAAATAATTGCATGTCCAAGGCCCATGCTTAGGCAATCTCCTACCCCTATCTTCCATTCACTATATCACATGACTATGGACCTGTCATATCATCATAGTCACTTTTCTATGCTTATTTAGTTATTACTCAGAAATGGCCTCACTTTTTTCTTTTATCTCCACTGTTTTAATCCTTCCTCCCACCTCAACCATCTTGTCAATCTAGGGACTTCATACGACAATTTACAGGATCAAATAGAGGATAAATGAGAAACCTTATAGCTTCAGAAGGAACAAAGATTAGCACAGCAGACCAGTGTGAACTGTTGATCAAAAGAACGGGATTTATACTGTAAACTTGTCAAAGCAGAGACTTCTACTACACACTGGCACAGTATTTGTCTCAATGGGGCCTCATCTTATCTGAGACTCATGGGTGTTACTTAATAAATTGCAAAACAATGTTAGAGACATTTAAGGAGAAAAATAAGGAATACTCAAGTTGCAGGCCTACAAGGGTGCTGAAACATGAATTAAGAAGGCATTACATAGGAGTATATCAGCATATAGCAGCAAATGAAAAGTGGTGATTTGTGCCATGTAGGTGGGAGAAAATTACTACAAGGAAACCATGTTTCTGCTCTGCCAACTAACGAAACCTTGAAAGCCTGAAAGATGCAGTACTGCACAGTAGTGCCAGAAGCAGAATGGAGGGTCTTTAAGTAGACACTGATGTAAGTTAAATAGTACAAATACCAGTCTCATTATCCCTATGAATTTATGAGATAATCCCTAATATGTGAAACTTGAACATTGCTAGGTTTTTGTACAACAAGGTTTCATGTTGTACTGAACTCATTTTTTAACCTTCCAATTGCCTTAGCAATCAGAAGAAACATTGTGGACTGTGGTTCAAAATTCGCTATAGTAACTGTTACCTGACACTACAGCTGAGGAATTCCTATCATGACCCCCTTGGTAAATGCCTCTAATGGTGCTCCATAAAAGCAGACAAATCCATGAAAAGAGCAACTCAAAGTATAATAGAATCTTCAACCATAAAGAAATTGTAACAGAAACATAGCACATTAGAAGAATAGAGATCTGTTATTTCAGATAGGATCCATTTTTCTCCTTTGGGAAATATTGCTATCTTCTATTCCAGGCCAGAATCTGAGCTATGACCATACTTTCATGAGAACTGTATTTGTAGGTTTTTCATGGCTCCTTCCCTATCTTGCTTCCTTGCCAGACATCTCTCCTATTAGGTTTGCTTCTATATCACCTACACACTTTGCCATTAATAATGCAGAGAAAGCAGGTGAAGCCAGGCCCTAGTGCCTACATCAAATACATAATGTGAAATGCACAACATGCCACATCACTGGAAAGGGAAGCTCATCTTCCCAGCACCGTACAAAGTAAAATGGGCTCTAATGCCTAGACATTTGTTCTGGAAATAGTCCTATGCAAAAAAAAAATTGCAAAGGTAAAGCCTATAGAAAAAAATCAAAGCTCACACAATAAAAGACAACTGGTCCACAGAATACAGCTTCAGAATCAATATGAGCATGTACTAAATGCTGGAATACCTCAAAAGAAAAAGTCAATCTCTGTAATAACTACTTTCTACTAAGATTCTTAGCTGGCTGGGGATTTAAGCAAGGGTTTTATCACCTTTGTACAAAATAATAATGGTAGAGAACGGTGCAGTTCTTCATAGATAATACATAGCGTTTACCAACAGTGCATACAGTTAGCACAGGCATTCAGCAGCAAGAAGCTATCCCCTTTGGAACTCACATGTTCCTGTTTGTTGAGGGCTGGAAAGGATTTCTGCTCCCTGCAGCATTTGAATATGCTGTCTTCCTTTTGTTAAATACCTCCTGCTGAAGGTTTGTGTTACTCTGGAACAAAACTGGCAGCTCACAGCATCATTCACAACAGAGCTCAATCTGAGAGTCCCCTAAAGGTGTTCACTGAAAACCACCTACAGAGTGCTAGTCCAGAAGTTATCTGCTCCTAGGACCATTCCCCCATAAAGGCCTAGGGTGAAAAGAAAAGCATGTATTCCACATTGAACTACTGGAAAGCAACTTCTACTTTTTTTTAAAGATGACATTAATCAAAAACGAGCACTTAACTCCTCCACGTGTACACTACAAAGCATGTATTTGACCTGTAAGGCAACAACCTGAAATAAACCTAAGTAATCACTAGTACAGTCAATTTCATATGTTAAAAATTTTTAGACAAAATTTGCATTTGCACTAAGGCTGTCATTTAGCACTGTTACAGTATAAGCCAACTGCTCTCCCACATCAGAGCACCTAGGAGTCAGCGACTTACTGTTGCACAGAGTCATGTTTGCGTTTTCACATTCATGTCTTTAATAAAAATATCAATTTCCTAAGCCCTTATTACAGCAGCACTAAAATACAAGCTTCTCTGCCAGGTGTCACTCACCCAGTCTACCTCCAGATCACCTCTGCTCCTATCAGCTGATTGTCACTCCTAAACTGTGCTGCAGAGACAGTTTGGTCCCTCTCATTTGAGAAACTACTGGCTCTCAGGATTCACATGCAGGGCTGGTTAGGAAAGCAGTGGGCTCTCCCTTGCCTCTCCAGGGCAGAGGGAAGGATCAGCAGAGAAGTGCAATGCTGGAACCCACAGAACTGAAAGCCAAGACTGATTCACAATGCACTGAATGAGCCAGTAATGCTCAGAGACAGGATTATCGCGACCATACATTTATCTTTGGTTTTCTCCCTTCCAAGTTTATTGCTACTGCCACCATCAGTAGCAGCCACAGAATACCTCACGCTGATGTGCTGGAAGCACCACCCTCTAAGCATGGGACAGGTCCCCCCTAATGCTGCCCTGGTTCCTATGCAATTCAGCCACAGGAGCACCTGCTGGGGGCAGTGAAAACTAAGCTTACAATTGCAATGAGCCTGCCTGGATTCACCTGACCCAAGAAACCACTACAGAGAAACACACCCAAAGACAATGCTGCACATCAAAAGGGAAATCATCTCCCCAGCATGGGGAAGAAGGGGATGACTCACCCAAATATGGTGACTCAGTCTTGGGAGGCAGAGGGATACAACTCCCTCACAGGTCTCAAACTACAAAGCAAGCATCAGCAGATGCACCCAGATCAAATACATTTCAAGTTTTTTTTTTAAAAAAAAAAAAACACAGCCTGGAGCACACCTCATCATTTCTCATGAAAATAGCTAGTTTTCATATTAAAACAGAAACCTGACGGAGGTGAGAACTTCTATGCACTTGCTAACATTCATTGTATCATAGCTCAGAATAAAAGGCTGCCACAGGAGATGGAAAAATGTTAGAGTTATCAGGTCTATTCTGGCTTGCACCCTTGCAAAAAGCCTTCTCCACAGCAGGAGAGTGCTGCAACCTCCAGCAAGTTCAGAGAGCTCTGAGAACAAGGTGATATTTTCTTCCCACCCAGAAAAAAAATGGTGACAGGATCAAGCAAAGTATTCTGCAAATCCCTGCATCTCAGAGGGGAGAACAAGAAAATCCAGAAATAGTTTCAGCTACCCTGCTTAGATGGCAGATCCCACTCAAAACATTTTATCTCACCATTTCAAATAAAATCTACCCTGGGATCAACTTGCAACAAGCTGAGGAGGAAGAAAGGTGCAGCCATAGTTGCCTGGGTACAGAAGACCACAGAACCACTATTTCTCCATCACAACTTACTGAGCCATAGATAGGATTCTACTTTCAGACTGCTTGTCAAATCCTAGGATTTAGCCTAGCTTTCATGAAAACATTTTACTGGCTGGCTATGAACTATTTAAATAAAACATATCAAGGAGCCTGTGTAAACCATACTGCTGGACAGCATTAGAAAAGCATTCCATTATTATTCACTCCATATCAAGATGAATGCAAGTGAGGTTTATAACAAGAGCTCTATCAAACATCAAAGTCAACACAGAACTGTCACAGAAAAACAAATACCCCACACACCATATTCTCCCATGTGTGATACTTAAAATATGCTTAAAAGTGGGGCAAGACTCAGAACAAGATCTGTGCCAAGTGTTGACATTGGCAGAGCACAGTTCCTGGAATAACACAGCATAAGCAGGAGAATTACTCATAGAAGATAACATGGTCTGAATTTTTATTATTCTGGAATTTGGTGAAATGCAGCTTGGATGTGTGTGACAATAGTTGAGAATGTTGTCTGTATTTCACAGACAACACGCTGTCCCTTTCAATACCATCAGCTCTGTGTCTCCATGTAATCGGTTTAGTTTAAAATGAGAACTGGAGCCTATGGCCAGAGAGCCTTAACACTTCTGCAGCACTTAAACAGTCAACATTTTGGGGAAAAAATGATCAGGTGATCCACAGTGCATGCACTTTGCTAGCTGTCAGGAGGTTAATGGTGTGCCTCAAGCACAAGGCTAAATTAGGATGTGAACACCTTAATCTACAGTTGCAAATGCTGACAGCAATGGCACTTCATCAACTATTTATGCAGTCTTATTTGCTACATATCTCCCTGATTTCTCAAGCCTGTGCAACCAGCCCTCCCTCATCTCCACATAAATTAGCTAAATGACCTCTTGTAGCCTGCTTGAAATGAAAATTGTCATCTGAAAGAGAAAATAGCTGTTCTAAATGTTTGCAGGGAATGGAGAGGGTGTTAAGGATTGCAAGCTTCTCTGCAATACAAAAACTTCAAATTCATGTGTGAGAAATTAGTCTTACCTAATATTTAAAGCCAAGAAATTAATAATCTTCTCTAGAAAAAGCAGATTTTTTTTCATATTTGCATTTAATATTTAACATCAACAGGTTATGGATCTTGTTCAGGAAAAATATTGCAGTAGCAGAGCTGAAATTGGTCTATATTTGTTACATGCATTGTATAACAGATTCTGTGCCATGCTTCTAAAGAAAAGTGATGGATAGAGATGTCTGAGTGGCCACCAGATTCAATGACACTGTGCTCTTAAAAGCTTTATTGCAAGTACAGATTAAAGCCGAAAGGCAGAGACAGCTTTAACTTTACACTGGTGGTGTTTGAGAAGAGGTACCCAAATTAGAAAACAGAAATTCAAATACTGGCCACAAGTGCAATAAAATACCAGTTCACCAGTTTATTATATGCACCCCTGAAAGGATTAATTTAAGGACTGCAACAGAAACAAGTCAGTGGGCTGACCTGGGAGTAAATTATTTCCTCCAGGGTTGAGTGCCTCTGAGCACATACTTATCACAGCAAAATATGAAGTAGTTTTAGCAAAAGAGGGAAGCCCCTAATAACCTCCTCCCAGGAGGTTCCATAGCCCATCAGGCAGGGAGGAGGTGAGCAAGAATACCCACAGATTCCTAAATAATAACCAAGTATTTGGAAATCAACTATATTGCAAAAACCATTTGCTTCATCAAGTCACAGCTTTGCCTGCCTATTATTTCTGCTGCATGAACACGGAGTTTCCCTCCATCCAAAAGATAGATATTTTCCATCCATCCAAAATAAATAGGCACAATCGCCCTGAAAACTCTGGGAGAACACGCCACACATACCAGAAAGTCATGCAAATTGTCCAAGCTGATCCTAGAGCCTATTCACCTTCCTCTTTGGCAGAGACATCTGCAGCCATTACACAGAGATAAACACAGTTTCAAAACTGCCAGACAAGTAAATCTTGAAGAAAGGAGTCACAGCATCTGTGAGGCTTGGAAAATTCTGTGCTATATTACACATCACATAGAACTATACAATTTTTGCATATACTGTCAAGCGCCCCTGAATCCCTTTATGCAATATTACTAGGCTGTATTAAGATAATTTTTCACTGGCTGAGAATCAGACACTGAGGAAAATACACAATGTATTTGGCGGTCATCTTTCTTCATAATGACACACAATTAACACAATGCTGTTAAGTACTTAAAATTATTCCTGAAAGTTTTTCTTCAAATAGCAATGCTTTTCAAATAGCAAATGCAAGTAAATCAGTATTCTTGTCTTGAGATATTAAGATTAGCATTGCTCTAAGATTAAAATAGCCTAGAAGGAAAGGCTTCTAGTGCAATTTTCAAGTACTTTCTCCCCAAAATAATTCAGTGCTAAGATGCTCTTCCTCTGTACACACTTGCCACAGAGCTATTGCAAAATGACTTGCAGCACCTCTGACTTATAAGAACTCTACTCAGATGACCCAAGCCTCAGACTACATTTGTTTGCAGCTGGGGTTCCTGAGTCCTAAATCCCATGGGGGCTTCTGAAGTGACTGCTCTGCACACCCAATTGTTTTCTAATTGCAGCCCATGCTTCAGAGGGACCTATGAAAGAGTACAGACAGACAATTCAGCAACTCCATCACAGCCCCAGAGTGCCTCAAAGACTGACCAAAACCTCATTAGTTTCACGCAGCTACAGTAAAAGGGTAAAGTTCCAGAGAGGCAAAAGATTGAAGTCTGACTAAGCAGCAAGGTGTTATAGCCATTATTTCCCAATGCAATAGTGAAGGGCTTATTTACATTTGTTATCCAGAGTGCAAACTACCGGCAAACACCCCACAGCAGGTTTACTGAGTGTTTTATCTGCAGGAGAAATTCTCATTTCTTTGGTGATTCAAGTCCAGCAAGCACAAGATGTAAAAAGATAACTTTCATTATTACAACAGAATGTTTTTTCATAGCAGTTGTTACCCCATTTGGAAAATATTGCTTGATATCCTGTAATCCCTCTGCATCTGTCATTTCAGTTTATTAGTTCCCTGAGTATATTCAAAGCTGTAAATGGAGAAACTGAGCTGTCCGGATTTCAAATTGAAGATGGGAGCCAACTGACAAAATACCACGTAGCTGTTTCAGTTTAATAATCCCGTGTGGACAGATGATGCATCTACTATTCCCTCCAAAGCTTATTTCCCAAATTCAGTTATTATGCAGATGGTAAAATCTATTCTTTGAGGGTCAGGATTAAAGCCAATGGAAAGTGCCATGTAATTCATTGAGGGGAAAAATAGCTATTACTGCTACCTGGAAGGTAATACCCATTTCCAATACAAAACACTACATTTTATGACAGCTAACGTTTTCCAAAACCTTCCTAAGCACCCAAACCTTAAAAATCACCTAATGCCAGACACTGCAGAGAAGCAAGCAGTTCAGTATAACAATGGATGCTTTCCAGATCGCATACTCCAAGCCAGCAGCAAATGGCCAGCAGGAAGAGCATTCTCTCTTCTTCAAAACTGAGTGCCCTGGTATGCAGAGCAGGGCACAGGTACCCACTCTGACAAAACTCCAGAGTGACTGAACACATACCAAACACTTACCAAAGCTCCCCTGGCAGAAGAAACCAAATAGTCTTATCCCTCTCAGACTTACCAAGGACTGAACAGAAGCGTAGCAATGCCTATGTCCTGTGAAGGGTCTTGGCATCCTCACGCAGCCTGAGACATAGACACATCCCTCCTGGGCACAATGATGTGTAGTATAAATCAAGTGATGGTCCAACAGCTGTAGGCACCTCCATGCTATCTCTGCAGCATAACAAATACAGCATATGTAAAAAATCACCTAATGGTCCAAAACCAGAAAAATATTATGCTAGTGTCTTAGAATAAGTTGATAATATTTATTACTTTGGAAATTACTAATTCATACAGCTAGAGCACTTTATTTTTTACTAGAAGGAAAAGGAGTTTAATTTAAGCCTGGTATTTAAATATACTTGCTAAATGTAGTAGGGCATTGTTGAAGACAAATTAATTTAAACATGAGGCTGACTGTATAAAACATCAGAATCACCCTTCCAAGGCAAAAATACTTGAAGAACATGTAGATCTTTCTAAAGAAAATTAGTCAGTGACTTAAAACATCTTCTCTTGGTCACAATAAAATGCATTTCTCCACCGCAGCTGCATTTCCACACTTTGTACACCTGCAAAACAGGCACTGACCAAAGCTCCATTTTTGTATTCTAAGTTCTTCCTCTCATCTACAGAGTTGGCTAACATTCAGTTTTACCTGGAGGCATTTGCAGTCTTATTAAGGGGCATAGTGAGCTAAAAAAATGTATGACCTACTCATAGAGGCAAACTGTGATTATCAAAGAGAAAGCCACAGGGTATTCATCATTAAAAACTGAATTAACAAGGCATTCTGCATTTCCTCTGTAGAGCTTCCTTTGACAGAGAATTTAAAGGATGCTCTGGATTCAGGAACTCAATAAATACATTAAATGTCATAGCAAGCCTTCCAGTGCACATCCTGACCCATACTGGCATAGTACCACACCAAGTACAATGCAAGATAAGGCTTGGAAGTCTTCCTTTAAAAACTGGACCTTGGTCAGTGAGTCCAGGTAGACAAAATACTGCTTTTAGCACCAAGCATAAGAGCCTCCCCATACTGGCTACCAGCAGACATACTTTTTTTGCATCACCCCCAAGGAGCTCTGTTTAGCCAGTACTCTGCCAGTCCCAGAAGGGAGAGGTGGAAAGCATTTACATTAGAGGATCCATCTGAACATTCATTTTTCTCTAGCAGAGGTTGTTTAGAGTCTGCCCACTTTTGTGTGTATTTTTATACAATCCTGTTCTTTTCCTCAAGTTAATGCACTCCACACAGACCTTTTTGACTAAAAGGTATTGTGTTTTTAATCTAAGTTCTCTATAGAGGGACACACGCTATCAATATCTTTGAGCAACTCCCTACTGCAGTCAGTAGGGAATTCTTCTCAAAAAGAATCAATGGCACAACAAACCCTATGGTTGTTGGGGCTCTTTTATATATTGTGTTATAGCTTTTAAATGAATCCTGGCATTGATTCTTAAAAAATTAATGAAAAAAATAAATGAAAAGAGGGAAAAAATATGACAAAATACTTGCTGTAGTCAAATGGGTGGTAAGGGCAAAGACAGTACCACTGTGCTGCTAGAATATTAGATGTAGAATCCTGATAGTCATAAAATACCTTTGCTGTAAGCCCAGCAGGTATTTGTGGGGATCTGTCTGCATCGTTTGATTATTTATTACAGAAGCAGCTGAAAAAAAAGCAAAGTACAACTATCACTACCATGAGGGGAGGGACTGCAAAAAACTTGGCCCAACACGGCATGTTCAACAATATGCAAGAACCTTCAAGCACAACTTTGCCACTAAGAGCAAAAGGACTAGCTCTCCTACACCATTTGGCTCTTGGACAGCCTTAACTATTAGATGCAGAAAGTTAGCTTACTGGAGAAGCTTTGTCAGCCCCACTAACTACAAGATTCATTTTTTACTAGCTAAGAAGTCTCCTCCACCCCTCAGAGCTTTAATGGAGTTGTGATTAATTGCACCAAAGTGGATTTGGCCCAGTCTTTCCAATGCAACACTATTGATTTACTCCCATAGCACAAGTAGCCCACCAGATTTTGACACTGAAATATGATCTTATTTAATGACACCCTCTCTTAGTAATATCTTCCAGATTTCTGTTATTCATTCTGGGATTTAGATTTAATTTTGGTGCTGTTATGTTGCCTATACTTTTATTGTGCTGTTTACAAAATGATTCTTGCAATTAATTACAGTAATGAGACTATGGCTAAAATACTTAGAGAATGCTGATAATTAATGATTGGATGTTGATTGTAGCATTTTATTGAACATACACTGTGGGTTGGCCTCCTCTTCCCTTTTTTGGTCTTTCTTGCTCAAATTCTAATAGGTAATTGAATAAATGATTAGTGAGAAAGTAGATTACATGAATCATATTTAATCCCTTGGCACTTAGACAGGAATCCAGAGTAACATAATGTGAGGAATATAAGGAATCAATTTCTTCGGTATTTTCATTGTAGTAATTACAGGCTGAAAATAGTTTTAAATCAGACACTGCAAAATTGGCAAATAGGCTGGACCTGAACTAAGGAGCCTCTATGCAGCAGCAAGTGATATCAGAGTAGCTGTCTGTCAGCAAGGACAGGACCAACCAGCAAACAAAAGGGCTGGCAAGGACACAGAAGAGCTTGGCCATGTCACCTGGTGTGATCACACCAAGAGTCAAATGGTGGACCACAGGAAAAATATAACCTTTCAGGGTCTGGGTCTGAAACAAGATATCAGGTCACCCTTTCCCTGCTGTCAGTAAGATCCTCTGCAAGCCTTCAGTCAAGCCAAAACTCCATCTCTCCCCAAGGTGAAGCCATAACATGGACAACATGTTTGCAAGCAGGAGCTGGATGAGCAGCTGGTGCAGCTATAAGGAAGTTCAGCTTGACCAAAAGCCACACATCAAAATAATGCAATTGAGGCCATCTGGTGTGCTTTCAGAAAACTAGCAAGATGTATAGAATCACAAAAGCAAGCACTGTGTATACATATTATGATATAGTCTAATTAAGAGAGCTCCCATTGACTTCAGCCTCAGCTTTGAAAATTCATCACTTCTGAGAGTCAGACCCTCATGTCTCCAGCAGACACATGTTAAGTTAGTAATCTGTACTCAGGCCACTGAAGCAAAGGTCCTTCCAGCTGTCTTCCCTTGACAGAGCCACACAAAGTTCATTCTGTACCATAACAAATGTACGGGTTTGTGACAAAAATCAGCTAATATTTAGATACCTGTTGATACTTCATATAAAAAATTGGCCAAATGAAAGTTGCCAGGCAGCCTTAACTGCAGTCTTCCTGGAAAAGCAAAGCACATTTCCCCAGGCATTTGGCTTCCTTCCCTACTACTTTCAGCTTCTGATGTTGCTCAAAGAGCACTGATGTCTTCTCTCTGATGACAGCAATAGGACCCAAGAGCACACAGCATGGAGCTGCAACAGCGGAAGGTCAGGTTGGATTTCAGGAAAAGATTCTTCACCAGAGAGTGACTGGGCACTGGAATAGGCTGCCCACATCAGTGGTCACAGCCCCAAGCTGTAAGAGTTCAAGCAGCACTTGAACAACACTGTCAGACATAGGGTTTGAATTTTGGGTGATCTCAGTGACCCTCGTGTGTTCCTTTCAAGTCAGGATATTCTATGAAATCAAGAATAGGGCATCATTGTTGACTGATAAGTTACATTTACTCAAAGATTAACCCACATTGTCAGAGAATGAGTTACAGTCATTTCCTACCATTCTATAGAAAAAAAACAAGTGATAAAACCTCAAACTGTCCAGGAATTACTCCATGTGATTTCAGCCAATAAGATTATCTAGCACCCCCGGTAAAACGGAACACACAGGAACAGATGGAACATTTGAGTCTGGTTCTGCAAGACATTTCAGGCAGCTTCAACATTGCTATGAATCCTGTAGAAGATACATCTTGCCCTGTGAAAAGATGCCATTTTCCTGTCCCTTAGCCTCAAATAGGCCCATCTCATGCCTAAAGATGCAACTTCTTTTTAAGCCAGAGCCTTGGGAAGAAAAGTCACCATACTGCAAAGGAAAAGATCATCCAGACATCACCATGTGACCCTAGTTTCCAACTCTTAGCAGTCCTTGAACTGTAGCTTATCATAGAAGAACAGATTTAAGTACTTAAAGGATTACTTACCCTCCTTAGGAGCCACACAATTAGGCCCAAAGGTGTAGGCTTCCCTAAAATCCCCCTGTAGAGGATAAAACATTTTTGTACTCAGTCTTCTGGTGAAGCCCAGGCTTCCACATACCTGCCTAGCAGGTGAAAGCTTCTGGAAAACACCTCAGCCATAGGTGCTGGGTTGTTGCTCACAATTGTTCTGACGTCAGTCTCCCCCAGTGAGGTAGAAGAATAAGCTTCAAAAGGATGCAAAATTTCTGTGATGTGCCCTTGACACGGGTCTCTATTTCACCACTTATGTGACAAATTGCTAAACTCACTGAGATAAGTTGCATGCATTAACATCAGAGCCCAGCTGTACTATGATCAACATTATTCCACTGAGTCAAACCACCCTGAGTACAACAGATGACATGCCAGCCTATTCTGAATACATTCTCACATTGATTTAATGAATGAAGATGAATTATCTTGCCTCAATCTACTACCAAAGATAGTAGATAAATATACATTCCTGCAAGACAGACCTATTCACTCATGAAAGAGCAAATTAAGCTATCATTTGCCTGAGGCACGTAACTTTCACATCCACCTGTATTTCTTCAACTGTCAGTTCAGTAGTTTTTTCCAATGAAGCAGATATGTCAAGATCCATTTTTAGCAGACAAAGGAAACTAGCAGGGAGACAAGTAGGCAAGATTTCTCTCCACCTACAATTAAAAACCCACATTACCAGCTGACAATGATATAGTCATACATTTGAAGGAAATTACACATTGGGCACAATTTTCCTCTACACAGCATGATCATGGATAATTAATATACATGATTGCTAAGAACACTATTACAAGCTCCTGGCTAGAATCTGACTTTGCAAGAATTCCATTCAAATTGAGAGGGTCACAGTCTGTTCTATCATGTTATTGGTATCTCCAATATGTTTAAGACAAGGCACAGGATTGCTACTAATACGACAAAAGCTTTGTCATAAATTTCAGATCCCCACTGTCTTGGGGTAAAACCAGAGTACAGAAGTGCTGCTGGGTTCATGATCACAGTTAACAAGGAATTCACTTCAAATGCATTTTTTTCTACCTACGTACAGCATCTAACACCCAATAAGTAAGATTTCAAGGGATTAGCATCTATCCTTCAAAGAGGAAGAGTGTAGGAAGCATTTCATTTTATTAACAATTATGTCCTGCAGTTGCACTTGTACACCAGGCTGTGGCAGCCACCGGGCTACTGGTAGCTTGCCTGCACTGTACAAGCCATTTATCCTTGACAACCCACAAAGCAGCTTTCCACATACAAGGTTTAACTGCCTTCTATAGTGCTCCACAAAAGGCTAGATCCCTGCACCTTAAATCATCTTCTATGACCAAAGTCTGTATGAACTGCACAACAAGACAGGATGTTCATTTATATTTCACTTTGGAGTCTCTAGCTATTCTTCACTGTATGCAGTATCTGCTTGCGGGCTACTGCTGCTCTGCAAAAGAGAGCACAAGATTGAATATTAAGAGCACACTATCTCTGGCCCCTCATCCATACAACCAAGAGGACCATTGTCAAAAACTCAACATCTTAATTCATAGCATGGACATCAAAATCAGATACAGTGGAGTCACAGAACATACTCTGAGTCATAGGTAGTCCAAGTTGCTACTGTACCCCTCACAACAGGACCAAGAGCTCAGCATCTCCAAAACAGGAGCACTTCCAATTTGCACTCCTTCCCTATCACCACACAGGTCAACTCAGCATGTATCACCAGTTATCATCCATCAAGTCAATTCACTAAATAAATGTCAAGCCCTCGATTCAAGTGCCAATACATTTGACACAACCATTAGAATTTACTACATTAATAATGCACAGACAATAAGTTGTCTATTTTAAGCGCATGATGCTTCATAATAGCAAGAAAAGTTACTAATTTCCCCTGTATTAAAAAGCCTTGCAAGAAGAGGCAAGTCCTTCGTTGCTTCGAGTAGCAAACAAGATACATCAGAAAAGAAACTAGCAGCTAAACTCTTGCTGAAGATTTCAGAAGACTAAGAATAACTCAAGACAGCACTGCATTTGACTCTTTTTCCAGCCTTAACTATGCACAGAAAACATCTGGAAAATCTAGAACTGTTCTCCAAATAGATGTATAGATAGGTTAGGAATGCCAGACAGCATAACGAAGTGAAATATGAAATAATTTCATCTTCTCTATCAACCTTCAGTCAAATTCTACTTTTTGGGGTTAAGAACCCCAGATAATGTTCAATTATTTGTCTTTGCCTTACTAAGTCAAATTTCTCATGCTATTTTGCAGTCCAATATTAATGAGATTATCTAAACTTCAGCTCTGAGCGGCAACTTATTTTTCTGTACACTATGGGAGGCCAGCAACTCTTGAATGGTATTGATGGCACCTCATTCAAATGCTGTCAAGCTTGCATTGAGTATTTAGCCACATGTTGCTTTTAGGACACGTATAAGCTATCTTATTTATGCAATAATCACTAGACAGAAGTTACCTGTTGATCAAATAGCTCAGAGAAACAAGAATGAAATATTAAAGTTCTAGTCTCTTCCACAAGAGACTAGAAGTGGAAAAATTTCAATAGGGAAGATTGGATATCTCCCACCTTTGAAGCAGCCTGCTAGGTAATCTAAAGTCATTTGTTACAAGTATGAACTCAGTTCCCTGCACACTGGGTAAGTCTTGATGTACTGACAACAGTATGTTTATGGTCCACATTTGTTACTGCAGGTGAGGCTTGAAACATATCAATTCAAAAAATATCAAGAATTCCCTACAGACTGAAAACACGGGATTTTAAATATGTCTGGAGACAGCATCTTAACTTCTGGTTAAGTCAAACATTTCACTCCAAGCAGTTTCAGTCCATTTCCATTTTGGAGAATTGCATGGATGTTTTGATCAACCACTGAACAATTGGATTCAGAGTTTTAGTCCAGTGAATTGCCAAAGCAACATCGCCCTCATGCAAACTTCTTAAACCAAGGCCAACAGCTTCTTCCCAAGAAGCATGTTGTGTAGTTACCACTAGCTCCGCAGTTTTCCTCAAAATGGAGAATAGTTTGAGGAAAACCCATGAGCATTCATACTATCTGAAATGCAGCTTAATGAATATTTTACCTGAGGCCAGACTGCAAAGTGCTATGAAAACAAGAGGAAACCAGAAGCTTAACAGGAGGAAATACTTGCAAGTAATTATTTTATGAAGGACCCAGTACAGCACAAACACCATGAAGGGAACTTATAATTTTCTCATCTGCAAAGCAAAGAACCAAGTACCAGCCACATAACAATCCCACTTCCAGAAAGAGGGAATACCTCTGTCATATATATCCACACACACCAACAAAACTACCTGATCTCTTCTGAGTTGCCCTCATGCTACCCTGGTCCCCTGATGAACAGTTAAACATAATATTGGCAGGTAGAGCCAGACAGGCATTAAAATGAGAAGCAGGACTTTGGCTAAAAGAACTTACCTCTATCTACATATTGCATAGTTTACTTGACAAGTATTACCTGATTTTTTTTACTAGTCATCTGAAGAGACAGGAATCATACTCTTTTCCAATGGCTTTAATATGCCCAGTTCTAAATAGAAGGAAGGAGTTGGTGGTTATCTACAACAAGCCTCAAACTTTATACTCATAAGCCATGAGCCGTTTCCCAGGGTCTTTGGAATGTCTGGCATATCATGAGCCAACTCCATGATCTGTGTTTCTTATTTTGAAAAATACAAGTCCAATCTTAACATTTGCTACCAAAGTTGATTTTTAATAATTTGTCTGTTGATAGACCACATTTACTATAAGATACAGCACAAGTATGTACGAGAAAAACATACAAAATAGAGAAGCCATCAAAATCAACTGGCCATGGCAGCTGTATGTTGAAGGAAAACTAACCCATCAATTACTTTTTCCACTACAGTAACTTCTATAAATTAGCATGTGAAATAGTCCTTTTGAAATAAAAACCATGGAAATATCACCAGAAAGAAAAGTGAAATTGTCAAAGACAAAGTCAGTAACTACATCAAGTTAAACCAAAGACAACTTTTTCCCGCTGAGGTATCACAAACACTCAAAAATCGGAAGGCAGGGGTAGCTGCCTGGTCTCCTCAGGCTGGGCTGTCCTGTTCTTTCCATGTATATATCCCTTGCCCCTCCCCTAGGAGTATACAACTCATGGAGCAAGAACAGCACCTTACAACTATTGGTAAAAGCCCTTAGGGAGCCCAGTAAAAAAAGTCCTTTATGCTGCATAGAAAGAGTAGGGTATCAATTTCTAGGGGCTTCACAAAGCCAAATATCACCATACACATTCTAGACTGTGAACCTAAGATATGCAGATTAACAGAACAAAGTGAAGTGAAAGAGTTAAACACTATTAACAGACTTCAGAAAGAATACTAGTAGCAAGAGTAAAGCTGTTTGGTACTGTGCAATTGTAAGAGAAGCTATTTGCATTCTCATTTAGTGAAGACCACGTATGAAGTCTGGTTGGCAGTCCTTGTTTAATACACAAGAACATTAACCCAGGAGAGGGACAGCTAACATACAGACCATCAAGGTTTTAAATAGCCCGTTCAGCCTATTAAGTACAAGCAGCTACATCTTAGAGGACTCGTTTAGTAATGAACTCAAACACCAATTCACAGGTAGAGCACAACTGAAATCCTTAGGTCCTGGGGGGGGNGGGGGGTGGGAGGTTGGGTGGCGAAGGTACAGAAGAATACACATCACACACAGTCATCGCAACATTACAGAAACCATCAATTTTCTATTGTAGGACCAAGTCATTTTTCCATAGTTCCTCACATATGCCTAGTTTCATGCATTTGAATCTTCTTCAGGCACATGAGCAAAATTAGCCACAATATTAAGTTCAGTATGTACTTCAGCAGAGAAGCAAAACCAGATCAATGCACACACAGCTCTGCATGGTGCACTGAATCACACAGAGAATTTTCACCTGTACCTAGCAGGCAAAGCTTAACTAACTCAGCTGAAGCAATCAGGCTTTATGCTCCCTAGGAAAAGCTTAAAATTTTAATTTATTTTGGCCCCTCTTTTGAAATAATTACAAAAGGGAAAAACAGCAGAAGCCCATCCATCACTCAACAGCTCACTTTTTACATACCAGAAGCTAAGACCAACAGCCTTCTCCTCCTAGTTCAGTGCCTTATAGGAAGAAAGTTACTACTCATATGAAACATGGAAGTAAAGGAGAAACTCAAAGAAAAAGTTACTAAATTATTTCTTAGAGAAAACAGAAGTTATTACCATATTGAAGAAAAACTTCCTCTACCTCCTAAAGCCTAGAAACCTTGTCTTTGATACCTAACATTAAACACACACACAAGTGAAAACCAGTGTTCACCAGCATACCTGAATAGCTCCAGCCTACTCCTATGCAGCAACTACTTAAGAAAAAAACACAAAACATTGCTTGCAAGAAAAAAAAACAGAAGAGCTTATCAAGTAAAGATGCTTTATAAAAGCTTATAAAAGTTTATAAAAGTTTCTAAACACCTTAAAACCTATATTCCAATAACAAAACATTCACAACACAGAGGTTTTCAAGGCTCATAGCTCACTATACCTTAGTCCCTCACAAGAAGGGAAATAACAAAAAACAAACAAAAAAAAGCCACTTAAGAAAGAAAGCACCCTAATTTTCCAGATGCTTGTAATCACTCCCCAAGAACACCCCCCCCCACCCCCCCCACCTTGCTCACAGACAAAATGGCAGAAACTCTTCCACATGCCATCTTTATAACACTAATGACTAACTGCTGATTGGACACAGATGGGGAAGTCTCAAACTATTTATTGCTTGGGTGCAGCCCTAAGGCCTGTGCTTTGTGAGAGGCGGGTATCAGTTGGGTTTTATTTTATTGCTGAGTCTTTTGCTATTGTAGATTTGATTAGGCTATGTTTGTTAGCTGTTTTAATGTACTGTAAAAGGGTTTAGTTTCTTTTTGAGGCTCTGAAATTTATTAAATTTGTACACATTGGGTTTTCTCTTTTTCTTGTTTTTAATTTATTAGTTATAGGCTTGTTCAAAATGTGGAACAATGAAGCTGTGTTGCTTATAGAAAGGTTACTGTGATTTTGTAGATATGTTGTGGAAAAATATTTGTGATTAATTGAAAACTAGTTCTCTATTACAGAGCAGGACTAGTGAATTTTAATTATGTTTATAATTTTTTAATAATTAAGCTGTTTTAACTAATAAACCATTGTGTGTGCCTATAAGAAGTTCACAGGTGCTATTGATAATTTATTAATTATTAATATTTATTAACTATTATATATGAAGCAAATGTAATTTAAAAAGTTAAGGTATGAATAAATATATTTCCTTACTTTGATAACAATAACTGATGTTTTTGTGCTTAGAGTGATCTTTGAGCTTTATCAGTTTCTTTAATTTTTTTATTTTCTATTTTGTGGGGTTTTTTTAGTTTAGAATGCTATGGAAGTTGTTAATTAAGACTTTTTAATGAGGACTGATATTTCCTAACAAAGGGAAATAAAGGAAGGGACAAGCAAATAAACTTCTCAACTTTGCTTAGTTGGTGCAGTGTAGGGTTGTTGCTCTGACTATAACTGGGGTTATGTTAAAAAATGAAAATTCTGATCTATTTTTTTTAAAGGTTTTCAGTTCTGTTACACTGGATGTTAGTATTAACATGTCTTTAGTTTACATATTGTTATGAATAATACTCTGAGTGGTTCAGATTTTCTAACTATAATTAATAAGGCAGAATTTCAGTGCTCCCCTGACCTTCTGGAAGAGTCTTTCTGAACATTCTTATATCTATATAGCAAGCTGTAAACAGCAACTTGCATTAAAATCAAACTTGGTTACATTTCTGATGGGAAAAAGTAATGGCGATACTTTAAGTAACGGCTTCCTGCTCTGTAAAAATGATTTGTTCAATTTCTAGCTTTGTTAGGACAGTAGAATAAAAAATGGATTTAGGTAGCTAGTAACAAATAGTTTTTTAGTTAGAGGACTTTTGGTTCCTTTTTGTTTCAGTTGCCCTATGTTTTAGCACTAAACAGAATCCTTTTGGAAGGTAAAAACAAGGACTGATGCTGTTGGGCAGTTCTTGGTTGACTCTCTTCTACTTCATTGAGTTTCCCACTTACAGCCTAAAAATTATGATCCTTTGCCAAATGCTGTATCTCTAATCTGGCATGCCAGTGTGATGTGATTTCCAGTTTGCTGGCAGCCCATCTTGCTCAGAGTAATTGTAAACAGTGATGCTGGTATTTTTATTGGCTAATTTTACAAGCTGGCATCTGCTATCAGCAGCTTCATGTAAACACACTCCTGCTGCAGCATCTGTTCTGCTGCATATTGCCCTTACCCTAGAACTTGCATGGTGCTGGGGAAGGAGTGATAAAGCTCACTTCTGAAGGAGGTGTATTGGAAACTGGGAGCAGAGTAAGAGGCTCACACCTTCTCCTGGGACTGGATCTCCAGAAATTGAATGCTTGAGTCTATTAGAGAGCAGATTTCTAAATGGCTTTCAAATCTCTCTGTCGTGTCCATCCCTGCTCACTGGTTGAGCAGACTGACTTTTTCTTAATGAAAAGTTTGGAAATGTGTGAAGGCGATCAGAACAATAAACTTCTATATAAATAAAAGATGAATTCTTTGTATGAACAAAATTTGACAGATAGGATTGACTGGCTAGCAGGAAAGTTAAGGTTGATCTTGTGGAACCCATATGTAATAGATGGATATGGACATCAGAAAAGATCAGTCTCCAGTCCAAGTGGAGACTTGTATGAAGAGGTACGTATACATTTGGAGGTAAACCTTTCTTCTTAATGAAGAAGATGAGAGTGAATTAGTGGCAATACCACAAAGTCTAGCTTCTTTTTTAAGTCAGGCCAATGAAATAACAGATTTATGCAAGAAAACTTAATTGCATTTTAATAAGTATATAGTGAGCTAGTATCATAAAGTTTCCCCATGCTCCTTGATTCATGTCTATCACACTCATACTTGCTTTGAGTGCCTAGTGCATGCAGCGTATGTCACCATTAGATTTCCTTGAAGAAGAGAGACAGAAAAGAAAGTAGTGACAGAAGTTTGCTTTGTGGTTTTACTGGAAAGTGTTGAGACTTTTTGGTTTTAGAAGTTCATATGAGGTCTTGAATTCATGCTAAAAAAGAAAAGTCAGTTGCAGACTGGAGAGAGCTGCTTTACTTCATAAATATGGACTAAGAGGTAGGAGCCTTTACTCCTGTGTTGCACTGTGCCCAAGTGAGATTACATGGCTGTTGCTGCTCTCCTGTGAAAATTAGTATTTCTTTCATACTTGGTATGTTTCTCTGCCTCCAGTGGGAGGAAAAAATACTGAGAAAGTTGCTGATATAAAAATTAAGCATATTCCACCTTCCTGGAGGTGTGGACAGACTGGCAGTGGCCTCTTCTCCATGGATGTGAAGATGTTCCCTTCTTCCAGATTAGGGGCTAACTCAGGCCCAGAGGAGTTATCTAATTTGCAGATGTCCAGATCCAGGAGTGGCAACTGTGTAGAGTTTTAATAGACCCAAGTTTCCTGTAAATGAAATAAAGAGCTTGGTGTGGAGGAAATGACTTCACAATATCTACCACCAACAAAGCGTACTCTGGGTGATGATCACAGTACTTACTAAAATGCTTATCCTTGGTGCAGATAGTTTTCCTGGCCAGGTGATAACACTATGTATCTTGTGGATGTGGATCTACGTCTCTGAGATGAGCTCTGCTTATCTTATTTCTGATCCCTTTTTGCTTAGGGGACTTCTTCAGAGAGAAGGGATTGTGAATTCTATGCTTCCCTTGAAACACAGAGCTTGCCTTGGAATAATTGCGTCTTATTTGGGTGAGAAAGAACAAACATGCAAATTCCTGATGAACTGGCTAGATGACTGCCAGCAAGACAGAGGTAGATTTGTATCTCCTGATATGATTCTTCCCTCCCTTGTAAATGCATTTTTTAATCTTTATTACTATGTGGGGAAGAGTCGTATTTGTTACTTTAAATATGACAAGTGAACTTGCTTGTTTGTGTTGAAGTAGTTAGGAGCGTATGCAGAAACAGTGCAGCCCTGCAAAAATGTTTGATATTTAAGGCACTTGGATACTGTGAAATATGAAGTGAGCATGTGTGTAGAGGGTTTGATTTAACTACACTTATCATCATTGTGATACATTGCTAAGATAGGGTACATCCTGTGATGGTTCTTGTTTGGTGACTAGGCTCTGAACTGCAATAATGCACTGACCAGAAGCTGTAGTAAGGATGAGCATTCAGTAAGATTTCATGTAAATGGCTTGATAATGACTTCTGTTCTGCCTGCTCATTTCATTATTTGCTGCTGTATGTAGTTTGCTGTATAAAGGAACTATGCAATCAGTGCATATGTAATGGTTTTATTAAAGTTTAAATGTTTATAACAGGCTCAGTATTTCCTGAAGTTAATGTCTTTGGGTGACTATTGTGCTCTGGGTGAAATGTCTATTTTGTGCCCTGGACCAGAGACCCATTACAAGTTCACATTATGAAATATTCTGCTCTAGGCTACAGCTGTAATCTGATTGCTGCTCCTTTTTCTACTTTCTCTGCATGTGCCCCCATGTCTTTCACCTCCTGATTGAATGGAATTGTAATCACCTACTCTTCTGTTTAGCTGTGGGCAGAATTAAAGACAGAAAACAGGAGCCAGAAGTGTCTGGGAGTTTGTATGTGGAAAGGTAGAATCAACAAGAGGATGAATTGAGTGGGGATTAAGCAAATGTGTGAAAGCCCAGATGATCTCAGAAGAGACAAAAAGGGGAATGAAGTTGAGAGAATGAGGAGAAGCTATAAAAGGATAAATAATTTGTAATGAAAAGCCAATTCTTATTTATAGCTATCTCATGATGCAGATGGTGTTTATACTGCAGTACTGTCCAGTACACTGGGCAATACTTCAGAGAGAACTGGAAGAAATGCAGAGAAACTGACTCAGGATTGAGGTTAGGAAGCAAAAGTCCAGCTGGAATTGGGTCTTGCTAAGGATGTCAAAGATGAAAAGCAGGATTTTCTGAAGGAAATGGGTGACAAGAGGAAGACCAGGGGAAAATGTGGATCTGCAGCTGAATGAGTCACAGCATTTGGTGACACAGGACAGAGAGAAGGGTGAGGTACTGAATGCCTCCTTGGGCTCAGTCTTTATTAGTAAGAATGGGCTTCAGGAATCCCAGGCCCTGGAGACTAAGTGGAAGTGTAGAGCAAGGAGGAAGTGCCCTTGGTACAAGAGGATCAGGTCAGGAAGTAGTTAAGAAAATCGAATTTGCATTTAAGTCCATGGGTCCCAGTAGGCTGCATCCATGATTGCTGAGGCTGCTCTGTCTTTGAATGATGATGATCAGCAATGCCCAGGAACTAGAAGGAAGCGTATTGTTACTCTGTCAATCAAATCTACAAGATGGGAACCCAGGAAACTACAGGCTGGTTAGCTTCATCTTGATCCCTGGAAAAGTGATTGAGCAATTAATTAATCCTGGGAGTGCTTCCAGGCATGTGAAGGTCACCAGGAGTAGTCAGCATGGACTCACCAAGGGGAAATTGTGCTTGACCAACCTGATAAAATTAGGATGAAATGACTGGCTGGGTAGATAAGAGGAGAGCAGTGGATGTTGTCTACTCAGATTTTCAGTGAGACTTTTGGTACTCATTTCCGTTAGATCCTTCTGAGAAGCTGTTAAAAGTATGGGCTTTGTGAGTTGACAGTGAGGTGGACTAAAAGCTGGCTGAATGGCCAGTCCCTGAATGCGGGGATCAGCAGCTCAAAGTTCTGTTGAGGTGTTCCTGGAGGGTCAGTACTGAGACTGATTCTGTTTAGTGTCTTCATTAATGAAGAAGATTTTTCTAGCCGTAAACAGAATGCTGGCTGGAATCTCTTTATTGCAACAGGACTCTCAAGCTGGGAAGCTGTGTATAAAAGGTTGCTGCTTAGGGCCTTTTGCTTTTTTTTTCCCCCAAAATCTAACTCAGATAAGCTGTTTAGTAATATATTTTGTTTACAGCTTTCAGATTTTCCCTTTTTCACTCTTAAGGTTGAATGATGATGTATACACATGCATTATGTCATTATTTCTACCAGAATTCCTTGAGACAGTTTGTCACAGAAAACTAGTCCCAGTCCCACTTTGTCCCTCTGTTATCTAAAACCATTAAAAAATGCACATGTAAATTAAATATATTTATACTTGCTAAAGGACTTTTCCATGAGGAGACGCTAGAGTTTTGTGAGCAAAATATTTCTGAGTTTGGAACACAAGGCTTACTTAATGGCCTAACTTGAATACTGCATAGAAATGAGAGGAAATAAATGTTTCTGCATTTTAAGAACAGTTGCAATTAGCTGATGGAAGGGACTCAAAGACTATAGCTGTGATCCAGATGCCATCTTGTAAGAACTTAAATGAATGTGTTGGCAGCTGAAATTGCTGAGCATTTGCAAATATTTGAGGTATGAAGTGACTGACAATGATGTGATTTATTTGAGAAATCATTAGGGGTAGGTTGAAATAGAGAAGTGAGTATCAAACAGCTCTGCTTGGAGGAGTGACGCATGATGAAATGGATTTGCTTTTCTCAAATGATCAAAGGATAGATGCAGTTGGCCGCAGCGTGGAATACAGGGCAGTAGCTTGAGTTAACAAAACTGGTCTGCCCGTGATCAAAGAAATTCAGAGTAGTCATCCAGATTACCCTTAGAGATTAAAGAAGGTGGCACTGACCTTATGAAATACAGTTCAGGAAGAAACAGAGTTCTGGACAGCACTGTATGCAGGAGATTAATGTACTTCACTATTAAATGATACATTAATACAGTGATTTTCATCATTATATCCATTATTGTGTTTGTACCTTGAACAAATGTGCATTTAATGAGTGAAGTGCTGAATGTGAACCCTTGAACTATAGTAATGTCTATACCTGCTAGCATAGATCCTGATCCAAAATGACATGCTGGAAAAGGAAAAGTGAGAATGAAGAGCAAATGGATGCTTTAATGGTTTTTGAGCTCAGTTCAGGTCTGTCACACACCTTCTGTATAACCTTGAGTAAGTTATTCAAGGGCTAGGTTTTCACAAAGTGCTCTGGAGCCTGTAAATGTATCCAAGTCACTTGCCCAAGTTTGTGCAGTGACTACTAAAGCTCCTGACCGAGTGTCTTGAGGAGATAAGCCAGTTCCTCTTCAGATCTGCTGATTCTTATTGATACGAGAAAAAGATCATTTCATTAATACTGTAAGGATGTTGTCCTTGATCTAGAAGAGCAGTAATCAATTCAGCAATCTTTATCTGCATCTTTAACATCTCTTCTGCTTCTATCTATCTGTACAGGAGTGGTAACACTGCACTCCCTAACAGGGGCAGGTTGGGAAGATGGATTCAAGAGCATGAGGTGCTGAGCTATTGCTGTTAGTGAATGTGAATAGCTTATGATGAGAAATGTGGAAGTGAGTCTGTTATTAAATTTATACAGGTCTAACAATGTAATCAAATTAGCCTTTGCACTTTCTCCTGTGCTCCACTCTCTATATTAGAGTATCTTCATAAATCTCTTCAAAGCTATTTCATTTGTTCCCTTTAATGCTCTCCTGGTGTGATGCAAAGAAACACCTAAATACTTGGTAAGTAGTGAGTGGGCTGCAAGCACTAACAGCTGTATCTGCTGCTATGCTTGGTGCTCAGGAGTGCAACTGGGATCATTTTGCTGATCAGTCTAATCGAGATTAGCACATGTGATGATACATGCTGAGCCCTCTGGGCCTTTGCTCACTGATGGACAGTATGATTTTAACATCTAGGATCTGGCTCTGTGGGGGGTCATTACAGTTCAGTGATAGAAGGCAGCGGTGACACAGCATTTGCAAATGAGTACTGCCAGGTTGAGGGTGTTTTACCAGGACCAAAGGCTGGTGATGAAGCACTCCAAAATAAAATGCCAGACTGAAATGTCAGGCTTTCTCTAAGCCTTTTCTATCTGAAACCAATATTCACATACTTTTCCCATGGATTTTCACAGCTTTGGATTTAATTTCAGGCTGTAAATGAAATGAACAGATTTTAGGTGCTCAGTTTCCAGTAGCTCCCATGGTTGTTTTCTTTTGTGGGGGTGGGAAGAAATTTGGTGTTGGGACCATACAAATATTGGGGTTTTGAACTTGCGTGGGCAGTGCTTTATTTACCACTTGCTCATTTTATTTCGTGCAAATACCGGTTTGTTGGTTAACACCTTTCTCTGTGCTGAAATATGAAGATTTCAGCAGTGCCTGAGGGGCACAATCACTGACATACCTCATTTGGGCAAGGGGTGGCCCACCTGCACTTGTCCAATACTCCTGTCCCTGATCCCCAGTACTGAGCTTTTTGTTGCCTGCTGGGGCTAGCTGCTGCTTTCTGCATTCCTACACAGGCTGCTGTGGAGTTTCTTGAACACAGCCATTTTGTGTTACTTGCAGTCGTGTTACAGATCAGAATGCATCTATCTGCTGTGCAAAGCTGCTTACTGTTCCCAGATTCCTTTTGCTTTTAACATGCATTTGTTGCTTTTTTTTTTTTTTAATAGAAGGCAGACCTTCTATTTCAAGGGGACTGGGGAGGTTGAACAGTAATTACTAAGTTTTGTGAGGGTATTCCTTAAAGGTGTAATCTTCTCTGGCTCTTTTGGGGGGGAAAAAGACCTTTCAAAGGAAAATGGAGATGCTTATATGCCTAATTAAATAATTTGTTGTATTACAGTGGGGCTTCTATTCCATTAATGTAATGAAGATTTGGCTTCAGTGGGACTGTTTACGTTTATAGTATGAAATTGAACCTTTTCTCAGGCAGTGGTCCTATTGAATATGGGGATGCACTAAATATGATCCCCCTATGCTTTAGCGAAGATAAGGATACAGGGAATGTATTAGTTGGCAGCTTTGGGTTCCTGAAATAATCTGAAGGATAAACTCTTCTATTGTTTCAGTGTGTTCCGTTGGTGATAGGATAAACAGTACACCAATGAAATGGCAATGCAGAATCAGAAGACGGTCAGAACACAGAAATGATGCACAAGAAATTACATATGCAGGAGAGAAATGAAACAACTTGTAAAACAGTGCTTTTTGCATATCTGTAGGAAATAATCAGAAATGCACTAACTCAAAAGGTGTCTGGTTTAAAAAATAGTTTCTATTATGTCTAATAGCTGACAGCAAGTTAGATATGAAGTGGCAAGGTATGTGGGGCAAAGCTGTCATTTTCTGATACCATAAGCAAAAGTATTTTAGAGCTAGCTGCTTATTATGGCTTTAGTATGATTACACATCTGGGCAAACTATTATGAGATGTTGGGAGAACTGGAGGGGGTTTGGAGTATAACAGTATTACTAACACTAGAAATGACTCATGAGAAAAATTTAAAGGATGAAATACAAGATCTTAGCTAAGCAATGATTAAGAGGGCACACCGTTTGCAGAAGTGAAAAGGCTTAAATGTCAGGGGCAGAATGGAATTAACAAGATGCAAAAATAATAACTTGAACAGATTACAGAATATAGTCTGGGGACGAATGGCATGAGCCTAAGATGGCTGAATAGTTTGAGACCCCCTAGACTGTGATTTTTTTTTTAATAATAATTCTATTCAAATCCATGATGTACTCTGGTGGGAGATGGGAAGGGTTCCCAGAAGAATATCTAGCTTCTTTTTTATTACTCACCTTTTCTGATGCTTGAGTGCTGCTGAATGCTGGGCAACTTCCTACTGCTCAGGCACTGCTGAGGGAGATGCTTCTGAACAAGAGATGTGCAGCATTTCAGTGTTGCTCTGCTTGGCTGCTGTGGCTGAGCTAGGCAGATGGGGCATGCGTTCAGCGTAGGATGCCTTTGCTGTTGAGAGAAGGCTACCAGGAATGCTGCACAATGCTAATTTTTGTCTTCTCTTGAAGGGCCAACTGCATGCATTGAAGAGGCAAAAGGCAGGAGAGGGTTGTCTGCTGCAGGTAACAAAAAAGATGTGTGGCAAAACAAGGAGCTGTAGAAGACTGAGCCCCAGTAAACACAATCCATAAGTAAATGAAGTTGCAGAAGGGGGTGAGACAATCATTTTATAATGCTGAATTTATTATTATTTTTAACAGTACTCAATGACAGCTTGGGAAATGAGGTTGGAATGCTGTTCCTTGCCATGGGAAGGATAGAGAACAAACCAAACTACTTGGAATTAGAGCTGCTTTCCTCCAAGAGGGGGGGAAAAAAAAGCAGCTGTGATGCAACCTAGAGCATGGTGGCTGCTCTTAATAGGTTATGAATCACATGAAGCTCATCTCAGTGTTTCCCAGAAAATTAAGATGTCGCTAACATATCATTTGAAATACCCCTAAATTACAAGCCTGCCAGTCCAAACAGTAGTTAGCGACTGTCAAATAGCAGCTGAAAAAGGGGAGCAAGCAAGTTTGTGACATGAGATGCGATAAGAGACCTGTCTTGCCCCTCAGCTGGCAGAAGCTCCCATGGAGCTTGGCATTTTATTTGTTCTTTGCCATGCTATCCCTCTCAACATGCCAGCAAGGTGCTGTTTCTGAGATTGTTTTTGTGCTTTGCCTTGATTTCTGGGGGGCAAAACCTATGGTGCTTAGTGGAAAAGTGTTGGCATGAGTATACCATATGCGGCTATTCCCACTATAAATCTGATGCAGGGCTGCATTGTGACTGATGCTCTCAGTCATGACAATTTATCTGTTCAAGCAGCTATATGATAGGGATGGTTCTGATGGCAAACCTTAGCTCCTTCTGAGCTACAGATGAGTAGGCAATTTGAGTAGTGAAGATCTGACCCACTGCCATAAACAGATGCGTGCCATGCCTTTCATTTACTCGTGACTTAAGTTATGTACTTCGTGCTGTAAAGCAAAGCCCCTTCCTTGTCCTCCTGGTGGCAGTAAAAATGTTGGATTGCTCGTGAGGTACGGCATCCTCTTGCATCAGGAGCAAATGCTTCTGAAAATGATACAGTTCAGGATTACATATATGTTTTGGTGATAGCCCAAACGGTTCGTATATGGTACAAGGGTGCAGAGAAACACATTGTCTGCTGCTGTATGAGTAAACAAAGAGTGATGCCATTGTAGAGAGCTTTGTGTAATCAGAAGTTCCTGGTTAAAGACTGAATGCATAGAAAACTGGCCATCTGGATCTCCTCTTAATACCGGGATTTTGTGATGTAACTTGCAATTTGCTTGAAGCCCTGAACCTGAAACTTGCCCTGTGGAGAGACAGCCTTGCTCTTAATGCATTTGCAGTACTCAGTCTTCAGTACTTTTTCTAACATGAACAAACAGGCCAAAATCTTGGCAATGGGGAAATGCAAGGTAAAACTGATAGGGTCAGAATGGCCTTTTACAGTGTTATGACTTAGACAATCCTGCAATGTGGCTGTCAGCCTCATCCAGATCTAAGGAGGCTGAAAGGCCTCCCCACAGAGCAGTGGCATGGAGGAGGCACCACAAGGTCACCCTTCATCTCTGCTGCTGGTGCATCTATGTGGCTCAGTTTTATTTAGTTATCCTGAGGCAGACTCTTTCAGGGCTCTGGGCTGCAGGTGAAGAAACCTCCAACAAGTAAGTTTTGGTATATTTGGGGTTTGTGTATTGTGGTGATTGGTGGCGGTTGTTGTTGTTTGGTTGCGTTTTTTTTCAGGAAGGAGTGCTAATTAGGGCCCTGTCTTGACCAGAAGTCAGAACTTTGACAAGAGGTTTCAAAACTGTGCCCTGCCTGCAGAAAGGTGGAATATACCTGAAAAACAGTATTCCACCTGCCAGAAATGTACCTAGTTGTACACCAGCTTGTGCTGTTCTTGTGTGGTATTTTTGTTTTAGCGGATGGCGACCACCCTTTCTCTGACGTTTGCTGTGAAATCGCGATTCCGTGGGACGAGGGGAGAGTGAAACCGCGGCCGGGGGCGCGCGCACGGCGCGAGGCTGAGGGGAAACGCGGGGCCGCCCCTCAGGGACCCGCAGCCACCCCACGGGACCGCCATTTTCGGGCCAGCTGCCGAAGCGCCCCCCGTCGCGGAGAGCTCCGTTCCCGCACGGGGCGGCAGCGGCGGGTCCGCCCCGTCAGGGGCGTCTCCTCGGCGGCGGCACGGGGCCGCCTCCCCCGTCCCCGCCTCCCGGCTCCCCAGTTGCGCCGGCGGCTGGACGGGAGCGGAGCGGAGCCGCGGCGCGCTGCCTGCCCGCCCCGTCCCGTCCCGACCCGACCCATGCGCTGAGGGGCGGCGGGATGGGGCTGCGGGGCGGTGGCGGCCGTGCCGGGGGACCGGCTCCCGGCTGGACGTGCCTGCTGCTGTGCGCCGCGCTCCGGAGCCTGCTGGCCAGCCCGGGCAGCGAGGGTGAGCGGGGGCCGGGCGGCCGGGGCAGAGCCCCGCGTCGGGCTGGTTTTGTTCGATTTCGTAGCATTTTACGGGGGCGAGCGGGGAAAGCGAGCGAACGCGTTCTGCCGGGCGCGGGCGGCTTGCACAGGTGCGCGTGCAGCCGGGGAGTTGCACAGGTGCGCGGGCTGCGCGCGAGGAGCACACGCAGCTCGGGGTGCCCGCGGGGCTCCCGCTCCCGCAGCGCTCTGACTTCGTGCCTCGGAACGCAGCCGCGCTCAGCCCGCAGCGCCGCATCGCCGAGATGCGCTGCTTTGGGGCGTCTGAAATCCCCGGGAAGCCGGCAGCCGTAAATACACGCTCGGCTCTCCTGTCCAGCGGGGTGCTTCCATGCTTTTTTTGATATTCCCCTTCTTATTATTTTTTGGCATCCTTAGGCAGGCCGTGGTGGGAAAGCAGGGGATGGGGAACTTGAGCATCCCGGAGGGGGATGCCGGCTGCTTTTGTGATGTGCAGTAACTGCGATTCGCAGTCATTTGCGAAAGTCCTTTGGTTGGGAGGAGGGATGCGGGGGGCGGCGGGGAGAGCAATCGCCAGCATGTCAAAGACGCGGCCCGAGGTGACCGGCGAGCTGTAATTTGTTGTGGCAGAGTGCAAATAATGCCAATCGCGGCTCGAACGAGAAGTACAGAGGGAGGGGAAAACGCTGCTCTTTTAAGTGCGAGGATGTTTCACGTTAAATATTAGGAAAAATCTTAGAAGGGTCAGGCACTGGCACGGGCTGCCCAGGGACATGCTGCAGTCACTGTCCTCAGAGGTGTTCAAGAGCTGTAGACATGTGACACTGACGGACGTGGTCAGTGGGCACGGTGGGATGGGTCGGTGGTTGGGCTGGTTAATCTTAGTGGTTTATTCCAGCCTTAGTGGTTCTGTGTTTAGCATCCAGGATATGCATTGCTTCGGGCATTCTGGAAATGGCTTTGGCTCTCCCCGAGTGGGACAGCAGTGGGCCCCATCCTGCAGCCCCGCGCTGCTCTGGCCGCTGTCAGCTGACTGCTGCCGAGCAGCCCCGCTCCTGGGAAGGATTCACCTGCCTGTCCGGATGCGCTCACGCTTGACGTCGATTTGGGTTGGAAAAGTTGGGTTCGGTTGCTTACAGGTTCTGCAGAGAGCCCCTCCCCTGGGATTGGCTGTCCTGCCCAGCCGGTGGGAAGCTTTGCCTTTGCTGGGGTGGAGGTGGCTGTCTCAGAGCCGAGAATGTTTTCTGAAGTTGTTTGCATTGGTTTTCGTGGGTCTTGCTGTTATCCCTCGTTCTGCCCAGCATGGTTTAAAAACAAAACAAAAAAAAAAAAAAAAAAAAAAACCTAGCAGTATTGGTATGTAACATGTATGAGCATTTGCCATCCTTTGTGCAGCTACGTAATTGCTATTTCCACAAACTCCATGATATTTTTTGTTTCTCAAAAGCTTACTGTAATACACAGTGGCATTGCAGGACAAGATATGTGCAGATGGCAACTCCTTGTGCCCGAGTTCCTATCTTACCCTCTAGCACACAGAGACTTCGGGGAAAGCGCTTAAATAATCTATGCTAAAATTTGGAGGGAGAAAAGAATGAGTTGTTTGGGATCCATAGGCTGAAAATAGCTTTTGGAAAGTGCAGCTGAGTTTCAGCAGCTCCTGATGTTTTTTGTGTGGAAGTATTGTAAATGTCCATTAGGAATCTCCAGTTATAGGTTATAGAGTAAATGCTGGGGAAACTGAAGTAAATTTCTGCCATGTTTTCCTCTGAAGGAGAAGTAAAACCAATTTTTATTTCGGTTGCTTTTTTCTCAAACTGTGTATTAAAAGCCAGAGGTACTGTGAAGGATGAGGGCTCAATGCTATTTCACATCCCGGGTATTGTTTAGCTGTTAACAGAGTTCATTCATTAGAATTAGAGGTTTCCCTCCTCCCTTTGACTGCTTTTACAAATTCAGAAACCTGTCACAATGCAAATATTCCAAAGAATACTGTGAAAATATTACATATAATTTGGAAACGCCGGTATTTCACAAGTAGCTGACTGCCTTCAGATGCATTGCCTATGAAAATGTGTAGGGAGCTGCTGCCCTCAAGTTACCATTCTGCTTGAATGAACATAGCGCTTTCCACTGAAATAAAATACATTTGTGTGTTGTGATAGCAATCAGAAACACATTGCTTCAGCCCGGGAGGGGGGGAAACGTTGTTGATACTGTGATTACTTGGATTATGTATTTGTGGTAGCCTTGCAGTTTTGAAGCAACAGTGTATGTGAACCTGAATAGATTTGCTGTGTGGACTGAGTCTCTTTTTTTTTTCCACTGACAGCAACTTATGACCCGTCCCAGGCACCAGAGGCAGCCCTGCAACGGACAGATGGGTTCCCTGCACCTCCTTTAGTTTAGAAATGCGTGTTTTAAATTGTTGCTGGTGCTGGTGCTAGGGCTTGGGAAGTGGCTTTTATAAATTATTTACATGAAATATAGAACAAAGGAATTATCTGGAGCCCCATGCCTTCCATCACCCCACACTTCAGCATGGTTTGTTACACGTAGCCTGCGGGTTCTCGTTGGTTTGCGGGTCTTCACTCAGATCACCTCAAAAAGTGCCGCGTGGGCAAAGTCCCAAAGGAATGGAGTGCCTGGGATCTTCCCAGTGCTTGTAACAAAGTAACTCAACAACTTGCAAGCATAATTGTCCTTAAATAGAAGGTGTATTTCACTTCAAGTGCTTTTCTGCATAAGTGAGCGCTGAGGAGGAGGTGCTATCACAATGGGTTGCCTTAAAGCAGATGAGAAGAAATACAGTTTCAAGTAATGACATTGACTTAGAGAGAAGGTGAGAAAGGCGAAGTGTCTATGACTTTGTGGTATGTGTTACACTGGTTTTAGGGATTTAAGCTAAAGAACAGCCTTTTAGTCCTAAACTCCTGCATTTGATCCTCCTCCTCTGAATTCTTGTGGGGATTTTTGAAGCACAGTTTCTCTTGATGTATCATTTTTACTTTGAATAAATGAATAAGTGAGTGCAATTAAAGGGGTGGGTCTGGTAGAGGCAAAAGTAGCGGAAGGTGGTAATTTGCAGATTATTCATGACAGAGCCTGGAATGAGCCTACCTGTTCTAAATGTGTTGACTTGAGTGTGTTTTGCTCCATATTGACTTATAATTTCTGTCGTGGAGCACTGGATAAATGAATATTTAGGTATAATATCACAGTGTTTATCATTAACCATTGAATGCAGTCCTTTTTCAATGAGTTTTTCATGCATTTTGTAGAAGCAGGTGTGAAAATCCTCTCAGATTTCTAATCCATTTATTTCTGTTAGTCAAATGCTTTGGGTAAAAATAGAAACAAGAACTTTTTGTTGCTCTTAATAACTTAGCTTCAACTGTTGCACATTCACGCGGCTGTTGCGTTGTTTGCGGTTCTGTAGGTGCAGGTAGTGCATGCACACGTTTTGTGTGCAGAATGGGCAATCCTGGGTATGTGGCACTCTGCCCAGCAGAGTTCTGAGAGGAATTTATTCTTTTTGTGTATTGGAGCAGTTCCTTATATGCTTACTGTAACAGCGCTGAGTAGCCTCGCTGCTGTACATTTATTTTAGTTATAGGAGCGATCCCATTAACTTTAAAATTTACTGCAGTGGAATTACTGGAATGAGGAGGGACAACTCATGTCTAATGGTCTTTTTGGGATCAGTCTGATGTGATGTATGGCTTTGCAAGAGGTTTAGAATGACTCAATCATGATTTTATAATGGAAACTGCTATCCTTTTGACAGTAAAACGGCATTTGAAACACGGCACTTCCAAGTATATGACTAAAAGCATTGCTGCCTAATGACACATGTTTTATTTAATAAGAGAAAAAGGAAATAAGCAATAAGTAAAATTGACTACAGTACAATGCTTGTTTGCTTTTGAGGTATATTTTAAAAATTGTAATAAATAGTGGAAAACTGGCAAACTATCTTAAACAGAACTGCTGACAGGCCGTCAGCTTACCGCATCATAAATGTAGACACCGTAATTTGAAGCATAAAGCAGCTATTTGCAGATCAATTTACAGGTGGATAAACTGACAGGTACCACTGGGGGAGCAGGAACAGTCAGTGGGCTCATCTGGCAGTTTCTGCCTACTCCCTTCCCGCTCCCATGTTTACCTCATATTTTGGCCCCGCCACAACGTTCCTCATTCATCTCGTTATCTGCTCTTCGTTGCTGTGAAATAAGGAAACCAAATCTCACCAATAAATGTGTTTATTCTTTGTAGTAAATACAGAGATAAACATTTTGTAGCAAACAATGGGAGGGAAGGTGGGATCAGGGTTTCATGAGTTGTTTCGGAAATCAGAAGGCCAGGACAGTTTATTACATGATGCCTTGTTCTCCAGTCTCGCTGGGTTTATGCTTTATTGTTCTGAGGATTTCTGTGTTCCTGCAGAAATCCTTGTTCCCACCATGCAGAGTGCTCAACCTGAGGGAGAGCAGCTGAATGATGGCACAGGGTCCTGCCATGTTTCGGGTCTCACTTGGAAGTGGGCTGGGAGACCCCCAGTATTTCTGACCTGGGGTTGAAAGCAAGTTTTTAGCAGTCCAGCAAGTCCTGCCACAAGACTGTATCTTTCTCACTGCCATAAGGGTTAGTGAGCTATGGGGCCTGATTTCAACCAGTGTGGTCTTGCACTAGGTGTTTTTCCTTACTCAGACAATGTTAGAAAAATGCATAGAAATACTATGTTAATGATTGTATCGGAATGAACCATTTTTTAAATAGCTTAGTCCTTACTAAAGTAATTTTCTTTGATCTGTTCTGTAAAGTTGCTATGTATTTTAAATCAGAAGTCCTTTTTCTTTGAAAATACATTTTGTATTTGACATGTCTGTGTATTTTTTGGGACAAATGGAAGAGAGAGATGAATAGTCCTCGGTTCATATGGTGCTTGTTCCCTCACCTTGCTCTCTGGCTGGATGTGGAGGTGACAGATTTTGAGTGTTTGGTGCCTCAACAGCTCTCGTGGCTGGCTATATTGACAGACTTGAGCACTGGCTCTCAGTAGCTTAGGTCTCTGTAGGGATTTATTACCCTTTTAGTCGTCTTTCTGACCTATTATTATCACTTTCAGTCTCAGTTCTGGTATTTGCTCTGGCTTTGGTCAGTGCAGTATCTGAGTCTCTCCAAAGGTTTAAGGCGCTTATCCTCCTGGAGGTAGAAAGCAATTATCCCTATCTTCTGTGAGGAGACTGATGGGGAAGGGACAGGAGCACTGCCACTCGCAGCCTTGCAGCATGTGGCTGCTGGGTTCAGGAGATGTGGGCAGGCTGCCCTGAGCTGTGCGTATGGGCACAGCCTTCCTCTCCTTACAAATAGCAGTAAGATGCTTTGGGCCAGAAGTATTGCAGCATTCAGCACATACCATGACAGTCTTGCTTGGGATGTGACAGTGGTGGAAAATGCTACCTTTTCTCCCTCCCTGTTTGTATTTGAGCTGTGCAGGAGATATATAAGGAGTCTTTGGCCAGTTTGAGCTTCTCAGGTGACCATTAGTTGGCTGCATGAGAGAGATCTCTTGAAGAAGGTGATGTAGCATGTACTGTCATGGCAGGTTGGGGAATACTTCTGTGAGAAGGTTCTGGCAGCCTGAAGGACAGGGCAGTTCCTGTCCCTTTTCTTCCCCCTGGCAAGCTCCCAAGTAGGGTTCATGTGAAGAGGAAATGGTTTTCCATCTGGACATTAAAAGCTACCTGCAAGCAGGTATTTTCAGATGTGTTATTTGGAATTCAGGCATGTAAACCCCTTGGGATTTACTCCAAGTCACCAGAGAGCATGTAGAAGAGAGAGTAGGACCTTGGAATTGCAGGCTTCTGTTCCAACTGCTTCACTGCAGCATAGTGGGCAGTACTTGAAGTGTTTTGCAAATCTACCTGCTCCTTGGTTCTCTAATTTGGATCATTTACTGTAAGGAAGGATTTGGAGCAACTGGTTTGGACTTTGTAACTCTCTGAGGGGTCAGAGAAACTTCTGGGAATAGATTAATTATTCAGAATCGATAATGTGCATTTCATGATGTTTCTGGGTGGATTTGTATCAATTTCTGTTTTGTTGTCAAAACAGTGAAATTAGTTGAAATTAGCTTCATATGGGCCTTTATGTTAGTTTCTCCAAAATCCAGTCATTCCATTATCTATCTAATGTTCATACACAGTGTCGTCTTAAAATGTGTTGGCAAACTGTTCTAGCAACTTCCACTTCCTTCCTTCTGAAATAGAAGGGATAAGCTGTCAACCCCCTGAAAAGCCAGTAGATCATCTTAAACATTTTTTTGCTCCCAAATGCTATCTAAGCATTATGTCAGTTCCTTTTTTTCTACTTGAGTGAACTCAGTGGCAGCAGAGTAGTCATTATTGTCAACAGGAAGGCTTTATTGGTGGTGGACAGTGAGGTCTTGCAAGTCCACTGGTAGTGAAAGCTGACAGCCTTGACAGCTCTGGATGTGTCTGGTGAGTTTCTTTCCTCTTGTTGCATCTAGTTATGTGCACAACAGCATTTGATGCCAATGTCTTTGAGGACCTGTTTTCAGAGCAGAGATCGAGTTGCTTGTAGTTGGCAATGTTCTGAATTAGGGCAAAATGTGAGATTTCATTTCAACACTGCCAGCAGGTGGTTAGATTGCATTGGGAATCTGTTGGGATTTCAGGGCTTCCCTTTGTGTGCGCTTAATGAGGTGCTTGATTTAAGTAGCGTCTCAAAGAAATTGGCTCTGTCCTTCAGCCACTTGCAGAGACCTTGGTAGTGGTTGGAGACTCTGGGTCTGCAGGCAGTGCTGGTGTTTTCTTGCTCCTCTGTGATTCTTGCTGGCTGTTTTGCCTTCTGGAGGCTTCTTTCCAGCTGCCAATAGCAGGGTGTTAATAATTTTCCCCAATACTTTTTGTCACAACCAGTCCCAGTCTGGAGAGATGCTGTTGTGTTGGTACAGTATTGTTTCCAGTCAGTCTTACGAGTGGGGCTAGGGAACATTTTACTGACTTTCTCTCTTCCTTCACCCTATATATGTATATTTTTAAATTAAATAGTGGTTTTGGTGGAAGTGAAAGTTTGCCATTAAAAAAAAAAACAATATAAGCCATACTGGAAATTAAGTTTCCAGGTACTTTGATGTCAAGTTAATAAATGTGCGAATGATCGCCTCTTGCCTTGAGCGCAAATCCTTGGAAGGGGAAAAACCTGTGGTTTCCTATTTGTTTTTTTCCTATTTGTTCAGTAAAACAGAATTGAGCTTATTGTCCCAATCCCAAGTGCTATGGCCAGTGCTGTGCCTGTGGGGAAAAAACACAGCTAACCCAAAGAACTTTGACAAAGGGCAGTATCACACTCCTTTTAAACAGTATGTTCAAACAGCAATTATGTGGTGTTTTTGGCATTATGTCTGTAACATTTTCTGGCCATTGTTATGATTGCTATTGTCCATCTGCCTTCAAAACCTATGAATCTGTGATGTAGATTCTAGCATTTTGGCACTTGCTATAAAAGGGAATCATTAGAAAGCTAAGAGCAGAACAAAGCCGATGTAATAAAATATAAATCTGCAGTTAATATTAGTTTGCAAGTTCATTAAGTAGTGTATTTTTTTCTTCCTCCAGTGGGCTATAAATAATAGGTACTGCTACAGCTTGCACTCTGCTGTAGCTGGTTTCCACTGCTGGAAATATTTCTGAGGTTCTTTCCTGCTTGTTTTTGTCCAAAATCAGTGTAGCTAATTAATACAAAACATCTGCTCCCTGGTGACTTCGATTTCTTACAGGAGTTTATTTTTTTCGTTTGTTTTTGCTATCTTGGGTTATTTTTGACCGTCAGTCATTGGAGCGCCTTGGATTTATACTTTTTGAGGAAATATTTGGCAGAACTGGGAAACCAGTTGGAAAACGAATGGCAACAATGCTGCAATAAAACAAGCAAAGATTTATGAAGCAGAAAAACTTTGACTCGTGATGATGAAGAGTCCTCTGCAGTCAGTGTATCCTGGTGGTGCTATGAACTCCTGCTGTGAACAGGAGGAAGGACGGGGAGGTATGCAGTGTAAGGAGAAACCAGCTCTGCTAATGGTGATGAGTTTGGCAGCTCTACCCCCTGCCTTGGGCTGGGGGAGAGAGGAGGAGAGTGGAGGTGCAAGGTTTGGTGGAGAGCTTGAGATGCTATTCAAGAGACCACCTGATGAGGTCTTGTCACGCACCTTGACCCCCATCTAACAGAGCATTTCACCTCATGTTTAATTTATAGTGTGTGAATATTCCCATGAGGAGTTTCTCACGACTGTTTTAAATGGAGTTGCTCCCACAAGCTCTGAGTGTTGGGTCAGAGCTGGGGCTACCTTGATTTAGCTCTGACCTTTCTGTGGATGGCTACGTCCCATGGACTACAGTGCAGAGGATGCCAGGAGCTGCAGGAGGAGCCTTGAGGATGTAGGAGCACTTATTGGATTTACACCTTTTTTCATATGGGAGTTCAGGCTTGGGTTACTGAAAACAGTGCTCAGATTCCTGTGGAATTCATAACAAATGTATTAAAGTGGTGTTTTGTTTCAGTTTTTTAAAACCAAAACACTTTCTTTCAAATGCTTTTCTTTAAAAATGTCCTACTTACGGAATTGTGATGTTTTGAAATATTCATGCGGGCGTTAAGTGGAGGTTTCTTTACTCTTGCTCATGTTGTGATGGGATATTGATTTGGTCAAAGAGGATATTTTTCTCTCCTGCTTTAGTTGTATTTCAGTGAAATAATAAAAGCAGATTGATATGGCTTTACAGCTTCGTGGTATAAACTGTCAGTTCATGATATCCTGACTGTTTTGCCTGTTCCAGAGTGACTTCTCATTAATAACTTCATTAGGCTGCACCATGTGGTAAATCTTCTGCCTTCAAGTGGTGAGAGTCTGTGGTATCTAAGGAGTAACAGGCAGTAGGCTCAAAGATTACTGCAGCCCAGAAGAGTCAAGTTTTTACTATTCCTGTTTGAGCCATGAATGTTCTTCTGGTAGATCCTTGGATGCTAAAATGGCAGGAGGACAAGTGGCTGTCAAGAGAAGCACTCAATGTTTTATCCTGCTGGTGGGGGATTTTTGTTTTTCAGGTTGCTTTCTTTCACCTTTTGAAACTGGAGCAGAGCAATTGAAACTGCTTCAGCTGATCCTGCTCCAGACTAGAGCTAGAGAAACCATCTCACTTAGGTGGTGTGACTGAAGTCATGAGTTGGTGGCTTCAACCTCAGACCTTGTGCTATTGTGATAGCACTGCCCTGCTTTCAGTTGTGCCATCTGGTGCTGCCCACAGCACTGCGTACTGGGTGGCTGCATCAGATGGGATGCTCTACTGAGTGGGCAGGTGCACTGGCTTAGGTCAGCGTTGAATGCTATCAGCTTTGGCATTTCTGTGCTTCCTTCTAGCCACAGTCCCAGCGTAGTCATGGTGAAGCTGCTAAATGACTATTGGATGAGCATGATGAGGACATCTGAATGAAAAGTCAGATCCAGTCTCCCATTAGAGATTCATGAGTGAAAGGACAGCAGTAATTCACCAGCTAGAGTTCAGGGCAGAGGTTTAGTTCACTTCTGGTTTTGTTCCAACTTGATTGCTCACCCGTAGCAAGCAGTCTATCTGAGAACAAGAGTGTATGCAAATTCCCGTGGCTATTATTCTGTATTAAAAAAAAAAAAAAAGAAAAAAGGCTGTGGTATGACTTTAGACTTAATCATCATTTATCCTACCCTGAAGGCATGGAAGTTAATGATGATATAGATCTGTGCGGTTTTGTGTTCCCCTTGACTGAGCATTAGAAATAATTAGGGCTTGTGGGATGGATGCACTGGTGGTGGAGATGAGCAAAACACATTTTTGAATCAATGTATGTGGCCCTTCCAAGTTCTCTGGCAAAGATACAGGTGCTAAGTGTGAACTTATTGGCTCTGAGGTTTCTTGCTTGTTGAGACACATCTAGCTGATGCTGAAGAGAAAGGAAGTGGGAATAAATGAGTTTTGTTCCTTTGGAAGTTTTTAAGGTGATGGGGTAAGCAGAGTTGCTAGCAATTTCTGGAGAGCCTTCTTCCGTGGGATGAGCTCCCCTGCATCCTGTGGGCTGCTGAGTATGGGTCTGGGCTATGCCCAGGACTCCCAAGCTGTACAGGAGCTGATGTTGACTCTCCTGAAGGATGTGAGCCTTAAGCACATCGTTGCAGATTTTCCTGAATTACCACCTCCTGTCAACAGAACATTTGGTAATTAGACAGCAGTGGCCAAATGCCTGCTGCTGGTTGTCACGGGTTTGATGGGGAGGAACTGCTTCTGCTGCTCCTCAGGAGATCTGTAGTCCTTTTTTTTTAATCCTGTTGTGGGTCAAACCAGAGGGACTTTTGGCTATTTTTATTCAGGTGCAGAAAAGCTTCACATGATGAGTGGTGAAAGCATCTCATTAGGATGGCACCAGCTCTTTGGGAAAAAAAACTGTTTTAGCAGAGAATTTATACGCTGTAGCTATGTACTTTACCTGCCATTTGCCCACTGTTTTTCTCCTAGCCTGGCCAATCTGCTTAAAAGCCATTTCAGCAATCTGCAGTTTCTTAACAAAAGCCATTTCAGCAAAAATAACATTGCTGCCAGGGTTGGGAAGGAGGGGAGGGTGACACCGTCACCCTGTGCAGGCGCTCCTGCAGCTGAGACCTTGCGGGATCCCCCCTGGGATGTGGCCACGGGGCTCCGGCCTGCTCTGGGGCAGGATCAGGGTGCGTTTGGGTGCTGGCAGTGGTGCAAGTACATAATGCATTTCCTGGAGATGGCTGGGTGGGTGCTGATGGGGAAAATGCAGAAGCCTTGTGTCTAGGTGGAGCGGAGTAATTTCTGTTTATGTAGGAATTTCTGGGATTCTGAAAGCAAAACATTTCCGTCTTTGCAGGCAATTTAGCGCTGGTACTAGCTGAATACATTCCTCAGCAAATCGATACAGTGCAGTATTTTAGAAGATATACTGTGAAGGCAATTCTGTGCTGAAGCCCATGGGGCACGCTGTGACCGAGAAGGCCTCGTCATGCAGGGAGCTTTTTGAGTCTCCATCCAGAGCAGCCTAGAGCTTAACGTTGCTGGTGGCTTTTGTTCTCTTGGCGTGAATTTCAGGTTACTGCAGTGTGCCTGTCAAAAGGCGCATCTCATCCCTTCCTATTTATTTTGCTCTGTTTAGAATCCTGTTGAAAAAAAGAGAGGAAATGTCTTTTTTCTAACTGGAGATTTAGTATTCAGCTCTGCTGGCTGATTCACCGATAGAAAAATTCCCACTGACTTGAGTTAGAGTTGAATGGATCATATTATCTTTTCATATGCAGAAAATTATTTTGAAATTGAAGTTAATAACAGCAATTTAAAAATTGTCATTGTTGGATAATACAATATTTATTTTTATCATATTCTTTTTATGATCTGATGTTTGAATAAAAGCACTTTTCCTGCTTTTTGCTTAATTAGCAAGTCATGAAGAACTTTGTGGCATCAAACATGCCATCTAATTACATTCATTAGTAGCATCTTCGGGACAAGTTTTAATTAAGTTGTACAGTGTAGATCAATACTTGTTTTGCATCCATTGCATCTTACGACAGGAATATACTCTTCTGCACAGTTTAATTACAGTGATTGTAATAGGAGGAATTTGGGTAACCTGCCATTTTGTTGGCAGGTTTCTCCTCCTTTTTGAAATGGTTTACAGCTATAATGTAGGACATGTTTGTTACGTGTCCTATTTTGAAGAATATTTTAAGATCACCTTCGTGATCTCAGTGAGAAAATGCAGTAGGATTAGGAGCGCTTGGGTACTGATCTTTGACTTCAGCTGAAGCAGGGATAGAAGATAACCTGAAGACGCATCAGGAGGGCAAAAGCTGGCCATTACTGGGTGGCTTCCGTAAGGGTGGATGAAAGCAATACATTTAGTTTACTTAGGCTGTGGCATGGAAAGCCACCTAATTTTGCTTCTTTATTATGAACATATTTCAGGAAAATCCCTCAATTTTGTTTCTGGTGAATGTCCTCCAATTTGGTAGCATTCTGAGCACCCAAGCGTGGTTTCTGTTTTAGAAACAATACCCAGACGAGGCAGAAAATCTGTGTTCTGTGATAGCATGCTGGATTAATGATTGCATACACTGCAAATATCCACGTAGACGAATATTCTTTAAGCGTCTGGCGCCAGGGCTGAGGGCAAATTTCCCTACCTGTTGTGTTTTGGCTGTTTTTGTGTTCAATGAACTGTAGTCGTCAGCTTTCAGTATAATACAATGATTACAAGAAAATTTAGTCACAATACAATGATCAAAACAAATTTGAGACCGAAAACATTGTTTTTCAAGCTAGATCTGTTGTTTTACCTTCATTTGTTTTTTTACAATATTCCTTAAAATTTCAAAGGAAAATGACTTCTATTTTAGTATAATGTATGTCTAGTTTTATTATTTGTGCCTCTCTATACATAATTTGGTTTGCTATTAAGTTCTTGTGCTTCTGTACATTTAGGTCATTGACTCTTTAGGGAAAAATAGACACTCTGAAGTGGAATGCCAATTACAGGAACTTGATGAGTCTATTTCTTGTCACAGTGAGCAGGTACTCTCTAAATACCGTATTTATGATGTCCAAGGTAATCAGTTGGCAATGTTTTAATTTTGTTGGTGGTGCATTGCAGCAGGGTGACCTGTGCTGATGTAGTGGTCTGTATGCCTTAGGTTTGCACTGGTGTATATGTCTGAGCAGAGATGGAAAATAAACCTCAGATGAGTACCAGGGTTGAGAACTGATATTCCCATTCTTTCTGCTTGTATGTACATGCTATTTCATTTCTCTACCAATTTTTAAGTACCTAAATAAAAGGGCTTGTTTCTGAAGGACCGAGCACGTATCCTGCTTCTCTTGTTTCCAACTTGTTCTTGGGTTAGCTAATCTTCAGCCTGAAAGTCTTGAAGTTTGACTCCCTGTGGGATTTCTAAACAGTGCATATGTCGGAGACCATTAATTGAAGACTTGGGGAAATTGGTTCCTTCCTAGGTTGAACGTGGGTGCAAAAATGAGGTTGTGCTATGCAGATAAATATACCGTGGAAAGCAAGAATTATAGTTTGAAGGATTTTTGTGCTTTGTAAAGTAGACTCCTCTTAGACTGAGTTTCTGTATAACAGCTATTGATTTGGAGGCTAGTTCTTAATCTGGGAGACTGAAAGTCCTGAGTACAGGAGATGACACTGGAAAGCTCAGCACCAAAAGCTACTGTAATTTTCCTCAGCTGAATTAAATGTGTGTAGATATATTTTTAAATTATTTCATGCTTTGTACTCAATATTTCAGGAAATATGAGGGGAAATATTATAAGCTTGAGGATAATTTTTATTACTCTTTAATGTAAATTCTTTGTTAATTGCTTCTGACTTAACAGAACCACTGTATTTTTAGTTGGGGGGGGAGAAAAGACAATCCCTTGGATGTGTTATAATGAAGTTGTCGAGTCTTGGAACAACATGCAAGTGAGAGAAAAGAAGAGATTCCTGATAAGTGTAATACTGTCATGCTTCCATGTAAAGTACTTCAAAACTTGAATCCATGATAACCAGGGTACTCTGCATGTTGTTTCTTGTTTTGTGTTTGCCTTAAAGGCTTGAATGTGCTAAAGACTGTACCACCATAGAAGAAATACATGTGTATCTGCAGTATGTCTTATACAGAGTGTATGTAGTTACTTCCCTCCCAGAAAGACCAGACCCAAAGGACTTAAAGCAAGAGTCTGGGTCTTGTAGAAATTTAGAGCATGTGCAACTTCCAGTTGCAGATCTCAAAGGGTATGACCTCACTGTTAGAGGATTTACTGCATTGTTGTTTTCTCTTACAAAAACCCAGCTTCCTTGGTTAATTATAAACGGCCTATTTGCCATGGCCACCCAAATAATGAAATACTTAATGAAATTTATAATACATACACCTTACCAGTTTTTTTCTTACTTTCAGTGAATTTACTGGACTCACGCACAGTAATGGGGGATCTAGGATGGATAGCCTACCCAAAAAAAGGGGTAAGTCTCTGTTGTTGTTTGCTTTTTCACTCACAAATTACACTAATCGTTTCCATTTGGAAAGTAGACTACTGGTTTAAAAACTCCCTGGAGTGATTTGTCTGCAATGGAAGGAAAAATACATAAAACAACGTGCTGGGACTGGAAGAATGGAGCTGTGTAGCTGGGGGATTGATTTATTTATGCAGTAGATCCAGCCACAAATATTTTAATAAAAAAAGAAAAAAGTGAGTTAATCCCCTCACTTGTCTCCTCACCAACAAAACCATGAGATGATATAAAGTTAAGCGATGAATTCTGGTTCTTTACTTGAGCATGTGGGGTAAATGTACAATAGTTTTCTGCAAATTTTCTTTTGAAACACAGGGTTTGGAACATTACTGTTAACTTTAAATGAAGAGGGCTGTTCAGGCTCCAGATAAAATTTGGCAGCTGATAACTCTGGAACAGGAGGTGAGTTTTAAGCATCTTGAAGAGTCTACGTTCCTTCCAGCTGTTCTGAGGGCTGAAGGAACCTGGCTTCCTAATTTGATACCAGAAATAGTTATGGAGTCTGGGTACATTGATACTCATCAGTGTGTCCACTTGGCCTGACTGAATCTTATGACCAAAATTCACGGGAATTGGTTTGGCTGGAGCACCCTTGATGCTGTACTGTAACAGAGAACTTTGATAGTCTGGCACGCTGTTGAGTATTCCTGTCAGTTCCTGGGATACAGAAGCAATGTCTGATGTATCCTGAGATAGAAATGTTGCATAGCTGTGCTCTCCGATAAAGCAGCTTTCAGGAATGTGGTATTCCAGAGTTTTAGATGCCAGGTGAAATGGGTTGCGGAATTGTCTTGCACTCCAGTTTGACTGCCATAAAACATGGTGGCAATGTTTGTACAGTGTAGCCAACCCTGTGCATAAATACTATAGACTGAATTACAGTCTGGCTTTCCGCATTTTGTGCAGATAAAAGGTAGTAGAAATGGCAGCCTCACTAAGACAAGTTGCATGCTTACAGGCCCTGGTTATGGCAGAAATTTAAAAGCACATGGAGAGCTTAGTTCATCCTGAAGCCAGATCAAGAGCTACATCACGTTGTTATCCAAGTCAATAGCAATATATTTTTTCTCTTGATTTAAAGATGAGAACTGAACTTGCTCCCCTTGCATATGTGGGCATCAGAATAACTAGTTCCAGATGTAGAGGCAGAGCTTTATGTTGGTGCTATGTCAAACTACAAAGATTCTGATGTCTACTTCTTAACGTCCACCTTTTCCCTTTTGCACATCTGTCAGTATTCTCCCTAGGCTATAAAGCAGTGGCTGTATAATCTTGTGTCCTTGCAGGGATGTCAGTAGAGAAATAACTAGGCCTGAAGTGTTCAGGATATATCCAGATCTGTATGTGTAGATGAGTAAATGAAAAGCTAAATATTCTATGTATAAGGCTCAGTTGCTTTTTCATTATTTAGAGGAACTTCTTTATATTTACAAGCTGAGGTTCTGACCAGCACCTGGAAGTGCATTCATGAATGCCAAGTTAATGGTTACTGACTCAATTGGGAGATTTTTTTTTCCTTGATTTAACTAATGCAAATAATAAATGAATCAGACAGTTGGTTTTTGAATTTCCAGAAATCTCTTGTTAATCTTCTTTGTTTTCATGGGACCATAAAAATCCATGAGCTTAGCCTGGTTGTCTCCTTTGGCCTAATATATTTGCAATGTTTTATAAATACTGGGGAAAAAAAAAAGGTCTTTCCAGACCTAATTCTTTAACCCCTTTATCTGCTCTCAGTCAGCTGTTCTGCAGTCATACTCTTATGGGCTTGATTTAGAAATACATATATTTAAGGTCTACCTTGTGTAAAGATTTTAAGTCTTACTTCACTATTTGAATTTGCAAAGAGGTGGATAGTTTAGAGATAATGTAGGCAAGTTTTTTGTTTGTTTGAGGTATTCTCATCCTAATTTTTCTCAGGACATCTAGAAATATTTGAATTATCTGCACAGTTTCCAATCAAGGAAAGGAGCAGAAATCTGATAGTATGTAACTCTGTGTGTTGTATGTATATAAGTCTAGTAACTTAAACTGTTTGGTAACAATTTCAGTGATGATGTAGTTCCAACTACAGATATATCACCTTTTGAAGCAACCTTCAACTCTGTTTTGATAATTCTCCACTTGATTTTCATTATAAATCTTAAGGACATTAGTGTTTTTCTTAGAACCACATCTGCTAGAACTAAGAGATTATTGACAGCAGAGTTCCTCATGCAAAGAAAGTAAGCAATTTAGACTTTGTAGTTTTGTAGGAGTGCCCAGGAGAAGTTGTAAGTGCATCACAAGGGCTTAAGGGGAGAAGTTTTGAGAACTTCTGTGTTTATTATTGTAAAAAAACAAACAAACAAAAAAGTGGACAGTGGGGTAAAAGGTTCAGTCATAGGAAAAGAACTTGCTTCTGGCAGATCCTTTATGGTAAGTGTCATATCCTAGATTTGTTTCATATGTATACCATGGTGGTTTTTGTGTATTGAAGCTGTAAGTCTTTCCTTCCACGCTCCAGAGAGATCAAGCTACACTCATTTAGCCTGCTGCTCACCTCATTTTTGCTGAACACAATGGAAAAAATGCACTCTACCTTGGGAAATGAAGGGAGCCATGTGGGAAGGAGACTGACTGGCCAATCTGGAGACAAATTAGGCTTAGAACTACTTCTGTTTCATAGCTGTAATTCCAAATAAACCACCTCAGCTGCTTTAGTCCCTGTATGATCAGAAGACCTTAGTTTGCTGCAAAATAGCATGCACCAGGTAATCTTCAGAATAACAGGCTGTAGAGGAAAGGAGAGAAGTGCTTCAGGGCTGTCTCTTCAGAGCTTTGCCTAGCCAGGTGCTTATTTGGTACAGGTTTTGGCAGTGTCTGGTATTCTTTCATGCTTGCTGGGTTTCATTTTGCCTGTGGTTATGGAAGGCAAGAAAAATCTCCATGTATATACATACACGCACACAGGTGTATTTGTGTAGTGGAAATGCTAAGGCATGGCTTTGAAACAGTGATTGAGCACCTGGTGGGAAGGCAGGGCCAACCCAGGGGAGCTCAGGTGCATGAGTGACCAGAAGGGGTGGTGCTAGATTCCACCCCTTCCCAGACCACATTTAAGGGTTGGCAATGGAGGCAAGGCTATTTGTTGGAGATCTCTGCATACCTGAGGCCTTCTGAAGGTAAACACCTTCTTGCCTTTATTTCTGTGTCCACGGCTGTTGTATTTGAGCAACCCCTTGCTTGCTGTAGCCTAGGACCTTGCTACTCTGCTGTTGTTGCTGTGCTTTCCATTGCGTTACAATTTGTATATTTATGTATGTGGAGCACTGAGAAACCAGCGGAAGTGAAATGTGATGTGGCCAAATGTACTTGGTGTGAGGAACCAGATGTTGCACGGGAAGAGATGCTTTTTTCTGCTGCTTTGCTCTAAATTAATGAATCCTGGTAGCATGGCTTTCTTGCTATCCCAGGAGGGCTTCCCTGGCAGCAAGGTGTTTGGCAACTTGCAGCAGTCATATGTGGTTCTTAAGCCTGTTGTTCTGTTTGTTGAAGCATGAGCAAAGCCCTCATGGGGTCTGCATGGTGACGGAGCTCAGAAAGGGGACCTTCTCCCTGCCAGTGGTGCATGATCAGTGTGGAAATGCTATTCCTTTTGTAGCTCGTGAGTTGAGAATGTATCATGTTACTACATGCCAGAGGGTCAATTTCCACTTTGTTCTGCACTGTAAGTTTACCTTAATCTGAAGAATGTTGTTGGAATTACTAGAGGCGATATCAGAAATATCACGTTTGGCTCCCTCTTTATTAAAATATATGCTTCTGTAGCATGCATCCAGAGCCTCTTCTACCTCCGGACTAACTTGGAGAGTTACCAAAACTGGGTATATCAGGGATTCGTGTGTATTATAAGGGGCTGTGATGCTGACCTACTCTGACCTACAGAAACTGTCTGTACTTGCCTGTGCTAAGTATACTTTTTTTTATGAAATGGAGAATCCCAGTAGAAGGAACAACAGGAAGTACTGTGAGAAACAGCTGGGTCAGATCAGACAGTGTTTGTAGGCTGTATTGCTGCCTTTTCTCCTTTGACTTAGTAGGAGGCTCTGTAGGATGCATTTTGGCTCCCTGCAAAGCCGTAGCTGGGGTAGAAGCTACGAAGAGCTCCAGGTACATCTGTGCTGTTCAGCCTTGGTCTGACCATGTAAAAACACCACCACTTTACATGGTTACTGTTAATAGCGAAAGTTACTGATTAAAATCAATGCTTTTTAGATGGCTTGATTTGTTCACCAATTATGTCTGATTTGTTTCAGTGGCTGTGATAGTGCTGATTTACTTGCTTCAGATCATCCCTCCCTTCAGGATTTATTTTTAAAAGTTTTTTTTCTTACTATTTTCTTGCCAAATTGGAGCACACCTGCTTTACTTATGTGTCTTCCACCTCCCATTGATTTCCTTGAACTTCCTGTAGCTCAGAACAGGAAGGCTCTGTGGTCCTTGGAGTATTGGCTATGTGCTGTGGCTCATTGCACAGCTCCACGTTTTGGGTTTTTTTTAGGCTCAGACAGGAAAATAAACACATACTAAGGAATCTTATCCTGTGGAGATGTTAGAGGATGCTGGGATCGCTCATAATTCTTCATTCATTGCAGAAAATGAGAGCGATAGCTGACTTACTGCAAGAGGAAAAGCAGTTGCCCTGCTTTTGGTGGTCAATAAGGCCAAATACTGAAAGCAGGGTGAGTAAATTCAGCCACACTGATTCTGCGAGTTGCTTGTCATTTACGTAGGATTTCAGTAGGCTTTATTTTATTTTTTTATATTTATTTTGGAGGGGGTGGTGAGCAGCATTTCTGGCTCATTCTTTTGAGGACAGGTACCCTAGGGTGCTTCTTTGAAGTTAAAAATAACGGTGGTTTAGATTACTCAGCATGGTTTGTGAATACATTCATGTTTTTCTCTGTCGATCTCAGTTCAGATAGAGATTTTGTACAGGAATCCTGGATTGGAAGCAGCGTTTGCCCTCGGGGTTAGAAATAAAATAAAGGGGAGGGACAGGGGGAATGAGAGGAGGAGGAAGATTCTTGGCACCATTGAGCTGTGTCATGTAGCTATGATTACAACTGGCATTTTCAGGGCAGTACTTTTTGGCAGATAATGTTTTCTCTTGCAAATGCTGCTGCTCGGCTGTGACCAGTGCAGAAGAGGAAGCAGAGGGATACAAACTATGGCAAGAATACATTTCTTACTGCAGCAGGGAGCATGCTGGAGATTAAAGTAATACCTGAGCAGGTGAAAAAATATATTAATGATTCCTGAAAAACCTGGTGTTTGGCTGTTTATTTGCACATACATTTGCTCACGTAGAAGTTAGAAAGAAATATAGTCCACATCTGCAAATTATTTGAAGCAAGCTCAAGTAATCCAAACCAAAGCTGTACTGGACATTTTTCATTATATACAAATAATTATTACATGAGGAGTTTCTGAGATGATATTGAGAGATAAAATACATGTGAGGGCATTGTTTTCCCCTAAGATTCCTTATGGTAAAATGTAAAATCTATATATATATTACCTTCTGTCCTCTTTGAACGTCCCCCTTGTTTCTTATGTTCTTATATAGATGTTCTTATATAGTCATCTCATATCCCATGGTGATGTTTTCTTCCTCTTTTAGTATATCAGTGTGATAGATGCATGTTTGCATTGTATAGCATAATTGTAACAAGAGAACTTGAGCTTTGAGTCAGAAAGCAAGTTAATAATGCAGAATCTTTGTGATAATTGAACTAAATTATGTTTGAGGTCATGTTTCAAACACTGAAAGCTCCCAAAGTTGTTAAAGGGGAGAGGGGACCCTGAGAGATGAGTTTAGCCAGCTGACTGCTGATCGAATCTATAGGTTTGCCTGTTGTGTAAGTAGCACTGCCAGTGCTTCTAGAGCTATATTTGTTTCACAGAGCTTGAATATACCAATCAAAATCTAAAAGATGCTCAGGTTTAGTAGGAGAAATGAGAGGTTCATATTATGTGGAAAGGCTGATGGAGGTGGGTGCAGCAGTGAGTGTTGGACTGGCTCGTAACGGTCTTGAGGGATGCCGAGAAGAAGGGAATATGCTGTTGCTCAGGTTTGCAGTGGGTAGGACAAGAAAAGCAGGATTTATTTCAGCTAAGCTGATTCGGGTGAAATTTGATGGAAAGTACTTTGTCCTGCTCCAGCTTTGTGGCAGATAAGGCATTTCCTTCTCAGGAGGTCTCTGATAGCAGATCAGGCTGCTGCCTGTTACTCTGGACAAGCAGTATTCATCCCTTCAGGAGGAACAGATGGATGATCTGTTTTGACCTCTTCCAGCTCTACGTACAAATGGCAATGGATTGAAAGCACGTGTCCAGAGTGAGATCTCTGTCCTTCTGATGGTTTTTTCTCCTTGCCCTGCTTATAAAGCACCTTTACTCATCTAACCCCCTGTATTTAAGACCAGCTTTTCTAGTGTCTGCAACATATTGCCAATGGTATGTAACTTCTTTTAGATTAGAGTACCTCATGCTGTAGAACAGCTTTCATTGAACTGCCTTGCTGTTCTGTGCATGTCCTTTTCCGTGTCTTCTTTCCTGTCTGATGTTAAATCTTCTCCACTTGTGCATGCTCTTAATTTTCTGTCTTGCACTCTTATCTACCTGCTGTTTGGTTTATATGCTGTTGGCATGAATCAAGCCTTTACTGGATAGCAGCATCTGGCAAGGCATAGATCTTATTAAAAGAGATCAAAAATGCCTGGAATACTCTGAAATACTGTAAAAATAAATTAATACTAGCAAGATTAAGAATTAAGCAAATCTTTATCTCTGTTAGAGCTGTATTACTAGAATTATACACTATGCTCTTGGTCTTGAAAATCCACCACAGAAGAATTGAAGGCTGATCCTTCAGTATATCTTTTTATAAATACAGTTGTCAGCATTAGATTCCTCCACACAGGCTCATTGGGCGAACAATAATCTCCTTTCATGCTAAAAAGTCTTTTTTCTCCAGTGTCTAAGAATTACGTTTGGGGATAAAAGAGCTTTGAAGAGCTTTATCTTCTAAAACCATTGTTTTCTCTGTTACTTTTGTGCCGGCTCCAGAAATATTGGTATCCAACAGTTAGGAACCGTACAATTAAAATGTATAAACATAGTGCTGTCATGAAGAGTCTGAGATTTTGCAGAATAAAATATTATCATTATAGTATGCGTGTGCCACAGCCCGGGGTTTATAAAATACACATTAGGGTTTTATAGTTTATGTTGATGGATTTGTACTACGTTACTTATGCTACTTACTACTTCATATCCTTATATATATGTATATATAAAAATCACTGGAGTACTTACAGTATAATCACATAATCCGTTTATATGACTGAAAATGCGTTGGCCTTGGTCTTGCCCCCTTTGACGGCATATATTTTTATTCAGATTAATAGCTTTTTGGGGCAAATAAATTCAAGGCTGCAGTCTCGTGTTTGATTTATTTAGTGATCTTTTTATAATGAGAACAGTTAGTTTTCTTTTCACGGCACTCATTCAGGAAAGCCAGATCAGAAAGCGTGAAAGAAAATGAGTGCTAACTTCAAAGGGAAAAAAACAAACAAACATGACAAGTTTTAGTCTAGAAGGTGAACATTTTAAAATGTAGAATGCCTGAAAATAGTGTGTAAAAACAGAAGCTGCTATTTTGTTTGTGGTTGCTTTGTGTATTGGACAGCAAAATTTAACAGTAAAAGTTAGGAGGTCCTTTTGAAGACCCATCAGCTACCTTACAGCCAATAAGGAAAGCTTTTTGAGTGGCTTCTGTATAGGTGCAAATTCCTGTTATGTGGCTATACAAGAAATAGTTCAGCAGCTAAATGTCTAAGGCTGTTCAAGGAGACCTCGATTTATTTTCGAGCTATTTAATAGGAATGATCAGAATTCTCAGAGATAGAAAATGGCAGCTGTCCTGAGTCCTACTTGCTGGTCCATGTGACAGGAACAGGGTGTCTTTTCAGTTACTGAAGTGTATGCACACATACAAAGTAGGAGGGTGGGGACTGGGTTTTTAGGCAGCCAAAGAAAAATTCTAGTTAGAAACTTTTTACCTCAAAATATTTTGGTTTCCTATGGTCTAATTTATCTTAGGTGTTTTGATAGTGGGGGAAGAAGCATGCTACGGTCTGTTATTTAGTGTGCTTTGCTAAAGCAGTCAGTATTCATGAGATCTGTCAGTTTTAATGTTGACAGTACTGTGGCAAAACAGATGTGAGATTAAGTACCAGGGTACACATGAATGTAAATACGTCCAGGGATTGTGTCCTAGCTTTTTTCCAAAGAAAATTGGTAGATTTCTAGCCACCTTTTAGGCTCTTCTCAACCCAAATGATGAAATGCTGTTAAAGGGAATGTGGGTGACACCCAGCTATCAGTCATCTCTGTTCTACCCCTGTGATGTTGTGCACTGCCTCACTGACATGATCTATTGCTTGCATCCCACTGACTGAACAGTGAGTATAAAAGAATTGCAGAACATGATCAGATTCTGGAGTTCATTTCACTGCTGCTTCACCTGCCTTGACAGAGGGTTTGGAGGAAAAGGAGGCCTTGTTGTCCTATGAGGCATTGTGAACATTTAGGAAAGAGAACGGTTATTTTTTCCCATGCGTAATGGGAAGCTAATGTTACTGATTTCTATTTTACTTTATCACTGAAATCACATTATTGATGTAGTGAAGATTTAGAGCTGGGAGTGAGACTTGCATAATACCGGGCTACATCGTTGCCTGTTCAGACCTACCTCTGGACATTGGGTGGGAATTGTAAGGAACAATCTATGAACGAGTTCCCAAAAAGCTGCAGGCAGGATCAGGCCCTGGGGTTGGTCAGAAGCTGGCCCTGCACAAGAGTAGTGGCAGGTGCTCCCCGTTGTTTCAATGCTCCAGCGGAGGGCCCACTGAGCAGGATACCTCTGGGGCAGCATTGGTGAGAAGCAGAGGCTACTCATGTTTTTCCAAACACTGAATATATCAGACTAGGCTGAAAATGGCTCAGTGCAGCTCTGGGTTCACTTTCTGATGCTTTTCAAGAAGTGAAGTGATAATAGATACCTGGTTCTTGCCAAAATTCTCTGATGAGCGTTTGACTTGTACTTTATTGCTTATTTATCTTCTGTGTTGATTATTCCAGCAAATGCCAGGCCACTGCTTTGATTATATTGAGTTTTGATTTAATAAAATGACTGGTAGAGAAAATCAAATTGTTCTTTGTATTATGAGAAGAGATGTTTAATTTGTAAGAGAAGCTATCCATTTTTAAAGCTAGTTTCAGTTCAAGAGAGTGTATCTTATTGACTTTTGGGGTAAGTGAACTACCTATGTGTCGAAACACATCAAATAGTGTCCTGTAGATTTGTTATTGTGCTGAAGTAAGATGAACCAGAAGCTTGTGAAGTTGTGTGCTTTCTGAGGATAATTACCCTCCTTGGGATGCTTTTTTGCAGCATCAAAGGTAGAACTCTTGGCTTTGAAGAAGGGGAAGGACTGAACCCCTGTGCTGCACAAGTTCTCATTTGACTTCAGCAAAAATTTCTGGGGGTCAGTGACCAGTCCCTCATCTTCCAAGATCTCCCAGTAGTATTATTTACCTGTAGTATTGACAGTCTCATAATGCTGTGCAGAAGATCCAGTTGGCAGAAGAATAATGCAGTATTTCTTAATGTAGTTTGAGACACTGGTGTACAGTGTTAATCGGTTTGCAGTCCTGTTCCAGTGGTGAGGAATAGCTGCAGGCTTGGCTGCTCTCCTGCCTTGCCTTTGGCTGTGAGCTAGACGAAGAATACATGAGTGAGCACCTCAGAGCTGGAAGAGCAGGTGATAACAGGACTTTGTTGTAACTTAAATATCTGTTTATTGAAAGTGATCTTACTGAATTTGTTAATCTTAGGTGTTTCTCCAATACGTGACAAGGATGAGCAGTTCCTAGGGAATGATCCTGCTAAAATGCTGAAATCCCAGTGTCCCAAACTGTGCCCATGTGGAGTGGGGAAACTGCCTGTTACTGGAAAGGGGAAGTTGGTCTCGCTGTTTTCTTCTAGCTTCAGAAGACCTAGCACCTCTTTGGTGCTGGCAGCCTTTTTCAGTGGGGCCTTGCTTTTTTTGTTAGCTTTGTGAGTTACCCTTGTATGTTCAGTCTGCAAAATCCTGATACTGACGCTGTGGTTGTCCTGGCTTCTTGCTGGAGCCTTGGAGGTGTTCCCAAAGTTAACCACTGGAATTTTAGAGGGCCTTCAAAGTAATATGGCTGTGTATGGCATCCATTTGGTGTCGCTTGCTCCTTGTTCAACCAACAGAAATGGACAGCAAAAATGTGGCCCTTGGTGTTCTGTTCAGAAACCTTGGGGTGTTCAGTTTTGTTTCGTTAGCTTTATTTTCCTCCAGAAGTAGAAAGATGCATGCTTTAGTGCACTTTGCCTTGGTTTCAAACCTCCCAGCTGTTTATGATTGGGCAGCTGTTGGAGCTCTATGCAAGACATAATTTTAAGTACTGTTAGGTGTTGTGGGGCATGCACTGACTGTTCTAGTTGATTACAATGCAAATGTATAGTAAGCCTGTAAATCATAACAAGTGTTGTGATTAAAAATCATTACAATAACATAAGATTATTTAGTTTATTGCAAATCCTTTTAGACTACACAATTAAAATCGTAACCACAAGTATAATCCTGTGAGATAGTCACTTCATTACAGTCTCCTTCTGGTTTACTGTTTGTGTTGTTTTGATGCCAGATTGAATAACCGAATGTTCCTCTGTAGTTAACTTTAGTGGCAGCCTATTTTGTTTTCTTTTGTACCCTGCTAATTGTGACGTTTTTTTTAACATGGTGATTTCAGTCCTAGTGCTGGGAAAATCAACCTAAAATGATAAAAAGTTTTAGAAAAGAATTGCTTGGTTTCATGCCTATCACGATAGATGTTTTGTCAGATGATGAGAAAATAAATGACTTGCAGCCATTGATACCTGGCATTAGGTGCTGAGGTAGGTGGCTGGGAGCAGGTCAGTGGCTACAGTCATTTTGCTGCAGAATTACAGCATAACTGATTTGAGCTGCTGAACGGGAGTGGAACAAATAGGTCACTCGGAAACAGATTTCAGACCAGATCAAGCCTTGTGCAGTTTCAGATATTAATCTCATTTCTGGTGTGGTGCCTTTAATTTTTTCGCCCAGCGTGTTACACATCCTGTTTCCTGTGCAAAGAAAGTGTAAGTGGGATGAGGAGTAGCTTGTGCTCTGCCCGACTGACTCTGGGTGTTGGAGTGATTCTGATAAATGCCCAGATTGAGATAATCAAAGCCTACCAGGGGATTTGGTTGTTTCCCTACTTATTAATTTTAATGATAATTGAATATCAGTGCCCATTACACAGTCCATACAGCTCAGCTCCAAGCTTCCCAAGCCCTGTATATTCAATTTTGAAATGTTACTTATTCAGAGCCTGGTATGCTTAATGTAGAAGGGCAGTGTTGGTGCAGCCAGGCTATACGGATAGGCGGGAGCTACTGTGTCCCTTGGAGTTGCAGTAATGCAGTCTGGCAGAGCCTGTTTCTCAGAGCTGTGCAAGTGTACTGAACTGGCAAATGTCTTTAGCCTCCAGGGGATTTGGTTATGATGCTGCCTGTATAATGTTTGTAAAAGGCTTCTGCTGTGAAGGCTTGGAGAGAAAGCAGGGAATCCTAAGCAGCCCTTGCTTGGTGTTTGCAAAGCTGTTCTGTTGCCTACGCAAGCCCTTTGGGCTCCTCTCATGTCTGCTCCTTTTGAGCTCTCCCACTTGTGGGCCCAGCTCTTCCCCTTCTAGCCTGGGACATCTTCCCCACAGCTCTGCAAGGACAGGGCTCTCTGACACACAGAGCATGAGTCCCTGTGCGTCTCTGTAGGTATCACACAGTCTTCAGCAGAGACAAGAATCTCCGAGCTGAGCTTTTTGGGTGAGAGGCTTTTCCCTTATGAATTCTGTGGTGCTTCTGCCCCTGCAGAAGTATGCTTAGCGTCCCTGCTGAGCAAGAACAGAGTGAACAACTGAGGCCCAAGTTTGGTGTCTGTGCCATAGACCTCTCCTGGGTTTTCTTCTTGAGAGGGGGCCTAGGTTGGCAGAGCCTAGAAAGTTTCTTTTTAAAAATAAAAAGCAAGCAAACAGAACACATGGCCTGCTTCCCATTTTATAATGTTTGTTTTGCCTGTTCAAAAATAAAGCAGTGAACAGAAAATAATGAAAACAAATCTTTTTCCACAGACAATGCTGTGACCAAAAAAACTATTGCTTGGCAAATTTCCTTTCTGTGCTCTGCACGCAGATTTAAACCAGAGAACTGCACTACTTTTCTCCTATCTTACAGTCTAAATACATAAGTAATCAAAATGAAAATAGGAAAGAAAGTTAGGCGACTCCCAGCTGTTCAAATATGTTAATTGCAAACTATTGACATTCTAGTCATGCTGTTTCTTACTGACTTACAGTTTCCTTGCTTGTGAAGTAAAACAATCAATTAAAAATACTATCATAGTATTAGCTAGCTTTCATTTAGGAATAAGAGATATGTGAATGAGTGAGCTGAAGATAATGGTGGCTTCATTGGATTTAAGGCCACTGAGGCTATTACAGTTTTGTAGGTTGATCTCCTGTGGCATGCATGGTGTGGAAACTTGTTGCAAGGACCCCTGTACAGGTCTGCAACTTTGCTTTGACCTACATCATATCTTTTGGAGATCGATTTCTGCTTTTATTAAAGACTTCTTGTGGGGAGTATGCCCTGTTCCTTTGTATCCTGTGCCAACAGCAAGCTGTTCCTAAATTAGTCAAATTTCAGTTCTCACTGCCTTCTCCTGCTAATTTTATGAGTGCCTATTTGTTATTTTTCTTCTCTTCCCCTTGCCCTTTTCAGGCAATTAGAGGCCACAAGCAGATCTCTTGTTTGCTTTGTTTTACAGATTTCTTCAGCTGTAAAAGCAGGCTTTTGATCTCTAGAGTAGTTGTGGACTTTCTTTTCTGGGCCCCTTACGATCTATCGACATCCTTTTTGAAGTGTTGCCATTTGAAGTGAGAGCAGCTTTCCAACAGTGGCCTTAGTAAAGCATTGCATTATCTTCTTGTTTGCTCTGTAAGGCAAATGGATCAAGTGCTGAAGAAAATCACCCAAGCTGGGGGCCAAGTAGAAAGAAAGCAGCATTTCAGATGGATTGTTCAGATGGATGCTGTGACAGAGGAGCTGGAGTATGGTACCATATGTGTCTACGACCAGGAGCCACAGGCAGGAACTGTGCTGAAGCTTCTACTATCAGCTGGACACTTGTTATTTTGGAAGAGGGGTGCAAGGAAGATTGTGCCTTGATCACTGTGTGAGAGTCTTGCTTGTACTGTTTCTGGTAGGGTGAAAGGTTCCTGTTACTGGGAAAAACGTAATCCTGCAGCCTCCTAAAGCTCTAGGAAAGGTAGAGTTCAGTCCTTGGCTCAGCACAGCCTTAGTGCATGTAAAGGCTTCATGCCCTCAAAGCTAAACCCTGTGCAGTTTCTTGGGAAGCTGTGTTCCTGAACAAAACAGATTTGTGCATCCCATGCCTACACTTGGGTGTGAAAACATGGCACGTGCTGTAGAGGGACAGGTGATAGCTTCAAAATGCGTGTTATAAGGAGACAGTATGGGAGAAGACAAGGAGAAGCTGTATAGATGCAACAGTAGTTTTTTTTAATCTTTCTCCTAAATTGTGTATTCTTTTAGCATAAAGTTTCTTTCACAGCTTAGTGCTTGAAATTTGTTTGTGCACCACAACTTGTGGGCAAGGGCGGTCATTATAAAAAGCTTTAGGCATTGTGCGGTACGGGGGCAACTTTGCAACATCTGAGTACCGCTTTAGCGTTATAACTTCCTGTGGATGTGTGTTTCATTAAGAATAGTGTCAGTTAACCATGTAACCTAGAGAAGTGCTGTTTCCTATGCTAATTAGTTCTTCCCATGAGAATTGAACTTTTTATTTTTAGAGTGCATTCATTCATCTCTTCCCTTTCAAATTTCAATGCATTGTAAAACGCATCCAGTTGTAGTCAGAAGAACGAGTCTGAAGCTGAAGAGACAAAGATTGAAAGGGGATTGATTTCATGGTTTAACTGCTAAATAATAATGAAACTGGGTTTGTAATTTCATGTTTGTGTGAAGTGGTCAATCTGTTCATTCTGTAGTGACAGCAAGCTGTAGAATAAGAATAAATAATCATCTTGTTTGTGTGCTGAGTAGTGCCTTTCTTCCAGGGGACCCCAGAATTTCTGGTGAAAAAAACTGTTTTAAATAATCTTCAGGCTACAGATGAGGATTATCTTGCCTGGCAGTAAAATGCTGTTGCTGTGGTTCAGCTGCGTTACATCTGAACGGTGCACAAATCTGAGAGCTGCTTGCATTCAGCAATGTGCTGGCTGCCCAGATGTCCCTTGCACGTATCTAAGGGAGTCCTTACTTGCAGTTTTCAGTGGGCCTTGGTGAATCCAAGAGAAGAAGCGCTGAAATACAGCTTATCCATATCTCCCTTTGAAGGTTTCAAGTAAGGATTCAACTCCTGTGGCACGTTCTCCGTGTGGTTGTCTATCCTCGGCACATAAAATGACTAAGCTCTCCCTTACCTTCTTCAGAAGTTTTTAACTGCTTGTAAAACAGTGTTCCCCAATTTTTTTTTTTTTTTTTTGCAATATCACAGCTGTTTGCTGAAGCAGCATTTATGTTTGAACTGCAGACTTCTCATTTCAGTATTTAGCAAGTTATTGTATTTGTGTTCCTGGCCATGGCATGTTGATACTCGATTGTTTTTTTTTTCAGAGGATGTTAGAGACCCAGGAAGAGCAGACAGAGTGGTGTCAGGTTGTGGGTCAGGAAAAATGACTGATGAAATATAGAACCTCTTTGGAAATGTATCTCCCCTGAGATGGTTTGGGCATAGGACATCCATCATTTAACAACCCCTTGCCCCCTAAAAACAAACACAGAAACCACCACCACATCCATTTCTTCTTAGCAACAGTGGTGATGCAGTGGCACAGGCTGCCTAGGGCGGTGGTAGGGTCACCTCCCTGGAGGTGTTCAAGAAATGTGCAGGTGTGGCACTGAGGGACATGGTCAGTGGGCATGGTGGGGATGGGCTGGGAGTTGGACTGGATGATCTTAGAGGTTCTTTTTCAACCTTAATGATGCTATGAATCTGTTTCTTCAGTTTCACGTTTAAGGACACACCAAGTGCCAGGCTGCATCTCAGTCTTGCACGTTGACATCCCTGTAATTCCAGTTCTATACTTAAGAAGTAACAAGTCTGTTGCAGTGGGAATTAAATCCCATGGAATAAAAAGTAACTAAAAGTTACATTATGTTGTAAAATAAGCATGACAAGCAACCACATGTATAATTTATTGCCTAGAGTGGCTAAGTACTTAACAGTCATAATAAACGCATTCTGTTCATTCATTTTTAGATCTTAGCATACTGATTCAGACCATAACTAAAAGTGAATATACAATCAATCTGAGGCTTTTAATGCTGGTTTAATAGCATAGAGCTGCTGAGGGTCTTTTAATTAAATAATTATTCTTTGTTCAATCAGAATAGATTGCCTCACTATAGGAATTGTAGGGAGGAATGTGCAGAACCCACCCTGAACTGATCATGTTTTAGCTACTTTCTGTAATCTGTGGATAGACTTTGTTGTGCCTATAAGTGAAAGCAGTGCAAAAACCTGGGAAAATTGTAGTCAGATACTAAAAATGCATTGCCTAATTTGCAGCTGATCAAAGAAAAGTGTGTTAAGACCCAATTTGATGGTGTGGTGAACAAAGTTATAGCTGTCTGACAAATGGGAAAAGCGGATTTTCTACAGGGTTCAGCTTCCAGCAGCTTTCTTTGTTTTTGGTGACAGTTGTAAGGTGCTCAGCACTTAGGAAATAGAGCTGAGCTGCCTTTCTAGGAAACAGCTCTTCAGAAAATCTGGCTTTCAGTTTTCCTACGAGTAGCCTCATGTATTAAAGAGCTGGCAAATGGAGTTGTTAGGAGGAGTTAAAATAAATTGCATGGTGTGTTTGCCTGCTGTGCAGGGCAATTCCCATAAGAGGATCTGTACAGACAGGCTAGCTTTTGCATTACTTCTGTCTGGGTGTGTTGGAAACGCAAAGTCTGCCTGGTGTCGAGGATGACTTCAGATGGCCCTGCCACCATGGCACTTCATTAATGCTGCTCACGGTGACCGGACTGAGAGGGCTTCAGTGTTTATTAGGGGAATATAATCATTTAAGCCTGAATAAGCTTCAAAGCTCTAATGTGGCTGTTTGGCCGACATAAATGAGATGTAAATTTGTGCTGAATAGCCACTGATGACAGAAAGATGATTAATGCAAAATTTGACATTGATTTATGGGTGCAGTTGTCAGGACCTGAGCCACGAATGTAGTATTATCTCTATGAAAAGCTTTGGGTGGATGAGAGACCAGGGAGCAGGGCTAAAATAGTGCATTTGCTGGAGGGCGTGATACGGTGTGAGGGTTGTCCATAATGTGGTCAAATTTGGTGTATGCCTGAGAGGTTGGGCTTTTCCTGCTTAGTGCATGCATAATTGTATCACTTTGAAACATTTCAGAGAAATGTTTTACTTCCATTAAATGTACTTTGGTTTTTCTTCTTTTACTCAAAAATATTTTTAAAAAATTTAGAATCTCACTCCTAGGAAATGATAGGTAGCTGGTGGCAATGATAAAGATGAATGATTTAGTAGTGTTTTTGCAGAAAGTATTTGTTCCTTCTCTTCCCCCACCATGTTGCATGCATTAAAAATAGGCCAAATGTATTGCTATCTGAGTTGTAGGCAACGAGAAGCCCCAAATCAGTTTTTGTTTTTCTAAATGTTAGGACAAACAGTAAGAGGGAAGGCTTCCTTTCTCATCTAATCCTTTTGAAAGTTGTTCCACAAACCTCTTGGTATCGTCAGATGAGAAGCGCTATCCTGAAAGCTTTGAAAATCCAAGCATTTGGCGATAAATCTAAAATGTATGTCATACTGTGCTGAGCCCTTCTGAAAATCTGCCTCCGTCAGTCTTCCGGTGTTAAACTGTGCTGCCGCTGCTCTTTGCTGCAGCTCTTGTTAAATTGTTCTGCAATGACTGTTACATTAAGCAGTGAAAAATGATTTAATGGTATTGTGTTTCTCCGCTGCCGCTTTCATGCTCGTCTCCATTGTCTTAGTGTCAGATGCTGGACAGCAGTGTGAAATGTACATCTGATTCAGACGCATGAAGAATTTAAAACCTTTATAAAAAAAAAATAATCAAAAAGGAAAAAGAAGGAGGGCTGTGGGGGGGTTGGTGAGGAGCACAGTGCTTTGTTCTGGGAACAGGTCAGAGCAGCTGCTGATTAGGCATGCTGGAGTGGGGCTGATGCTCCTTTTTATTTCAGCTGCTGTAACTTCCAGCTGGGTTCTCCTTCCATTTGGATTTCAGTCCTGACATCTTTCATTGATCATGCAAATGATCAAAGTCTGAGCAAAACTTCTGTCCCATTTTCATTTTCCTGTTACACGTTACAGTGCAGCGCTGAAGTCTAGGTGACTTTGTCCTGGTGCTACATTAAAGAACTTCAGTTGTGCAGGTCTTGAAACAGATAATATATTTCATCACAAGCATGTTCTGCAGAAAAATTTTTAACATTTTAATTGCTCTCCTGTCTTACAGACTTTCAGGATGGGATTTGCTTTAGCAAATCACCATGTAAGTTTTGAGATATTATCTCAACTTTACAGATATCTGCATTGTTATTCATCTTGTAAGCGGTGTGGAGCAACTGAAGAGTTACCAAAACTCTTTGCACTGTATTACAATAAGGAATCTCCTGCAGTACCCATGGCGGAAATGAAAGAAAGAGGTGTGGCAGCAAACTTTGTGTGTTAGAGATGCAAGGGAACATGGGAGAATCATTCAGGTAGCAAGATCAAAGGTTTAAATCATAGAGGATGGTGAGGCCCTGGCATGGACTGCCCAGAGAGGCTGTGGATGCCCCATCCCTGGGGGTGTTCAAGGCTGGGATGGATGAGGCCCTGGATAGCTTGATCCAGTGGGTGGCAACTGGATGAGCTTTGTGCTCCCTTCCAACCCAAGCTGGTCTATGATATGAAGTTCTCTGCACAACTTCAGGTCACTTCAGCTGTGTCTTCATGTTAAGCACTTCTTGTTAGGAGCAATCTTGCTTAGTTTCACAGTTTCAGCATGACTCTTTCCTATTTCTTGCATTTCCTTATCTCTCTGAGCAACCTGTGTGGGAACTCTTCTTTATATTACTTTGGGAAGAAGGGGTACGTTTTTGTCTTTGGAAAAATCTGAGAAAACCAGCTTATATCGCTTCTGGCATCCATGATAGTGCATGGGACCTTAAAATCTTTACCCTGGTTGACTTAAAAAGATTCAAAATGCCGTAAGAGACCAAAGTATACACCCAGTTACTTAAATCCTAAAAAGTGTGTTGTTTTTTTTTGTTTGCTTAGCAGCAGTGGAGTTGGGATGGAGCATGATGGTGCTTAACTTTCACCAAACTCATTTCCAGTCTAGTTCTGTTTTACAATGGAAATTTGGCATTAATAATTTCTCTGTCTTTATTAATTCTTCTCCTGACCTTGACTGTGGTGCAAGCAGTACATAAAACCTATTGAAATTGAGACTTGGTAAATCTGGATGCAATGGTAAGTAGCCTGTAGCATGGATTAGGACCCTTTTTTTTCCTGTTCTTAACGCCTTTGCTGACCTCATGTTAGAAATAATCTGTCAAAAGCTTATGTATGGCTGTTCCTTTAAAGTGGCTGCAGTGAGAATTTGCCTTTGAGTTTTGTGGGACAGTGGAAACATGAATTATAGAAGTCTGGTCTCTGCTAGGCAACTATCACCTGTGGAATAGGGAATATGTGAGTGCTCACTGGTTAATAAAAAAAAATTGAGAGAAAAAAGTTTGCTAGTCAAATGGAGCGTGTCTCAAAGACATTTTAGATTTCCAGTTCATAACTTTCCACTTTGCAGTTGGCGTCTTCTTCCCAGCTTCTGTTTATGAAAAATGATTCCCTAGCTTCTGGCTAGAAAATTGACTGTAATAAGTGGGGAAACTTGCATTTACTTTGGGTAACGTAGAACCCGGTCCCAAGATATTCAGAAGTTAGCCAGACTGTTCAGTTTAGAGGCCAAAGAAGAGTGGTGTTGAGAGGAAGAGAAAACTGCAGTCCAGTAGGTAAGGGTGAAAAATGTAGCTTAAAAGTTTGGTATTATTATTTATGCATTTTCTGAGTTGACAAACTGAGGAAAGTGTTCCAAACCACTGGAAAATGCTCAGTTCCTTCTTTGGGAACTTTGCTTTTTAAATCAATTTCATTAGAACAGACTTTTGCTTGAGTAGGGAGATCCATCAGATTTTTTCTGTCCTCTGTGTCTGTTCTCTATCAGGATTTTTGCTTGACGAGTAGCTGTTGTCAACAGAAATATATATCTGTATATATGTATAAATGCTTTAGTTTAAAAATGCCATCTAAATGAAGTTTGAGGGAATATCATACTTATGGAAATGCCAGGATCCCTGGTGTTTAGGATTGCTCTTGATATTTAAAAGTTTTAATAAACATTAGGCCAAATACCATTTTCATTGCTCTCACTGAAGTCTCCTTTTGATACTGGCTTCTGCCCTGAAAGGAGCTCCAAAAAGCAGAGGCTGTGTAGCAGTCTCTTCATCTTTCATTGTAGGAAGGGATGTTGATGTAAAACAGAAGTCTGTCTGTACAAATAATACCTCTTTTGTTTTGGAAGCTGAAATTTAAAAAGTATATTTGAGGTGGAAGAAATAGTTTAGGTTACTCTACAGCAGCCTCTACAACTACTTTACAACTCTTCAGTATTCTTTTTGTCTACCACCTACTTTTCTTCATTTAAACTCAGGCCGAGAAGATGCCAAATACCTGCCTGGTGAGGTTGTCAGAATCACTTGTTTTCCTCCTTACTGGTTTTACCCCTCATTTCTCAATTTGCTCTGCGTTCATGAGTAGTTTTGGTCTTCTGATCTCCGTTGTTGTTTAGAATTTATAACTGCCTGGAAAGTCACCTGGCTATGGTTGGTGTCCTTCCACTGTCTGGCTGGTGGGAGGGTGCAGCAGGGTGAGCTAACACCCTAATTGAGGGGTAGTGCCCCAAAGCAGCACTTGGACTTTAAGCCTTAGTCCTCTCATTGGCATAAATGCTTCGAAATTTTCATCTGACCACTGCTTAAATTGGGACCCAGTGACCCAGCAGTGGTGGAGGGGAGTTGGACAAAACCATTTAGCTGTGTATGTGGAGGTGGTGTGCAGTGGCATGCTTGTTCTCTAAGCCTTCAGCTGTTTGCTGCATATTTGCTTTTCTTTCATTGAAAACTGAAACGCCCTCAGCGAAAACCAGCCTGTCCTTAAATCCTATGGCTTCAAAAAGCTGAAAATCTGCACAGTGGCAGTGGATTGTAGGACATGAGATAAAACTGGCAATATTGGTGGTAGGCTTTGAAGTGGTTAAAATTTGGGCCAATGTGTCTAAGTGGTGTTTTGTAGGAGGCAAGATGGTGACACAGTCATGGTCACTTTACAGCTAGCACAATGCTGCAAAACTTCCAACTCTGCAGAAAATGATGTGCAGAGCTCTGCTTGGCTTTCACTAGAGATTTAGCCTCACACAACCTTGCTGAAGTCAATGAAGCCATGCAGAGGAGAGCCTGCTCAGGTGCACTTATTTGCTTTAATGCTGGAAAATGATAGTGGGGGGGAAAGCTGGTAGGCAGCTAAAAAAAAAAAAACACAAAAGAAAAAGCCCCAAATTGTGGGGCTCTGGGATGGGGGAGACCAACAGATTGACGGAAGGAGCTGGTTGGGAGAAGAAAAAACATGCATGTGGGAGCTGGGCTGGGGACTATCGATTGGCAGCAGGTCTGAACATCAGCTGCATAAAAGGTAATTGAAGAGCCTGCCCAGATATTTCTGGGATGGAAGGCAGAGGGAATTGCACAGAGCTGAGCACTGTGCTGGCCTGTCCTTCTGGAAGGGCAGTGGGTTTCCCTGGGTGATGCCCTGCTCTTCTCTGTGCTTGAGGTACACGGAGCTCAAGTTCTGTGCCCAGTGTAGGAAGGAGCAGTCAAAGAAAAGGATAGGAAAAGTGAAGTTACATAATGGTATGGAGCTGGTGTGCAAGTGCAGGTGAAAGAGACCAGAGCCACTATAGAGATGTAAAGCTGAGAGACAAGAGGCAGAGAGTTGGTTATGTTGGAGAGTGTGAAGGGGGAAAAAGAAGATATGGGGGAGGATGATATGCAATAGGAAACTTAATCATTTTTCTCTAGAGCAAAAAGGATGAAAATATTTAAAACCTCTTTGAATTTTACATCTTTGATTCAGCAGCTTGCAGAGTTATCCTGCATAAGTTGCACAGTTCCATATGGAAGAATGGGAGAGGACTAATGGGGAGGAAGTGAGGCTTCTTGTACTTAGAAATCTGTGAAGTAGGCAGTGGCAGCAGAAGCAGCTTGCATAGTCCTCGTGGAGAATGAAGTGCTCCTGGGGTTTCTGGGCAGTCCTGGGAACTTCTTTGTTTAATGCTCTTAAGCTTCCCTTCCATCTTATGACTCCTAGGATTTAGTTAAATGCCTAATTGCTTTTAGCAGCCCTAAAATGTGTGGAATTGGGCTTGAAATGTGTGTGCCAGCTTTGGTGGCTGCTTCAGATGGTGACAAGTAACAAAAATTTCCCTTAAAAAAACAACCATCAAAAAAAAACACCAAGGGCCAAATAAAAGCTTTGAAATCTTTATTTCCTATGTCAGTATTTGTTTTTGGGGCAGCAGCTTTTGCTGTGCTGCAGTAGTACATTGCAGTCCTGGAATCCCAGAGATGAGAAACGCGCCTGACCAGCGGACAGATGGTGAATGTTTTAGAATTGTCCATTTAACCCAAGGCTGCTCCACTGAATGCTTTTTAGCTCTTATACGTGTATTAGTTGGATGTGTGATATCTTTGGCCTTTCCATAGGCAGACGGCGTGCATAAATTACTTGCTTCCTATTAATGAAGCCGAGTGCATCTCGAGCGCCTGCTAACTTGCCAGCAGTGGCGTACTGGAAATTTCTGATTCAGAAATAGGTCTTCTATAAATGATTTAACATCAGGCCATTGAAATGCATTTGTGTTTTCCTTCTTACAGCTATTAAAGACTTAGAAAAAACATTTAGCACCAAATTAATGTTGCATTTTTGTTTTAATCCTGCAGATGGGGTTGATTTATATTTCAAAAATATGTGCTGCAGAGAGGAATTAAAATGTTACACATTTTGTTCAGTTGTACTTAATATTTTTTCGTGCAAATATTTTCAGCAAGATGCTGTCATTTTAATGTGTTGTGTCTTCTTTTTCATTAACCATTACGGTGCAACATTTCATCCTGCGCGGTTTCTAGCTAGTCTGTATTCCTTTATTGTTTGGAGGAGTTGTCTGAGGTCTGCAATAATTGAGAAGCTGCAACCAGGCAGAAGGTGCCAAGGCTCTCTTCCTGTCTCCTCCTCAAGGAGGGATGGAAAAGCAGAGCTGTGGCAGGCTGCCTGTAGTCTCCTGGGTGAGGCAGACCCAGCTGTGCTAATTGGAAGAGAAAGAAATGGTGCACTCTCACATGCAGATAGGAAGGAGTGAGATGGGATTAGATGGCAGGGCAGAGATTTTATACAATAGTGATGGCTCTGATACAATCTACTTGGTTCTCCTTTGAGGATTATGCAGAGATAAGCAGCCTTAACTCATTAGCATTTCCTTTTCCTCTTGCTCTTTGACTGCTTTAGGTCTGATGGCAGGTGGTGATGGCAGGATTGCTTGGATTTGGGGTTCCCTACTGGAAGGGCAGTGTGGCCTGAAGCCCTAGATGTTAGGTGATGTGGCACTTGTTGCAACTGAGATGAGACCTCAGCTCAATATTTTGTTCTTCTTTCTCATCGTTAATTGCTCTCAGGGAATGAAAGCAACCATTAGAACCACTGGATTTTATTGTTGAACAAAGGAGCTTTCTTCTACTTCCACTAACACAGCTCTTGGAGCTGAGCTTAACTCTTGGAAATGTGCTTAATTTTGTGAGTGAAGAGCATAATGGTGGCCTTTGAAAATTGATCTGAATTAAAGAAGTGTTTTTCTGAGGATATTTGGTATGCTTTCAAGCTAAATCATTAATGATATCATTGCAACATCACAGTCTCTGCAAAAATCAGTTCTCTGGAAGAAATGTCCATTAGATACCCTCTAAATGTCATATAGAGTTGCACTGTATTCTGTGGCCTTCCGTATACATCTCCACTTACTTAAAACAGTTTGGCCTCAGCAGTTTCCACCTCAAACTTTTTTCACTGGCACTTCCCATACCTTCTGGTTGATGTACTTGGCAGAGGATCATTCAAACCTTCAGCTGGAAAGAGCAAAAGTTACTGAGGTCATTGCAGCAGGGACCAACAACTCAGGTGGGAGAAGTGTGAAGTGGGAGAAGTGGAAAAGTGAAACACTCCTCCTCCTCAAAGGGGATCTCTGGCTAGATAAAAATAAGACCTTGCATTTCTATGGTTTCATGTCAAAAGAAATTGCTTGTCCCCAAAGTTAAGCATGAATCCTGCCCAGTTCTGCCTCGCTTTAGCCATAGGCATCTCCCCAGCTACATATGTAGTATTGCCAGAGGGGTGAAGTGACAGCAGGATTGGTCATAGCCTGTTTAAGCAAAGATGCATGGAGGATTTTGAAATAAAGATGAGAGAAATTTCCTCAGGTGAGGTTCCTCTCTTAGGAGATGGGTGGTACCTGTGAGCTCTGCACATCACAGCAGGTGCATCTTTGGGTAAAGCTGCTCAAGTCCACACTCTTATCTCTCAGGTCAGGGAGGAGGGGTACATGTGGGAGAAGAAATTATTTATTGCTGATGGTACTTATAACTTATTTGGGAGTGTAGCATTGCACGACACTTTCATGCCACTTGTTGCTGTCATATTCATATAAAATTTAAGAAAAGCATTTCCCTGAAAAAAATGTCATCATTATGTTGACTCTGAGGGTGTTCCCTGTCAGCTCTGCAGTAATGATATCTGGGTTGAGAAGGCTCTTGACTTCATCTCAGGCAGTGTTTCCAATAAAATCTTGGCCTTTGGCCTTGGAAAATGTTCAGCTTGGAATATAGCTATTACTTTTTATCGAAGCACCTTTAAATTACCTTCTGTGTCCACAGCAGTGATTAGAAGCAGGCAGCAGCACTGAGCAGAGGCTTTGGGAATTAAGCCTTATAGATGAGCAGTTCAGAAGTAGGAGAGAGGAACAGAACCAATATCACTAGTTCTCCTGACTTCTTTACTGCACATGGGTTAATCTAATCTCTTAATGTGATACCGCACTTGTCAAAAGCAGAAAGGAAATGTTAATGTTGCATGTTCCTATTGTAGGCATTGTTGCAGTGCTGGACCAGGAAAAAGCATTCTTTCCAACTGATTCAGTCTAGTGTGTGACCAAAATTAAAACAACGAAGTAGTTGTTACAATTGCTATAAACAGCTGGGAGAAGTTATCTCAAAAACCTGCCCACCATGTTCAAAACAGCTCAAGCTTTTCACATTCCTGTCACCTCTTCTGTTGAAACTATTCTCTTTCCATGAGCAGAAGCTCCAGTGACTAGCGCTCTTGGGAAGCAGAGGTGCATTTACTTCATACACCACTGCTGATTTTATGGCAAACTGTTCAGTGAGAGAGATCAGCTGGAGAAATGTGCTTGTCTTCACTGTGCAGGGCAGTGATTTGAGAATGTGATAGAAAGGAACCTGGGGAAGCAGGGACAGATGGACTGTAAATGGCTTTTCACCTGTGTGTATGATAGGAAAACGCTAACCCATGGCCCCATCTGCTTTTGTTTTGTCATTTGGAGTGCTAGTGGAGAGACCTAGTGGTATGTTTTCTCACTTCTGAAAAGTCTGAACGAGAAGGTTTTAATTAACATCTTTTTATATTTCTAAAGGGTGTTTTATCTAATACATTTATTATCGAGTATGTATCAAGCTTTCAGTATGGAAAACACTGCCATATAAAACATTTTTTTCTCCATTAAGCATCCTGCTATAAACCTCTGAATCCCAAGGTGATCTTCCATGGGAAAAGATTTGGGGAAATTGTAACTTTTAAAAAATTAATACTACTTCTCTTTACACAGTGGGAAGAAATTGGTGAGGTGGATGAAAACTATGCTCCGATACACACATACCAAGTATGCAAGGTAATGGAACAGAATCAGAACAACTGGCTTCTGACTAGCTGGATCTCTAATGAAGGGGCGTCCCGCATCTTCATTGAACTCAAATTCACCCTGAGGGACTGTAACAGCCTTCCAGGAGGACTTGGGACTTGCAAAGAGACTTTTAACATGTACTACTTTGAGTCAGATGGTGAAGATGGGAGGAACATCAGAGAGAATCAGTACATCAAGATAGATACCATTGCTGCTGATGAGAGCTTCACGGAGTTAGACCTTGGCGACAGAGTTATGAAGTTAAACACAGAAGTGAGAGACGTTGGGCCTCTAACAAAAAAAGGATTTTACCTTGCTTTCCAGGACGTGGGTGCCTGCATCGCCCTGGTCTCTGTGCGTGTGTACTACAAGAAATGCCCATCAGTGATCCGCAACCTGGCACGCTTTCCAGATACCATCACAGGAGCAGATTCCTCGCAGCTACTAGAAGTGTCAGGCGTCTGTGTCAACCACTCGGTGACTGATGAGGCACCAAAGATGCACTGCAGCGCTGAGGGAGAATGGCTGGTGCCCATCGGGAAGTGCTTGTGCAAGGCAGGGTACGAGGAGAAGAACAACACCTGCCAAGGTAAGAGTTTTGCAGGGAGCCGCTGTGCTGAAGTGGCCAGGGTGATGTGCAGTCTTAGCTTTTTTCTCTTCCATATCCTTTCATCATGTCTGGTTGAGGTGACTGTGGCAGGTTGGGTTCCCTCTTCCACTGAGCTCCTTTGATGGCTGTAGCAGGTTAAGAGGCCTTGGATGGATGTAGTGGGACTTCATACCTATGTACAGGTCTCTCCAGTGCTTTGAAATTTATTTCCCATTATGAGATGTGTTTTGTGTTTGTATTTAAAGGACTTTTTTTTTTTTTTCCTATTGCTCTTTGAGGTGGGGGCAGAGATGGTGTAGTGAGGAAGGTCTGGTATTTTCTTCTCTGGTAAATAGTTTAATATAAGGCTGCTTAGAGTTAAATGTGAAGCCCCGCTGGTAAGAATGCTTTCATATATGCTCAAGTTTGCACAGAAGCAGCTGGCTGAGGTTTCTGGGTTGCTCTTTAGTATAGGTCTCCTGAATCAGGGGCCTCAAGGAAGAGATCTAAGGTGTCTGAAGCTTAAAACTTGAATACTTTTTGAAAAGTGCAGCATACAATGAGGTAGTACAGAAAGTATGGTGTTTTGTATTGTATATTTGTTTGTAAAATTTCTCCTTCTGTTGTAGATATGTAACTGTTTCAAAGAAAATCTATTTTGGTGAGAAAGAGAAAAGTTTGGCACAGGCTTGCTTTTGCAAAACTTTTTCATCAGTTGCATCACCCATCTTCTTATCTTCTGCTTGTGGCCACTTAGAGGGAACCTGTGGAGAAGGCAAAAGGATTCTCTTCCAGCTGAAGACAGTGTTGTGTTTTCTCTTCACCTTGGTTCAGAAAGCTATCTTTGGCACTTACTGTTGGTGCATAGGATGGATCTATGCCTATTTGAAGTGACCTGTGGCCATGATCCTGTAGTCCTCAGCCTAGTGCAAGTCTACTGTACTTCAAGTCTTCACAAGAGTTAACTCATTGGTAAACTTTTTTTTTTTACTAGGAGAGTCTCCTTTTTCTGCAGTCAATATTGCAAAATGGGGTTTTTTTGCTTTCATGTGCCAATAGAGATATTTCTCCCATGTGTGGGTGAAGACATCTGACTTGCTGTTTGACACTGCACAGGGGGACCAATGATGAACACTGGCCCAAGCTGAGGAAACATAGACTGTTGCAGATGAAGGAGATATGCCAGATATTTCAGCAAGAGTCTGCCTCATTGTGGCTAAAAACACAGCATCCTGAAATAACATGCACTGATTAGGTCTGATATCTAGACACTGACTTGAGTCACCTGTATGAATTTTTGGAGTAAGAGAGTACGTTAATTAATTGCCATTCAAATCCTGGCCTCTCACAGTGCATAAGCAGCATGAGGTATTTTAAAGTGATCTTTAAAGGTCTTAAAGGCCAAAAAATAACTTCCCCTCTCCCCTCCCCCCAAAAAAGGCACCCAACAACCGCAAACCAAAACAGAAAAAGCACAAGTGGCTTAAACCAGACACTCAAGAGTAGCTTTTGAAGAGCTTGCTTTTAGAATCATAGAATCATTTATATTGGAAAAGACTTAAAGTTCATCAATTCCGGAGCAACTACATCTCTGGTAGTGCTGAGATGGCAATCTGCAATATGCTTTCAGAGGATATTAGTATCTAAGTGATGTGGGATTCTGCTTTCTATTTTGGAGTGTGGGTGGAAATTTTTATTTGTTTTTACTTATTTTTCTCGGTCACTTTGGAGAACAGTGTCTTCTGGTCACTCTGCTTATGACTTTGTTGAGTACAATCTGAAAGTGTTGGGAAGCTAAGTCATGATGAACCCTTGCCTTGACATATCCACATAAACTACTCTTATACTTTACCCACAGTCTGCATTCTCAGCAAAAGTCTCTTATTTTAATTACTCTGGGCTGTTAGTCTATAGTTCTTATTTGTAGGAAAGCCCTAAATTCCCCCACCAGATCAATGAGATGCTGGGATCTGTCATCCTGATGGGTGATCTCAATCATCCAGATATGTGTTGGGAAAACAACATGACAAGCTGCAAGTGATCCAGGAAACTCCTGGAGTCCATTGACAACAACTTCCTGGTTCAGATATTGGGCAGACTGACCAGAGGTGAGGTGTTGTTGGACCTGGTGTTCACCAATGTGGAGGAGATTGTTTAAAGGCATTAAGTTTGGAGGCAGCCTGGGCTGCAGTGACCATGCCCTAGTTGAGTTCGTGCTCTTAAGGAATGTAGAACTGGCAAAGAGTAGAGTTGGGACCCTGAACTTCAGGATAGTGAAGTTCAGGGTGTTTAAGGAATGGTTGGACAAGATCTCCTGGGAAGCTGTCCTTAGAGACAGAGCAGTGGAGCAAAGCTAGCAACTCCTTAAGTATGCCTTTCTGAGAGCGCAAGAGCTCCTCATCCCTCAGAGTAAGAAAGTAGGATGAGAAGGCAGGAAACCAGCATGGTTTGGCGAGGACCTGCAGGTCAAACTGAGGGAAAAGGGCATATACATGGAAACGAGGGCATGTCACCTGGGAAGAATACAGGGATGCTGTCTGAACATGCAGATGTGGGATTAGGAAAGCTAGTTTACAGGTGGAACTGAACTTGGCAAGGGATGTTAAAAACAAGAAGGGTTTCTATAGGTTCATTGGTCAGAAGAGACAGGCTAAAGAGAGCGTACTTCCTCTGATAAATGAGAAAGGAAAACTGGCTACAACAGATATGGAGAAGGTTGAGGTACTCAATGAGTGCTTTGCCTCAGTCTTCACTGGCAGCCAGGATTTTCATATTTCTCACATCCCTGAACCTCTTGGTGGGAACTAGGAGAGCAAACTCTCCACTACTGTAATGGTAGAGCCAGTCCAAGACCACCTCATGAGACTGAATGTGTACACACCACATCCTTATCTCTAAATTAGAGATGATTTGAAGGGTGGACTATTCTGTGGATAAGGAATTGGTTGGAAGTTTGCAGCCATAGGGTTGTGGTCAATGGCTCATGTCCAGGTAGAGGCCAGCGATAACCACTGCGCCTCCAGGGATCTGTCTTGGGACCAGTAGCCTTTAGCATCTTTATCAATGACATAGATATTAGGATTGGGTATCCCTCCTCCCCCCCCCCCACACACCCACATGTATGCTGATGACACCACGCTGAGTGGTGTGGTTGATATGGCAGAAGAAAGAGATGCCATTCAGAGGGACTTTGATAATCTCAAAAGGCGGACCCATGTGAACCTAATGAGGATAACAAAGCAAAATGCTAGGTTTTGCACTTGGGTTGGAGTAATCCCAAATGTGTATACAGACTGAGAGAAGAACTACTTGGGAGTAGCCTGGCTGAGAAGGACTTGGGGTCCTGGTAGATGAAAAACTTAATACGAACCAGAAGTGCGTGCTTGCAGCCCAGAAGGCCAATGGTATCCTGGGCTGCATGAGAAGAGGGGTGGCCAGCAGGGACAGGGAGGTGATTGTCCCTCTCTGCTCCGCCCTTGTGAGGCCCCACCTTGAGTACTGCATCCAGGTCTGGGACCCCCAATACAGGAAAGATGTAGAGCTGTTGGAGTGGGTCCAAAGGAGGGCCAAGAAGATGATCCAAGGGCTGGAGTACCTCTCCTATGAAGTCAGGCTGACAGAGGTGGGCTTATTCAGTCTGGAGAAGATAAAGCTGCAGGGAGACATCATTAAGGCCTTCCAGTATTTAAAGAGAACTTACAAACTTGAGAGAAATCAACTTTTTACACTGGTACATAGTGATAGGACAGGGGGAACGGTTTTAAGTTCAAGGAGGGAAGATTTAGATTAGATGTTAGGGGGAAGTTTTTCATTGAGAGAGTGGTGAGGTGTTGGAACAGGTTGTCCAGAGAAGTTCTGGATTACCCATTCCTGGAGGTGTTAAGGCCAAGTTGGATGGGGCTCAGGGCAACCTGATCTAGTACTGGATCTAGCTGATGGCAACCCTGCTTGTGGCAGAGAGGGGTTGGAACTTGATGATCTTTGAGGTCTCTTCCAATCTAAGCCATTCTGTGATTCTAAGCGCCTATGATAAAGTCATTTTGAGGGCCCCATTTGGATGTCCTGTGTTTAACCCAGATCACGGTGCCAAATGTCTCCTGCTGGTTGGCACACAAAGGTAATAGAAGACGTCAGCCTTAGGCTGTCCAGAATGTCTGCATTCAGTGCATTCAGAGTACAGGCTGACGTTTGTGAGTAAAATGCTTTCTGGTTGGGGTGTTGCTATATTCACAAGGATGAGCTTTTTTTATGGGAGCGTAAAGGAAATTTGCAGCTGGTCAGTAGGGTAAGTTACACTGAGGAAGGTGCTATGTAAGTTTTGCTTTGATACTGGTGATTCTTTCACAGCCTGACTCATGTTTAGGAAATGCACACTATGTGCCTGGCTGACATAATGGTAGTCTGGGCAGTGTGTTTTGTAGATCTGACAAACACCTAAGTAACTTCTGACCTTTGGTTTGTAAATCAATTGCAAGTGGCCTCCTGGTTTGCTTTCTTTTACAGTTAAGGAGGTGATTACTGAGTATGCTTTAGGAAACATTTTCAACCCTGAAGAGCCTGGCTTTGTTTACTAAAATTTCTCATGCAAAGATGACATTTTCCAAGCTCTAGTGTCATGTCTGGACAAAGCAGACTGCAGTCTAATAAGAGACGATGTAAATCCCAGTCACCCTCACAGACATATGGGAACTATTGAAATCCCTTCTGCCTACAAATCATTAATTGGCAACGATGTTCTGAATTCATCATCTTGTCAGCAGGGTTCCTGTTTGAAGAAGGCACTGACAGTAACAGCTGAGCAATTTCTCTCGCTGGGGACTCTGAGGTTGTAAATATGACATGGTCTAATCTCCTTATATAATGTGCTCGCTCTCTCAATTAATAATGGCAACTAGGCAGTATTTACTGTAAAGAACCCAAACTACTTGTATTTTACACCTCCTCTGGTAACTATCAGCAACTGTGAGACAACTAGAGGTAAATTGTGACTGTTTTGGGACGTGTTTATAAAGAACCAGTTCTAAGGTTCATTATTCACAATAATAAATTGCGGTACTAGTTAACAATAAAAACTGAAAGCAATTGTTCTGAATTTTTATGCAGCCTTACAGAGCAGCGATTTGGTGCCGCTGAAGGACTCATGGTGATTGGCTTTACCTTGGTTCACCTGGTGGTGGTTTCCCAGTTAGCAGGCAGTACATTCCCAAAGGCCAGATCCTAAAATGCTGTAAAACCATTGTGGTGCCACTGAAGTCTGTGAGGTCTTCACCCATTTAGGATTTTGGACAAAGGAATGTATCAGCCCCACCTTTCACTTCCCCTGTTTCTGCTTTGTCAGAGGCAAGTTTGGTTGTAAATTCAGGATTAGTTGCTTACCCTTTGGGGTTTGTGTTTTCATCCTCAATGAACACAGACCAATGTGTTCTTACTCAGATCCAAGAAGCGCATATTTTTATTCCTTTAAAGGCTCTGGAGCCCATCCTCCTGCAAAGAAAGGGATGCTGACCTGTTGATCAGGTGAGACCCAAATGCACAGTGTTTGGTGCAGCAGTGAGGTCCTGGTAGCGACATGGAACCACAGAGCTGTAACTGCAGATGTAATAAGTTAGCAAAGCCTGATATTTTTTCAGCGGCCTTTCAGAGCTGAATCACAAATTAATAAAATATTTGAGTTAAAAACAAACAAAAAAACATGAACAATTGCATTGAAAGAGAGACAAGCTGAATAATCAAGTAATGAGTTCAGGTGGTCACCAGGCTCCCCTTTCCAAGGATCAGTGTGTACTGCTGCTTGAGGAGACATCAAAGGAGCACAGCCAGTTTTAGCCAGCTACAAGGTGTGGACAAGATTACAGATGTTGCAGAGATGGACAAAATAACAGAGGAAAACTTGGCTAAAGTTCTTCTTTATTGCTTTCTGAGGAAAGAGCTTTGAAACTGAGGGGTGGACAGTGATGTGTCAGGGTATGGCTTTCTCTTTCTAGAAAGGATCTGCTGCCAGAGGAAGTATTTGGATTATTTTTGTAAAACAGCTCTAGAAGATTCAAATTCTTCTGCTTTCTTCAGTGTTGGTATTTGTTGTTTGATTATTCTTTGTCTAATCAACTTTGCCGAATATCACTATGTTTTTACAACCAATATTTAATTTGATGATTGTTTATTAATTGTGTTGAAGTTCAGCCCAGCTCTTGCCAAGAGAAATAAGAATTTCCTACAGGAAACAAAGACTGCAGAAATGAATGCTGTTGGCAGAAATGTTTTACTCTGGATATAATTAAAATCAGTTGACAAGGGTTGCTAGCTTATGCAGATCAGAAATTTCCCTGCCAAATTGATGGTTGGTTCATTTTGTTGGTAACTGGTCAGAAGTGAAGTGGAGTTACTCATCTTCCTATTTTGGAGAAAAACAGTTAGTGTTCAGTGTGTGTGTTTTTCCCAGGAGGCACAGTTGGTGCAGTTGACTTCTCCATCCCCTTATTTCTAGGAGATGGAAATGTGTTGCTGCACAGGTAACTTTGCTTTGGAGTTGGGGTTTGGCTCTGAAGCAGTAGATGCAGAACAGGGGCAACTTTTCTTCTGCCCCCTCCCCAGCTTTCTTCTCTACCTAGGGCTGGCTGAATTCTCACTCCAGACTCCTTGTTATGGATACCAGAAAGACAGCATGTTACTAAATCCTGCCTGTCTTCTCGGGGCCTTTCCTGCTGGGACTCGGTGAGCAAGGCGAGCACACTTTTACCCTCATGGTAGAGTAGAATGCAAGCCAAGTCCGGGAATAAAAAAAAATCTCTTCTTAATTGTTCTACTGGGAGGTGATTACATGGCAAGAAAAACATTGATGGAAATGTTCAGTATATGGAAAATACTGAATTTGGAAATACTGTTGCACCTCCAGGGAGTTCCTTGCCCATCATTCATCCTTCTTGTGCATTTTTCTGATTAAAACAAAATTGGCTGGGAGTATAGCGTAGTAGGTGTTTATATAATTATGAGCTGAAGCGCCTAGTTAATTTTAATTAGGCACAAAACCAACCAGCATCAAAATAGCTGAATTTTTGGCTACACAGTCTGTATTATCTTTTCAAATTTAAAGAAAATCACTTGAATGCTACATTGCAGTAAAAGGTAGTTCTCACTGGAGGGCAAATGGTTTTATTCTGCAGAGGTGTATGCATGTATATATTTAGGTGGTTTTGTCCTACAGCTGACATGTTTGAGAGCAAGGGGATGTTTGCTAGTGATCAAAACTTTTGCAACAGTACTGTTTGTGTAATATTACTTGTTTTATTTTACATGTCTCTTTGCCTTCATTATAGGAGGCAGGGTTTGTATTTTGAGGCAATATATTGTACTTTGATAATGAGTTTTCACCTTCTGCATTGCCTTGTATGCTTGGAACCCCTTGTGACTCTGAAGATCTTCATTCTCCAGCAGTGTTTTTACGTTGTTGCTTTGCCTAACTTAACCTTCCTGTTCCTTCCACTGTGACTGCTATGCAGTAACAAGACAGTAAGGAGCACTTCTCTCCCCATGTAAACTATAGATTGAACAGTATAAGTAAAACTGAGTTTGGAATTAGGACTTAAAAAGTTCAGTTTTGAAGGTCATTCTTCTTAGCTAAAGGAGATTTGGGGGCAGATTTTACTGCATACTTTTGCCTCTGATTCTAGATATTTAACTGGTATTTAGCCAAGTACAGTTTGGATTTTTTTTCTCATAAATGATCATTTTTTTAGCATTCTTGAATACAAGATATCCATTGGTAGCTTAAGGAATTTCTTAAATTATGGAAGGGGAGAGGTGTTGCAGGAGAAAAGATGTGTTCATTTGGTTGTGACATTCAACTTCTGGATTGTTTGGAATAAGCTTGCTTATTAATTGTAGTGATCAGAAGCAGGGACTCTGGGGAAATACTAAGCATAAGGTATACAAGTAGTGGCTGGCAATGCAGAGGATTTCATTGATAGAAAACTGCTGGTAAACTGTAGCAGAAGGGTGGCTGCAAGCTCTCAAATTGCCATAGGTCCACCAGTGCTTGTCTGTCAGAACCCTCATTCCACAAAATTTATATTGAGTATTAAAATGAAGTACTATTGCATGTTTTCTTCATAGAGCAGGTTTTCACTTTTGTACTATTCATTTAGAATCACTTAACAGTTAATGATGTGTTGACATTTCAATTATAAGCTTTTCTCAGTGCATGCTTTATTTCTTGACCATTTTAACTTGCTTTGAATTAACACTGAGGTTGAAATCTAGGTTTCAGAAAAGAAGGGTGCAATTTTGTCTTGTTTGACGGTAGTTGCAATTTACCTTTTTTTTAAAGCTTCATAAATGTCTCTTGTATAAGGTAAGTGTTTAGTAGAATGCAATGAGAGCAAAGAGACTGCAAAGCAGATGTCTGCACAAAGAGGTGACTGGTTTTCATCTAAACAGGAATGGCTGTGTATTATTCTGGAAGCTCGCTCCCTTTTATCATTGGATTTAATCTAGTGTGGACACCATGGTGTCCACAGACAACACATGGTTAAGGTTGAGCTCGGTACTGATGTGCCTCCATTTTTTATTTCCCTCAGGGTGGTAATAAAGTTTTTAATGCTGGAATGAACTCAAAGAGCAAGGCTAGGTGTTTTATAAAACCCAAATTGTATACCCAAAACAGATTAAAGAAAGAAAAGGCAAAAGAGAAGATGCCAGGTCTGTGGATGTCCCTTCTTGCTTTCGTATACCTGTCCAATCTTTATAAATGTAGGTCCTTAAACTGTTGTAGTTTGAAGAATTGGGCTTTCAGATGACAACTTTCTTCTCACTGTATATGACAGCAAATCAGGTTAAGGCCAAGAAAGATGTTTTCCCTGTAAAGTCTAAAACTGCAGCTCACAACCACTGGCTGGGGAGGAAACAAGGCTGTCACTGCCCTGTTCTGCTTCAGGTTACATCCCTGAAAGAGACTGATGGGAGAGGATGTGTACCTGCTGCTCTGCTGCCTTGCTTTGTAGCTTGACATCCTTATGCAGCCCACATGGTGGAGATGGACTCATGCTCTGCTCCTGTTCTGGGTTCAGCAGCCATAGCCCCACTAGCTATGGGGGCACAGGAGGCAGCACTTGGGAGCTGACCCGTCCTAACGAGGCTCGGTGGTGTGTCCTCAGTTTTCATGGTGGGCTATGAGTGGCTTGTGAGGGGATTCACTGGCACTTGGGTTTCTTTACAAGGAAAGAAGTAGCTGATACAGACTGTGGCAATATTTCCAGCTTATACGAAAGGCTTTTCTCTGGATCTCGAAGGATCTACTTTACAAAGGATGTTGCAGTCACCGTTTCCCCATTTAACAAATGTCTGCTTTGGGGCTGAGGCTGAGGTGCTCATTGACAGCCAGAGGGCTCTAGCTGTCTCTGCTGTACTTGATCCCATGTGCTCTTTTTGTGATCATGGAGAAATGTAACCCTTGTAGGATAATTCGTCTCCAGGTAAATTTGTTGGGAAGTGCTGGACAGCAGCACAGAAACTCTAAAGCTGGTATTGGAACAGAAGTTGTCCTTTGCAAAATATTTTCCAAGCTTTGGATTATTTTTGTTTAAATACGTGATGTTGTGGAAGGGTTGTTGTTTTTTCATTGGAAGCCTCTGCTTAAAATTATGTTATTTAAATCATTACTTTGGGGCCTTAGAAACTTTCTTTTCAGGCACTCATTAGCATTTGCTGAAGTCGCTGGATGCTCAGCAGTTCTGAACACTAACTAGACTGTTTGCTTTCGTACATCAAAATTAGATACTTCCCTTCAAAAAATGTTTGGCCTGAAGGTACGTATTCTGAAGGAGGATCTCGCAGCAACTCAAGGTTCTGCCTAGGATGGAAGCTGTGCCAGTAAGTCCATGTCAGCCTGAAAGTCTATTTTGCTGCCAAAGCTGCGTGGTAACTGAGCACCAGACCCCCTATGTCTAAAGCATCCTTTGCATCAGCAGATTCATCTGTCCCTCCACATGTGTGACTGGTATGACTTGGACAAAGTGAGCCCACCTGAGGAGCCAGCATTATCTATATTGAACTCCAGAGTCACAGTTGCCGCCTGCCAAGTGAAATGGCTGCCTCCTGTGTGGTTCGCAAGGGTCATCTTGCTGCTGCAGTAATTCCCCACATCATGCATTAGATGTCTTGCACGTGGTTGGACAGTCTGTCATCCCGTTCCAGCAGTGATGGAGGTCACAGCTCTGCCTTGGAAAGCTGTCTGAGAAGGAAGCTTTTTTAATTACTGCAGAGCAAGAGGGAAAGCAGCTCCCTATGAGCATGGGGAATGTGCTAATTTGGTATTCGGTAGAAGCAGCCTGTGGGTTTCAGCTTCCCAGCTCCGAGCTGCTTTGCAGACAGTCTGCTGCCCAGGCAGCTGCACAGCCAGCACTGTGGGCTTCACTGCTTCATTGCTATGCTGGTTCAAGAAATGCCAGCAGTGCTGGCATCTTGGGACAGGATCCCTCACTGTGCTACTACAAATCCAAGACCATTGTTGGTGTTAATTACCGGGATGCTCAGATAAAAGGCTTTCTTCTCTTTCTAAGGACAAAGCCAGCCAGCATTATCCATTTATTTTTAAAGACATTTTTTTAGAAGAGCTTTTACATTATTTTGCTTTGCTCTCACAGTTCAAGCATGATTTAATATGTCAAAACTGGTTTGCTTAGCTGGCCTTGATTGTCTTGCATACTTCCACTAAAGCAGGGCAGTCATCTTTCCAGGCATGCTGCTGCCCAGACAAATGAAGTGTCACAGCAGTTAGGACTTGCTCTTGTATTGTGACAGCGGTCGCTTCCTCTAACAAAGCTGGCAATAGGGAATTTAGCCAACAGTAATGCCTATAGATGTTTCTTGGGTCAGAGCAGCATGGGCCCACACACACAGATGCAGAGACAAGCTTATGCTTGAGAGATTTAATCAGTCATTCATGTGAAAAGGAATTTTGGTCCAGATTGAGATTCTAGCTAGTACATGAGGAAGAAAGAAAAACAGTCCAGTTGATGCCCATGCTCGTGGAGCCTCAGAAATAGCAAAGGGAGTTCTTACTTCCAAGTAGTACTACTGAACTGATTTGCGTGGCTGCAGTTTGCCTGGCAGAAGTGAATTGCCATGTGGTGCTGTACTTTCGCGGTCAGTGGGAATTTTACCATTGATTTTGTTGGGAAGGAGATGATAATCCCTTACGATACTTTCTTAACAACTAAAATGATTTCCTGGCTTAGGTCTTGAGTGTTGCACTGACTGCCAGAAGAGCACAGCCTATAAAATAGCAATTAAGCTTGTAGTAATAGATATAGCTGAAATCAAATAATGATGGGATCCTGATCTCTTCTGAACCTCCCGAATATTAGGGAGATGCTGTCTCTTCCTGATGGTCATCTCATCTAATACAGCGGGACACAGGCTCAAGTTCATCCATAAGTTTCTCTCCAATGCACTATAAGTAAGAAGTTTCAAGTCATTCTTTGCTCTATTATGCCTTAAAGTAACACATCAGCCTTCTAGGCCTGCTTGCAGGACTTGGTGCATGGCAGAAAGCCTTCCCTAAGCTGCTGCTGCAATGTAGTGAGCTTATCTGACTTCTGCTGTACACCTGGCATCCTCAATACTGCCACCTCTGGGCTCCTGCCTCCTGGATGCATTGATGGTAAATCCTCGCCAATCAGGTCAGGCACCTCCTGGTGCTTTTTTACTGGTGTGTTCTGGGTGAGAGGGTTCACTCTCTGATGTGTGGGATGGCTGCCAAGATGGAAATCTGGTGCTTAGGGACAAGAAAAATGATTGTATGTTACTGTTATCGACTGAGCTCTGAGGATGGCTAATGGCATTGACAAGAGCTGTGTCATCCTGGTGGTGAGGGCAGCCAGTCATGCGCTGACTCTGAAATGCAGTGTGTCAAATGCACTGGTAGAAGGGGGGCCGGTGGTCCCTGCCAGGCCCTGTCCTTGAACAATGTTGTAGGGTGCTGTTTGGTTTGGTGATCTACCGGTAATTTGAGATGTGCTTGGAGAATGCCAAAAAGTCTTTTTTGCTGGTCTCTTGCCAAGAAGAAAAGATGGAGCTAGATCTGACCTTGGCACATGTAGCAGTTGGCTAGTGCCACCTGAAAATCTGATCCTATGGCTGAAAACTTGAGGTTGAATGTGTGCTGTTAGGCAAGACGTTTACCAGGATTTCCATATGCGATGCCTTCCGTGCATGTCCTCATTGAAAACTTGGCTTAGTCATGGCTGGCCAAGTCCTTGGCTGTGCAAGCCCTTGGCTGCACTGTGTGCACTGTGCATGGTTGGGTGGCTGTAAGAACCAGCATGTTCCCTATCCTTAATGCCACACACAGCTCTGGGCTAACAGGAACATGAGTACATCGCAGGAAACACAAGATCAGACAAAACTAGACTTGGTGTTTTCAGATGGAGACATTTGCTTTGAAGTCAGAAGCAAAAATGTCTCAGCTTGAAGCTAGTGTTCATTTTCAGTGAGCTGCTGGAAGGTTTTTTCCACTCTGATCAGGGGAAGCCAAGGCCATGCCACAGCAGTGCTGCAGGTATGTTGAGTCCTTTGTGTTTTGCATGGTGTACACTCATGCTAGCAACATGGGCTACAAATACACAGAGAAACAAAAACAATCTCTCAGTTTATTTATTGAGCAATGGCTTTTGGTTTAACAAACTCATATTTTACATGTTCCAAAGGCTGATTTCCAGATGCCACTGGGAAAAGTGTCGGGCCACATTCAAATTAGCCTTATTGTTCCGTAATATCTTACTGGAGTACAAGGTTAATTAGTACTATAGGCAATATGCATTATTCATCACAGCAATCAGGCTTTTCTTCTGTTGGGCTGTTGTGTGCAGCAAATTGTCTCCCTTCCAATAACAAATCCATGATATATTATTTTCATATTTAATCCTGCCAAATGATTTTTGTGATATATAAATTATGTGGGCACTCTGATGCTGATGGAAAACATTTCAGATGTCAAAAGAGACTATAATTTTTATGTTTAACTCTGGGCTTGCTTAGCTGGTTTGGGCAACCTCCAGGACAATAGGAAACAGAAGATGATTTTGTTAATGCCTATTTTCAGTCTGGCCTGAACTGGAGATAGTGATGTCAGTAGCTCTGTGTTGGTTTAAATCAGTAGTGGTTTTGCTGCTAATGATCAGCCCTATCTCACTGTAGGCTTGAGCTGCTGAAATCATGTTGTTCCTGCACATGGCTGCCTGCAGTACCCCAGCACAGACTTCTTCTGTGTCTCCCTTCCCTCTCAAGGGTTGTAGCTGGGGAAAGTGCAGGAAGGAGGGCTTCTCCAAGCACAGAGACTGAATACAAGGTGTCTTTGGCTACCAGCCTGTGCCAGGGGTTCTGCCAGCTCCAGCATCCCATGCAGGCTGCAGCTATCAGCAGAGGAAATGCTGGCCAACTTGCTCGTAGGAAAGCTGTGGCTTTCCCTTGCACAGCCTGCTTGTTGTCAAGTGGATTTGTCTGCCTGCCCTTCTCAGTTCGGGGACAAAAAAGCTACTATTACTTCATCCACAGCCAGTAACAAATCTACCTGAGACAAGGCATACAGTAGGAGGAGTTAGTGCTGTGATTAATATGATTCTTCCTTTCCCTAAAGGTGAGATGCTTTCACCTCTGCAATCCTGCTGCCTTCACTTGTCCCGTGTTCAGGAGGCTGAATCACTCCTACAGCCTGAGATCGTGGTGGTGCAGGTGTCAGGTGCCTACACTTCCTGAGTCAACACTTGGAAAACGTGGTGAGCTATAGTGGTCCCTCTCTGCCATAGTGTTTATTCAAAGAATAATATTATTCTTTAAGTATCTTTGGTAGGTCTTTCACTGCTGCTTTCTAACTGTTTCTGACATGTCGCTCAGGCTGCCTTCTGGATGAGTTTTGCAACTGCAGCCTTCCCAGTCAGCTGTATATACATACCTTAAGTGTGTAGATGGGTATTAGGATGCTGGCTAGTTGGAATTACTGTTGATGTAGATGATGTTGGACCCCAGTTAAGAGCAGTTTTCTCCTGCAGAAGCTGGCAGCCCATGTCTTGGACAGGTACACTCTTGGCTGGGTAAGGAACTGGCTGGAGGGCCGGGCCCAGAGAGTGGTGGTAAATGGAGTTAAATCCAGCTGGCGACCAGTCGCAAGTGGTGTTCCCCAGGGGTTGGTGCTGGGGCCTGTCCTCTTTAATATCTTTATTGATGACCTGGATGAGGGCATTGAGTGCACCCTCAGTAAGTTTGCAGATGACACCAAGTTTGCTGGAAGTGTCGATCTGCCTGGGGGTAGCGAAACCCTACAGAAGGATCTGGACAGGCTGGATAGCTGGGCTGAAGCCAGTGGGATGAGGTTCAGCAAGACCAAATGCTGGGTCCTGCACTTTGGCCACAAGAACCCCAGGCAACGCTATAGGCTTGGGGCAGAGTGGCTGGAAGACTGTGTAGAGGAAATGGACATGGGGGTATTGATTGATTGATGCTTGGCCAAACATGAGCCAGCAGTGTGCCCAGGTGGCCAAGAAGGCCAATGGCATCCTGGCTTGCATCAGAAACAGTGTTGCCAGCAGGAACAGGGAAGAATTGTCCCTCTGTACTCAGCGCTGATGAGGCCGCACCTTGAGTACTGTGTCCAGTTTTGGGCCCCTCCCTGCAAGAAAGACATTGAGGCCCTGGAGCGTGTTCAAAGAAGGGCAACAAAGCTGGTGAGGGGTCTGGAGCACAGGCCTTATGAGGAGCAGCTGAAGGAGCTGGGATTGTTCAGTCTGGAGAAGAGGAGGCTCAGGGGAGACCTTATTGCTCTCTGTAACTGCCTGAAGGGAGGTTGTAGTGAGCTGAGGGTCAGCCTCTTCTCTCGTGTAGCTAGTGATAGGACTTGAGGGAATGGCTTCAAGCTGTGCCAGGGGAGATTCAGGCTGGATGTTAGCAAATACTACTTCTCTGAAAGAGTGGTCAGGCACTGGAATGGGCTGCCCAGGGAGGTAGTGGAGTCACCAACCCTGGAGGTGTTCAAGGAATGTTTGGATGCTGTGTCGAGGGACATGGTTTAGTGAGAACTATTGGTGATAGGTAGATGGTTGGACTGGATGATCTTGTAGGTCTTTTCCAACTTTGGTCATTCAGTGAAGTGAAGGTACAGAAGGCTGGGTGACTTGCGGGGGGTGCACAAGCCCTCCTGACTGCATAGTCAGTAGGCTTTTCCAGCTTCTACCACCCTTGCTTCAAGATCTCTCTCAATTCTTCCCATCTCTTGTTTTTGAGAAGGATGTAGGCAGGCATGCTCTTGCTTTCCTATGTAATATGGCCCAGCCTCCTTGCACAGGCCAGCATGCCTTGCAGAGCAATGCAGTGCTATCTGGGCATCCAGGAGGAACTTGCACTGATATCACTGGAGGGTACAAATGGCAGATTTTGACCTTAAGTAGCCAATGGCAACGGATCTACCACATTTTGCCAGCCTTGCTGACGTGCTGGTGATGAATGTTCAAGATTCTTTTGTGTTAGAAATGCCAGTAAATATTTCCAGCAAATCTGACTCATTTCCTTTCTGCCTTTCTTGTTTTGCGTGTGCTTTATTTCCCCTTCCTGAGTTTTCCTTCAATAGAAATAAAGCAGTCGGCTTCAGTGGCTGCTCTCCTGCTTGCCTCCACTTGGCTCAGAAAGAGGAATTCCAGGGGTGTGATATTTGCAGTTGGGTGCAGAATATGCATTTTAAAAGTGAGTAGCCTGATGTGTCTGAGGGTTTTCTGGTGCACCTGGGGAACAGATTCTCAGCAACAGTCTGCAGTGGATAAACTGCCCTATTGCACTTCTGTATGAAACAATGAGCAAATGTCTCTGGGCCTTTGATTTAGGTGCTGCCATGGTAGAAACAATCACAGAAATGAAGAGGTGATGATCAGTAATAGTCTTCCCCCGATTATTACGCAGCACTTAAAACAATTATTGAGATGCCTTTCAGCCTATCGCTGCCTCCAGGATTGCACAAAACTGCATTTGTGAATTAATTTGAATTGCTTCAGGTTAAAATATAAGGATGAGAACAGAGTGTTTGCTTAAAAGTTGATTATAGGCAGCAGAATAATAAGTAAATTGTGCCTAAATTATAATTATGTAAATCACCAAAGTAGAATGGCTTTGTCAGCTTAGTCCTTAAGAGTTTCATCAATAACTTATGAGCTTCAGTAAATGCGCAGTGCTTGTATGCTACTTTGTTGCATGGTATTATGACATAAAGGCAAAGAAATTTTAATTTTTCTTAACTATTCTTGGGGACAAAAAAAAAAAAACTCGCAGCAATCAGTGGCATGTAAATTTAGTGTTGTAGATCAGCATGGTTGAAAGCATTAATGAGAGAATCTTCTGCAGACGCTGTGTCCATACATCTCTGAAATAGCTCTTGGGGGCAAAACTAGACTGTGTGGCTAATAAATAATAGAATAGCTTCGCTCCCTCTCCTCTTCCTTTTCTTAGTTTTACATGACGTGAAGCACTACTTGGAAAAAGTAGTGTGTTTTTGTCTATGCCAGAATGTAACAACCACCATTGTTATTCTAGAGGAAAGTTAGATTTCTGCCATCATGTTTTGATTTTGAAGTAGTCAGCCTATGGATCTGTTGAGCCTAAAGGAGGGAAACAGCTGTCAGATGTGATGAGGCTTTGTCATTCCTTTTCTGGGAAGAGTTTCTCTGTGCCTTTGTGTACCTGAGGCTGAAACAGCATGAGGAGGAGGAGCTGTGCGGTACCAGGCTGAATAGAGAGCAGGCTCGTATGCTCTGTTCCCGCAGTCAGCACTCTGCATGTGCCTGGCTGGAATGAGGAATGGAGAAAGAGCAATGAAATCAGAGGGTGTGTGTGGAGGAACAAACCATGTGGATATAACCGGCAACCTGGGAAACTGTCAGACATGGCCTACAAGTACAAGCACTGCCTACAAGCAGTGGGAAGTATTTGCCGTTGCCTGGGGCAAAGGAAAGCATGCTGAGGGTGTGTGCTCCTGACTGGCAGGTCTGTCTCAAGGAGAAGCCACTCAACATAGAGACAGGACCGAGCACAGCAAAGGGAGCAAAATGCTTGGGGACTCTGTGTTTGGCTTTCTTGATAATTCTATTCCATGAAAGTTTTATGTACACTTAATCAAGAAGGATATGGTGCTAACTCTGTGTGGGACTGACCCGTTGTTTCCTGGAGAATGATCCCTTAAACTCTGGTTTATTTATATTTTTTTTTTTCAGTGCTAAATTTTGGACTCTGCTTTGACTTCTTTTTCAGTGCTAGGAGATCAAAATCACCTAGATAGTAAAAAAAAATCTGCATATTTCTATACGTCCCAGACCTTGATTTCTTGGAGAAGAAGAATCAGCTTCTGCTTTAAATAGATCATTTAGGTATGTTAAAAAATACGTAATTTCCTGGGCTTTAACGCAGCAACAATAAAAAGTTAGTAGCACTAACACATGGCTGATGTGGCCTTTCCAAAGCCATGAAGGTTCTGCAGTGATAATAAAAAGAAGTTGAGCACTCAGCCTTAGCTGCTTTGGTATACTTTGGACTGGAATTCTCAGGATTTTTTTCATATCATGACTTGTGTAAAATATTCTATCTCCTTACCCTCATCTTAGTGATAAGGAAGCAGCGAAGAAAGGAGTTGCCAAGGTCACGTACCATCTAATGGAAACAGACTTCTCAGCCTTGGATGCTAGCTTACTAGGCTGCATGTCCATGGAGGTATGGTGACTGTTACTTTTCATGTTAGTGTGCATAGACGTGCATCTGCTGTATTTTACAGAATCTCAGATTTAAAGGGCCTGGAAGGGACCTCAAGAAATCAAGTACCTGCTAAAGCAGGTATGCCTACAATACATCACACAGGTAGGCATCCAAACGGGTCTTGAATATCTCCACAGAAGGAGACTCAACAACCTCTCTGGGCAACCTGTTCCAGTGCTCTGTCAGTCTTACCATGAAGTTCTTCTACTGTGTTGAAGTTTTAGGCCATTATTCCTTGCCCTGTTCCTATGCACCACAGAGAAGAGCCTGGCCTCATCTGTTGCCTCCCACCTCTCTTTACATATTTATAAACATTAATCAGATTCCCCCCCCCCCCCACTCTTCCTTCAGGCCCATAATAATTTCTGTGGCTCACTTCTGGACTGCTTCCAGGAGATCCCTGTCTTTTTTTGAACTGGGGAGCACAGAATTGGAAACAATAGTCTGAATTTGGCCTCACCGGGGCAGAGTAGAGGGGAAGAATCACCTTCATCAACCTGCTGGGCCATGCTCTTTTTAATGCAACCCAGGATTCGAGTGGCCTTCTTGGCCACAAGGGCACACAGCTGGCTCATGGCCAGCCTGTTGTCTACCAGAATACACAGGTCCTTCTCTGCAGAGCTCCGCTCCAGCAGGACATCCCCCAGCCTGTACTGATGCATGTGGTAAATTTTAGCTGCTCTCAAGTGAGTACCCTGGCAGTGTAAAGTTCTTGTAATGTGATTTGTAGTTTAGAGTAGAGGGTTTTGTTTTTTTTTTTTGCTGTTTACCTGGGCCTGGGTTTCCGCTGTAGCTCAGTCCGTGATATTTTCAGTGAGGGTGGGAAAGCTAGAGATAGGAGAACAACATACATTTATGAGTATTTCATTTCTAATATTTTAAGCTATGGAGAAATAGGAGTTGTTTAACATTTCATATAAGTTCTTCTAAAGGTACGTGGTATTACTAAACTATCTGTATCTTCAAGTTTAAGAAGAGGATGGATTAAGTATTTCACTCTATGCTGATTTATAAGAATGATTTGCAGCCTCTTCCCTTTTGCTAAAGCACCAGACTCTAGATATGCTGCAACATTTGCTTTAAAATAGCGTTTCACTGAGAATGGTGTTTCCACGTATTTAATTATCTCTTTAAAGAGAGTGAAAGCAGATCAGTGCCTTACAAAGCAATATGCTTCTGTTTTACATCCCGTGGCAATGCAGCTAGAACTTTTCTTCTCACATGGAAGTGAAAACAATGGCTTTGTTTCCAAGTGGCTTCACACAAAGCTGGCTATCTGCTGTTGAGATGAAATCCCTCAGACTTGCAGCTTTTGCAGTCGAAAGATTAGTGAGCCAAAATATACCACAAGTGGAAAGTTACCAATAAATGATGATTAAATAGTGTTTAGAGGGAAGCCTGCTGTGAGCTTTCAGTACCTTCAGCTGAACCATTTTATAACATAGTGTTACCAGGATATTTCATTGTACGCGGAAAGGCAGGGGAATAATAAAATGTATGTGCCAGAATTCCCATGCGCTGGTGAATTCCTTGAATTTATCAGGCTCGCTGGTGTGCCTCCAGATATTTTCCTCAAAATGATGACTAGTTCTTTAATTACACTTAGAGCCGTGTTGTTGTTGTTTGAAACTACAGATTGAATTTAGCAACATAAGAGTCATTAATCTGGTGAAATAAAAATGTCTAGTTTTTTAATAAGGTCTCAATTTAATGTTTTTAAATACTCTGAAGAGATTTAATGCTAAAACAGCTGATATAAATCTGCTCCACTCCTCTGTAATTCTCTCTCAAGCATGTGCCTCTTTCCAAGGGAACTTGGCTCACACTAATTTCAAAGCTGTTTACTGCCTGCATGAATTTGATGGTCTATAACTTTTATTGTTAAAAGTTGTTAACATCAGAGGTGACCAGGAAGCTGAAGTGGCGGAGTCTATATATAGTATTAATTGTCCTATTTTTTTTTTGTGAAGTACTGCAGAAAGGTCCTGGTCAGGAGTTATGTTCCAAATACCATACTGAAGTCAAGCCTGTTTGAAAGAGTTTACAGGCTTATATTGTACTGCATTCTTAGCTTGACAGGTGAGTTGCTTTCTCTGGCCTCCTTTCTTCTTTTGGTGCTGTAAACTGAGACACATCAGTACCACTGCATTGGTGTTGCTGGTTGCACGACAGCAGGAGCTGGAGCTCTGTCAAGCCATGTAGCTGCCTTAGCCTGGCACATGAGGGTCTCGTGCAGTGCTAAATGGAGTAGAAATACGCTATTGTTTTCATGATTACATTTGCAATGCTTTATTCCTAAATAAGCTCCTTTTTCTTTTTTTCCTTTGGCATTTTATTTTCCCCATTTTTAACTAAACAAATCATCAGATTGGTGCACTTCACATGAGGAATGGAGTGTATTATTTGGGTTGTGTTTTTGTTTAGAGACTAAAAAAACAAAACAGGCACAGGATTAGTATTCCTTCCTATGCAAATCTTTATGGTCTTTTCATTAAGCTTATGTTCATTCAAGCAAACTTATAACTTCTGAGGACCTTGTCGTTATTTGTGCCAGCACAAAGTGAGTCCAGATTAACTCCCTTCTGCACTGTTTCCTTGTATGAGGCAAGGAATAGCTGAGAAAATCTTGTTCTGTAGGTTAAAATGGAACCGACTGCATAGCACTGAGGGTATTTAGCTATCCTAATAGTAAATATTGCAGTTGAGAGGTGGTGGTATTCACAGGGGAGCTGAATCACTGCAGTCACTTCAGAGCAACAAAGAGCGGAAACTGTACCAGCCTTAAAGATGAATCGGTGCTGCAGTGATTAAAAGGATATGTGTTTCCCATGCTCCACGTAAGAGTCAGCATTATTTTCCCTGGGGATTTTGTCAGTCTGTAAATAAAGATGCCTCTTGTTTCCCTGGGGAGCAGCTTAAGGTCTGAGAACATCATTTGCCTTCAGATATTCCTCATTAGGCAGCGGCTGGCACAGTGCAAGGAGGGTTGGGTGCTGAGCTTTGGCTCTTTTCCTTCCCTGGCTGAGTCAGCCCTTCCCCTTTTGGGGCTTGGTGTCCCACTGTGTGGTTGGGGAGGGGGTTCGACAGGTATCTCCTCATTTGTGGAGAGGGGAAAAGGGTTTCTTTGGGGACTGAATGTTGTGTGAGGCTAACAGAAGGTCGAGAGCATACTCTGCCCCTCACTGTAGGGGGCAAGGAGGCTGTGTGTTTGCTAGCCCAGGGCTGGCAGGGCACGGGGGCTCATGGGTACTGACATGTGGTTAATGAGTGCTGCTTTTCTCCATCTACATGTGAGCTACTTAACAAGCAAGCTAGGGAAGGCGAGGGGCACTCATGAGCCCAGTCGCTGTCCTGCTCTTTAATTATTACTGTTTCCAAATCCCTCTTAGTATTCACAGCTCAATTTATGTGCTAATTGATCCTTTTAATAATCAAAAGATAGAGACTACAAAGGTAGCATGGGGGTGTTCTGCCGGCAGTGCCACTACACAGCTCTGATAAATTATCTGTGGCAAATGCCTCACTGCCTCGTGGCACTTGGCTTCTATCAACGCCAGTTCTGCTTGTAGCCTCTGTGGTAGAAGCTGCTATGGGAAGGAAGAAGGGCAAAGGGAGAGCAGCTGCAGTGTGCTGTGGTTCTGTTGGAACTGGGGATGCTGAGGCACAGGGGTGGATGGAGCTGGGGGCTGCTAGCAGAGGATTTCTGCTGCTAGTGACTGTGATGGAGGGAGCAGAGGCTGTGCAGCTCCTTCCCCAGACAGGAGCAAGGAGCTCAGCATTGAGTTTGTCAGTTAGCCACAGCTCCTCCCAAAGCACAGAAATAGGGTTCCTGGTGTTCGCTGCTTCCCTTGGCTTCTCTGTAAGCCTCTTGCTCTTGTCCCCAATGATATCCAAGGCAGAGCAAAATCTCGCTTCCTCAGAGTGTTTGGCTCCTCTCTCTGCCATAGCATACGCCAAGACATTTAGCTGGAGCTGCTTGAAATGCAGCTATAATTATCGAGTACACATCTACTCTCATCCCCTCCCACTCACCCTCTGGTACCGTGTGCTGGGTGTTGCTTTCCCTGCAAACCACCCTGCTTGTTGCTCATGCTTCCTGCCCTGCTCTCCCTCCCATTGCTACCCAGTGTGGGAGAGCTCACTCCTGCATCCTCCAGACCTGCTCATGCTTTCCCAAGACTGGTTTCAAACTGGTAACCAAGAAAAATGGTTTCTAAACCACTTATTATTTTGGGCCCATTGCGCTCAGAGCCTGTAAGTGCTTTTCCATGGAGGTTGTCTATGATATTTAACCTCCTTATCTGGAGCTGAGTATCTGTATCTTTGGAAAAGTTCTTGTAATTTTGGAGGAAACTATTTTTGGTGCCTTAGCTTCAGGGCAAGATGACTGCGTTGCTTGTGAGATGCTAAGAGAAACTTCTTCCCTCCAGGGTGTTTTGCTGCCTGCTGATACACGGTCAGCAAGGCCAGCCTTTGTAGAGAGAAAGCAGGCTTGCTGTGTGCGTTCTTTTCTTTTTAATCGGTTCTTTCACAGCATTGGCAAGAGACACTCACCATGGAAGAAATATGCAAATATTTTCACTCTGTACTATAATAGAATTGGTAAGAGCCTTGAAGTAGAAACTGCTTACTTAATTTCTTGGTAAGGTTGTAGAAAGTGAAGAGGAGATTATTTGATTTGCTAACAGGGCTTGGAAAGCTCACCTGGGAGATTGTTATCCATAATGGTTGCATGTCTGTGCAGAAATAAGAGTCGAGCAAAAATAACCAGATGTGCCTTGTACACTGAAAACAGTCATGATACTGTTTTGAATAATACACAACTGAGGGATCTTGCTGGAGGTGAGATAAGATGTAAACATAGGAGAATCAAGACTGAGGCATGAGTGATGCAAATCGGGAGAATCAGCTAGGTGCGACACATAATTGTTTACAAATATCTTAGTTTATCTTCTTCAGAAGCTGCTGAGAATCAGAATTTTCCGGCCTTTTCCAAAAAGGGGTGATTTTTCTTTTCCCTTTTTTTTTTTCATGGGAAGTAATGAACTGAGCACAAGCTGATTTGTTTCAGGAAAGCTTCTACCCTGTTAACTAAGGACATAAAGAATTTATGCTGAAGATGTTATGAGCCAGAGTTGCTTATAGCTCACAGCTTTCCTGTTAACCCATCCTTTGACTCTATCTCTCATTTCTGATGGAATGGATGTTGGTGGGAGGGGAAGATGTTGTCATTCCTACAAGTGCGTAATGTGCTGAGTATAACAAAATTAGTTCATTGTTTGAAAATAGAATTGGTCAAAAGCAGTTGGTGTACGTTTAGTGAGTTCTCTCTGCTTTCTCTGCTGAAGGTCGATGGGAGGTGTTGGTGGCTGGGAAAGGGCTGGTGTATGGATTGAGCAGCCTGAAGGGGGAGGTGTTCCAGCAACATCCAAGCTTTGGAGAAATGTAACTCAAGTGTACTGCTGTCAGACAGTGCTCGTTGGCATAGGCTAAATGTTAGTATAGGTATGTTTTGGAATAGAGTAAGCTTCAGACTATGATATTGCTTAGTTTATTGGGGGGGAAAAGAAAAAGGAAGCTGTGGGATTTAGGAACTTGTGTGGTTTTCTCTCATCTAACCTTTTTGTTTGCTTCGCAGAATGGTGTTTATGAAACTGGATGGTTCTAGGGGATTGGATATTCATTTCCAATTGATAGGTCCCAGTTTGTCTCAAGTCAAGAGTGGCCAGATGTAATTACCGTATGGTGACTATAATTTGAGTGCGGGAAAAGAGGGAGAGGAGAGGAAATGGGTATTGGCAGAGTGTTTTTGCTTCTTGCAGTTGTCAGTATCACTGTATTACAAATGTACACATGCAGAAATTGTGTGGTTTGCTTAACAGTCATTAATTCTAAATTCTACTTGCATGTTGAATTCTTTGATTTGCCTCCCAGGTTTTGTAAAGCCAGCAAACATAACTGGAAAAAGGATGGAGGTTGTGATTCTAATGGGTCATTTAATTAAAAATACCAAATATAATGAAAATAAGAGACCTGGCAAGAGTGGCAACAAAACGTAAACATTTTGCAGCTGACAACAAGTAGCACAACTCTCTGATGGGGAGGCGTGCTCCAAGAATAACTGGGATGTTTTTTCTGGCCTGACTTTGCTCATAGGTAAGACTAGATTAGCATAATAAAACCTACTTGGCTTTAACGTTTCAGTGCTTGCAGCTAACATCTTTTTCATCAGAGGCAAACAACTGTACACATATGAAGATCAACCTTGCTATCCACGTCACTGATAGTCTCCAAGAGGACTTGAAATAATAGAGATGAGTTTGGGGAATATGTGCTGCTATTACCTGAGCTGTATGAATTCTCCATTGAAAAGAATGTTAGTCCTCAGAGCTGCCGTTCTGTCACTTTTCTTTCCCAGCAAACTAAGATATCTGTGCTGTAGTAAATTATTTAAGATCAATACACTTGGCAAGTTCTTATCTTGTCCAGTATGTTTAAGATGAAATATTATACAGTGTGTTTCCAAATGAAGTGTTGCATGCATGATAAATAGTCATTATGTTGTGCCTCACAGATGACATCATACCTAGTAATACATTAGTGGGTAGTTGTAGCTGTGCAGCTCCCAGGAGTCAATTATTTTGTCAGTCAGGGCTGCCTCATGAAAACAGCAATTTTTTTCACTGGGGCCAGGCAGCTAGCCATGAAAGGTAAACTGAAGTGGATGTTTTAGTGTGAAATGTGGGATTGCAAGGCTGGAGCAGGCAAAGTTGCACGTAAGATGTAGAGAGCTGTGAGAGTGATGCTTTATTCTCTTGTCCAGCTTGCTAACAGTAGCAGATGGCCAAAGTGCAGAAGCAAGTGTTCAGCTTTAAACACAAGGGGGAGAAACAGAAATGTTCTGAACAGGGGCTCGTGCCTCCTTCAGGATGAGTACTTGCTTAATGCGTTGTTGAGGAGGAGGCAAATCATGTGTTGACATGCCTAGAGGGAAGATTTTAGCTATTGTGATTTGTATTTATTAGCTACTCAGTTGCTGTGTCTACATGAGATGCAAACTTGGTCCAGGATAGAAACTTCTCATGAAAAATTGAAGACTACCTCCTAGTTGTATGATTATATATACACGTTGAGTTACATTTTATATATTTTGAAGATACTGTTGATGTTAATCTGTGAACAGTCCATGTACCTATTTAAATTATAACGTGGCATACATTATTTGCATCTTAGCTGGTTTAGCCTTGTTTTAACTGTTTTTCCATTTCCTAAAAATGATAGTGCTGTGAACATTAATTTGGAGAAACAATGGGCATGTGCACGTGATAATGATACTGCATGGCCTTTCTTAGCAACAGTAGCAGTAAGCCTTGAGGTAGCTAAACTGTCTTTGCAGCTCTTCCATCTTTAGCTATAATGTTTTCTAAAAGTTTAAGCACTTTTCCTCCCTTCTTAAACAAAAAATTCAGCTTTAAGTTATTGTACTGAGATGTTTTTCTGCTATTAAGACAGTCTCTGCTCCCCCCTTGTCAAAGGGAATGGCAAACCATAGCTCACCTAGCATAAACTTCAAATTGCAGATTGTGCAGGATGTCTGCAGCATGGTCCCTTCCCACACCACCAGCAATGCCACTTCTACTGCCAATGAACTGCAGGTACCACATTAGCTTGAAATCCTGTCCTTCACCGCATTATTTCCTTTGGTGAAAGTTGTTTGCAAATTTTGCTCAAAAAAATTGCACATAAAGGTAGCCTGTCTTTCATGTTATCCTGATCACAAGTGTAAGGCAGTTTTATCTACTGTATCTGTCAAGAATGATGTTCTTATGCTTAAATAGGCCCACAGCCTACTTGAAGTCCTGAGGATGCTGATGCCCAATGGATTTAGTATTAAATTGGTACTGATGAAGATGGGAGGAATAAGAACTTGAAGCAAAGGTTTTGACGTTGTTAAGTATTGGTGAATCCTCATTTGCTGCCATTTGCTGCTGTTCATACAAGTCCAAAAGCTTCTGAGGTAGTCAAAATTACTCCAGAGTAGATTATGGCTGGAAAATGATGTCTGTGTAAAGAACACTTTAAGAGAGCTCCCTGTGACAAAGAAACACTTGTCCTGATTAAAGCAAGAATGCTTGTTGGAAATGTTCATGACTTCAATAACTTTTTTCTCTGGACTCTGTGTACTACATAGTGTGTGTGCTTCAGATGACTAAATTCTTGACGTCATTCTCTAAGGTGGATGTTGGGCCTCCCTTGGAGGCTATCCACATCAGGCTGACCATTTTGAGACTTGTTGCAATGCAGCCTAGTGAGGTGCCATGTAGTTAAGTTATGTTTCTAATAGCAACCCAGCAGGCTTTGTTTAAGTATCCCAGTGGGATGAAGGAGGTGAAATGAGAAGCATGCAGGGTTTGCTGATGTGCAAAGCAGCCTGAGGCCTGGCATGCTGGTTCTTGGCATCAGTCAGTCTGCGATCGCCTTGCAGACAGTGATGGGGAAGCCCTGCTTGTGGCATGGGCCATGTGGGGGCTGCAGAACTTGAAAGACTGGGCATGGTCAACCAGCAGATGCTTCTGACTACTTCTGTGCCATGGGCTTTCCTTCCTGTTTCTCCACTGCTGTGAATTAATTTGGAGCAGCGCTGTGCTGTCTGTCATGATTTTACTCAAAAGAAGGAGCTGGTAATTGCATTAAATCGATCTTGCAAACAGTAGGGAACTGTGGCCATTGTTTTCTGCTTTCCCACCCTCGCAGTCTTAAGGCCAGCATTTCTGTGGAACAGCCTCCTCGATGTGGAGACTTACTAAAAACTAGGTCACCTTTCAAGTACTTGTGTTGACTTCTAAAATATGTAGTTACAAGCTCTTGCAAATCTATCTTTTCTACCAATTATCCCATAAAGTGTTTTTTCATAGGTTATCTTCTGGCTAGAAATTACCTATGCAGATTCAACAGCAGGAATCATTCCCTCTTCCTGCATCCAAAAGAGCAGGAAGGGAATGTATTTCCCCATCAGAAGCCAGGTTTTAGAAACTACCAGTAGCTTTTAATGCTTATGGAGATGGAGAGCTTTTTCTGGCACATGTTGCTCATCCCTTTGAACACCGGCCAGTGGAGCATCTGAACCCCAGTGTTCAGATGGTAATTGGAGAGCCTTGTCTCACCTGCCACACTGAGTAAAAGCGAGGGTGCTCTCACCCTTCAGAAAAGGGAACTTAACCCACCTTGTTCCGTACCAAGTGATTAGAGCAAGATTTGGTTAATACAGAAAGAAGAGCTTTTTCCTTCTCCTCCGATGGTTCCTTGCAGTGTTTCCATGTGCTGAAATACAGCCGGTATTCAAAGAAAAACGAAGTAGTATTGCTTCCAGAAAATAGAAATTCTGTTTTCTCACCATCGTGACAAGGAACTGGAGAAATAGTTCAAGTGTTCAGGAGAAACTTCTATGCAAAATGAGAAGAAACTATGAAAAAATAGGTCCTCTGAGTCACCTAAGTCTATGCTTGGGCTCCTGTGCAATTATGCTGGCAGTCAGGCTTTGAGTCAGAGTAAGCAGAAGTTGCCAGAGTACTGAGGGCTTTTTCTAATGAGGTGGTTTCTATAGGTGCCCAAGTAAGAGTTAAGAAGAGTAGTTTTAAGTGAGCCTTTTTAAAAAGGCAGTTTTGGAGTCAGGATTTCATCCTTCCTCTGAAAGTTAGATGTTTGAGACTTAATGTGTTACTGCAAGTGCATGTTTAGGAAGAAGTACAGCCTGATTTCTGAAAGCTAAATAGGAAGTTCAGGGAATTTATTGAAATCTGGGGAAGGCACTGCAGCATGCTGTGAGCACATCCATCTCTCCATAAATTAAGAGTGGAGCCTAGGATATTTAAAGCACTGCTTCTGACCTTGTGCAAGTCTCTTTTTCTGGCTGTTTCCCACTTTTTTCAGATCAGCCTGGTTATACTGTCTTTCAGGGCGAAGTACACTGAATGGCACAGATTTCCCAACCTTATATGGGGCATAACTGGTGCTACTTGATCACACCTAGCAGTGTGCTTGGCACTCGATTTTTGTGTACCCATCTGTTTGCCCTCAATAATGCTAGCTATCATCTGAGAGTCCAAGAGCACTTCTGCCTTATCCTGGCCATTTACATCCACTAAGGTATTAATGCTAAGAAGTGGTGAGCAGTAGGACAATGAGATATTTGTTATTAGCAGTGGGTCAGGTCTATGGGTTCATCAACCAAGCCTGGAATTTGTTGAAGCTCTTGAGGCCAGGCAGATCCGCTTTTGCTGTCATGCGTGCGCTTGCCACACAGCAGCACGCAAGCACCAGGGTGCGGCATCGGCAGCCGGATGGCTAATATTTATTGAAAATGAGCAGCCTGTGAAATCGCTGTGAAAACACTGCATTGTGGAAAGGCTGCGGAGAGACCTGGGGGCAGCTGTTGGGATGAGACATCACAGACACTTCTTTGGAAATGAGCGATGTGCCACTAAAGAGCAGTCAGCTCGTTTGTGGAGTGTGCCCTCGACGCTACCCAAACAGAAGAATCCACTGTGCTTGTTGCTTGTGTTACAGCAGGACCGAGCTGACAAGTTAAGTGCTTCCCTTGGAGTTTTTACAATAGGACTTTCAAATGCTTCCCAACAATGCTGCATTGGTGAGTTGATAGCTTACTGCATTACAGAAAGCCACGTTACTGTGCATTAATTCACTGCCTGTCTGGCCTTGATCCTGAATTTTGCTATATTTATAGATCAAAACTAGAGAAGGAAGAAGGATTGGTACTGGTTCTAGATTAATGCAGTCCAAAAATTAACACTGGTTCAATAATGTAAAAGTTAAAGATAGACATAGACACAAAAGTATTACTTTACAGTGGGATGTATTGTAACTCTAACAGGACCTGAGCTGGGAATCTAAGGCTTTTTGTAATAAAAGCAGTTATCCCTTTGAAGTGCTCAAGTCTGAGAGTTGACAAGTCCAGCCATCAACTACCTGAAGAGTAAAGACAAGCACCTTAGAAACAAATTCTGAAAGGTACCCACATTCTGTTATGCTCCCTGGAGGCCAGCATCTGAAAAGCAGTTCGGGTGGTCTTCTGGAGCTGAAATCCCAAATGCCTTCCCCGCGGACTCTCTGTGCAGCAGTGTCACACCCAAGAGGTGCCAGACCTTTCTTGGTGCCTCCAACTCGGACAGAAAAAATCCAGCACCCCTGGAGTTATTCCTGCTTGGAGAAATGTATGTTACATACCTGGGTGCTGTTTTGGGGCACAACTGAGAGAATTTGCCTTCTCTAATTGTATTTCTCTCCTTAGTATCCTGGGGTTTGTTACCTCTTTAAACTGGATTGGTTATATTAGGTTTGTTCCTTAGATCTTCTCTCTCCTGTGCTGTTGCTGCACTTGAGCTAAATGGCAAGTTACCCCAAATCACAGGTGTGTGGGAAATGTCAGAACTGTGGATAGTTTTAGTATCTTTTAAAGCAAGCCTGCTTTACCAATCTGAACTTTTTTCCTTTGTAATTTTGACATGAGAGATATTTTTGGGGGGAGAAATTTGTTCAGCTTTTTTTACCCTCCAGCAACTCTACAGGAGGTGTTGAGTGTGTTTCCTTTTATTTTTGCCCGTCCTTGTAAAAAGGCTGCATCAATAAAACAGATTCCAGGTAACTAATACCTTTTGGATATTTGCAGCTCAGTAGCACTAGGATGGAAGAACAGTTTTGTTTTGTTTTTCTCCAAGGCAGTTTTTACCTTTTTCAAAACTCTCCTTGCTTCTCATTTATTTAGGTCATCTGTTTGGGGGGTGTGAGGCTCCCTGCTATCTTAATTTCAGCTTTATTTTCTACTTAAATATCATGCTGGCATCACACAGGATGTTCTCAGTTCTGAACCTGAGATGCTTCACTCGCTGTTGAGTTGTAATGCCCTATCAACTCCAAATGGCAATTAATGCTGTTTCCCCAAAATGACTTCTGTAAAAATGAAGTGTAATTGGAAAGTAGTTGCCCATTACAGTGATTTATCTTGTCGCTGACTGATCTGTTATTTAACTCTAAAACATTTTATTGATGTCTTTGGAAAGTAACTGCGTGACCTAAGTAAAAATGTTAAACTTATTAATCATAGTAAGTTTTCTCTGCTGGGTTTATCATATACATGAATTATGTAGCTTGTAAAAAAAGTTGTTTATTATTCTAAGAAAATACAGTGCTGTGCTACAGGCAGCACATAATTTTCTGTCTAATTTTATTAATGTTAAGTTTAAAATCTTCAATAGATAAAAAGGTTAAATGTAACTTGGTTCATTTTTTAGAGTCTCTTTTTTGAAGATAAAGATGCTGTGTCCACAGTGAATACGTTTGTTGTTATTAATTTGCAAAATGTTCTTATTAAGTTGCTCCTGAGAAGAGAATCACCTCTTTCCCCCAAGACCCCCCCACTCCCCAGGTGATGGATTGCAATAATTTAGGCCTTTCTAAGTGTTATAGATTCCAAAATTTTTACGAATGTGTAATCATTAATATTAGAAAATGGCCTTTATCTATTGGATTCCTTTACATTTCTGCTGGAAAGCTGTATGACTAATAACACTGCCTTCCCTGTTTGCTGTAAGAGTAATAGCTATTAAGGTGGGTTTTGAAAGCACAAGTGCCGGCCATGGCAGAGCTGTGGAATTTCTCATGGGAGCAGGAAGAGTTGAAGATGATCTGCAACACTTCTGTAGAAAACGATTTAAAATAACAAAAAAAAGACAAAAGGAGGGCAGCTCTGGTTGTGATGAATTGCTGAATTGCCTGAGGTTCCAGAAATGAGCCAAACGACATTGCAGATCTCAGGAGAAACAGTGGCCTTGCTGTAGAGGAGGAGCTGAAGGACACGGCCTTCCCTGTCTCTGCTTGCCAGGGTGGTGTGTGATTCCCAGAAGAAGGTGCTGTGCTATGTGCAAAGAGGAATATAAATAAATAAATCAGTTTTCCTTCCAGTTGGAGAAGTTTCCGGTACTAACAGGGAAAGATGAGCTCGAACAAATTCATTTAGGACATAGCAATGCTTAGTTTGATCCAGTCCTTTGAGATTTGTCATCCTCGTGAGGATTAAGTGCCAGCGATAGGAATAGATGGCAGTTGTCTGTGTTGCAAGTGTCCCTGGATCAAACTGAGGGACAAAAGCCAGAATACAGCAGCACAGCCTGCTCCAAGTGCTTCTTGTGCTGCCCTGCGAGGGAGATGAACCTCCGTATTGTAGGATATATGGTATCTTACCATACTAGAGTGACATTTCTTTGACTTCCAGGTCTGATAGTTACATTTGAAAACTCTCCTGATTGGTTTTCAGGATCCTTTGGAGTAAGATTGCTCCAGTTTGCAGGTTGCTGCAGTTTTTGTTTCATGCTGCCATGGGACAGGGGTAGTTGTGTGTCAGTACCAGAGCCTCTTCTGCTTTCCATCTTTGTGTGGGCCTCTGCAAAGTGAGATGAGATACAAATCCAGTTTATATCTATTACTCCCCTGGTTTTGTGCTCCATCAATGGAGGATATGCGCAGTTTATTTACAGGACCAGCCGCATCCTCCTTTTTCCTGCCAGTCCTTGTGTCATTGTAAGTGATAAGGTGATGCTCTGATTTGGGATTTGAAGACATATGTGTGTTAATATCCTGTTGAATAAAAAATGCAGCTCTATAGATCTTTTTCTAATTTCCTTCTATCTGTAATGTCCAAGATATTCATTACATGATTTCATTTTATTTTATTACCTTACTCTTTTTAATTTTTATTTTATTCATAACAAAAAACATAGGATAAGCAGAAAAGATGAGGATCAAATACAAGACTAGCAACAGATAAGGAACTTGTAACATGAAAAAGGAAATTTCAGACATTAATATTCAATCACAGTGGTAGCAGGAGGGGGAGGTTTTTGTAGGGGGGCAAGGATGGGAGGGAAAAGATGTGGGAAGAGCACTGGGTTTGGAGGGACTATTCTGCCTGAGTAGTCTGGATCATGTGGTTTTTCTCAAAGCAGCAACACTGCTGGGAGTGAGGAACTTGACCAACATTTGTCTTCACAATGAAAGTCATTTATCCTATTTCTTAAGTGGGATAACAGATGAATGAGCCTTTTGCTTTTTAAGAAACATGCTTGAGGAATGTGGCCTCTTGGCCTCCTGTCCTGCTGCAGCTCACGGGGAGCAGGGTTATCTCCAGACAAGGTTCACAGAGGGCTATATGAACCCATAAATACTATCCCAGATGAGTTGTGCTCTGTGCGGCTTGTGTGTGAGACTCAGCTCTTGCATGGTCCAAACAGCTGCTGATTTGTGATATAGTTGTATAAGCTACTGTATCCCAGTTTGAATGCCAACACTGGGATAGGTTTTGGTGCCTCTGAGCAGGGCATGGCTGCTTTTATGTCCACGAATGCAGGACAAAGGAAAGCAAAAACATGGGTTTTACAGGTGAATACCCAGCATATTGCAATTTGTGAGTTGAATGTTGATGATGTGAATGAAGTAAGAGGCGCTGTGGCTGTTGTGGTTTCTGGCCTTTAACATTGGCCAGACCATGGCTGAAGCAGCCTCACCGTGTTTGTCTATTATGTATCTGACGGGTTTCCCCCTCAGGGGCTCGTGGGGACAGCTGCTGAGTGCAGTCCCATTGCCAGCATGCATGACCCTGTCCTGGCCAGGCAACATGCACAGAGCAGAAGGCTGACTGGCATTCAGACGGCTGTTTGTCACAGACCGTCTCCCCATGTTACTTGACGTGCTGTAATCCACTTTTGTACTTTCCTAGTTCATTTCATTAGCTTGGCACTCCCTGTCTAAATATAAAAATGCACGCTGGAAAATCGATTACTGTCACTTGTCTGTGTGCTTCATTTACCCTGCCTCATAAATGCCTGGGGATAATTGGCAACAATGGAAAAGTTAGCAGCCTGCCTCTGTCAGCAAGGTCGTGAAAGCGCAAAACGGACTCCTACCATCACACTGCAGGCCAGCTTTGAGCAGAGGTAGGGTTCTGAGGATCATTTTTGCTGGGAAAATCTTCCTTTCCCTTAACTGATCTCTGACCATCCCTTTTTCACGGCTCTGCAGACAGCTTTCTGTTCAGAGGGCTGGCAGGGAGCAAGCCTTCTTGGGCTTATAGCAGTGAAATCAGTCCATGGGTGCACATTTTGAACGTAGTTCCACAGTTTGTATCTGCGCTGAAACTTAACACTCTTGTAAAGATCCAGAGCGTAAAGTTCCAAAGGGGAATAAGCCTTGGGCTATATTTGCTGTACTGCTGCCTTTCTAGCCAGAGATACAGCTTCAAGTATAACGTCAGGCAGATTATAAACTCTCTAGGGTGCCTTGTATTGTAGTCTTCCTAATCTGTAATATTCTCAGGCTCTTCGTATTGATTGAGTTCTCTTTCTTCATTGTCGATGTTTAAAGTGAGGAAAAATATAATTACCGAAATGCAAACCTTAGTGCTGGACATTTCAGCTGCTTTGATCTGTTTTGTATTCCTGGTTAATCAGCTGCGAGTCCCAGGGTGTCAGCGGGTGGTCCTGTATCGCCACTTAATACGGCTCTATGGGCCAAGCCTTGACATCTTGCAATTTAAACTGTATTACTTAATGGGGCAGCTGAGGTTTTGCCCTGTCATCTTGAATAATATTCCACGATATTATTTAATGTGGTGTTAACTTTCAACAAGGGCATGACTAAACATTAAAAATTAATTTTTTTTGACATTTGTCTGTCGTTCATTACAGCTGGTGAGCAGTTTGGTGTCCTTTTTAAGTAACGCCGCATCCAGCATGGGTAACATGCTTGGAACATAATGAGCTGTTGAAAGATTATAGCAACGAAAGGTCAAATAATCACTTGAACATGGATAAAAATTATTCTTGAAAACCGTGTTTGGCTGCTGCTTTGTTGGACACAGCTAAAATGTTTTTAAACAGAACAAACAAAAACTCCCATCATTCTGTTTTCTTAGGATAAATATCACAGAAATAGATAACAAAAGAGGAACAGGAAAAACTTATGTTTTAGCATTGTTTTAGAGAAATAAAAGGCTCTGACTTTCCAGGAAGACTTGCTGAATGTTTTGCAAGTGTGTTTTTCTCTCAGTACAAATTAATTACTAATTGCCTGTTATGTGGTGTGTTGAAATTAGTTCTTTCTTCCTCATCGTATCTTGAGACATCTTTGCCTCCCACTCCTTAAGGAGGTCAGGGCTTCGGCCTCCACTGGAATCCCAAATGAGGTTTGTCAGTCAAGCGTAGCAAAATCTAATCTCATCCAGAGAAAAAGAAGAAAACAGACCAGAAAATGATCTGATTTTCCGATTTCATGGCCAAGGTTACCCTGGGAAGTGCTGAAAGTGGCATTTAAAGCCCGTAACTAAGGTGGCATGCCAAACTAAGCACTAATAACAGAGCAACCGTGTGGAAAGATATCGCTTTAACAATTTTACAGTTGCTAAGTGTGAAAATTGTAGTGTGGGCAAGCTCCTGGAATCTGTGGCAATTGGTTCAAAGAACTGGAATCACTCAGCGCGAAAATGCTCTCGGCCCCTGTAACTCTTAAACACCGATGAGGTCGGCTCCTGCTTTTGCTGTTCAAACATAAGGCTGAACAGCTTCATTAAAGACACGTGTGTTTTTTTTCTCTGAAAAAAAAAACAAACCTGAAAAAAGCAACAGCACTGCATAGAATGGGGGTTGGTGGCTTGATAGGATGGTGTGAAAATTGTAGTGTGGGCAAGCTCCTGGAATCTGTGGCAATTGGTTCAAAGAACTGGAATCACTCAGCGCGAAAATGCTCTCGGCCCCTGTAACTCTTAAACACCGATGAGGTCGGCTCCTGCTTTTGCTGTTCAAACATAAGGCTGAACAGCTTCATTAAAGACACGTGTGTTTTTTTCTCTGAAAAAAAAAAACAAACCTGAAAAAAGCAACAGCACTGCATAGAATGGGGGTTGGTGGCTTGATAGGATGGTGTTATCAGTGTCAGCCTGTGCCCTACAAGCCTGAAAGTGGAAAAGAAATAAGTAGCTGCATTTAAAAGTTGATGCATTTTTTTGAGCCCTGTCCTGTTTTTTGCCTCTCAGACCTACATGCTCCTTGTGCACCCATGTGCACACTAAATGTGCCTCCCTAGTGCAAAACATCAGGCACAATGCAGATGTTTGAGTACACGGGCTGCTAGACAATGCATATCGGGAAGGTGCTCCAAGAGCAGATTCAAAGCAAGCACGCGTTCACGTTTCTGAACTTATCTGCAGGCTGATTTGTGCTAGAAGTAGCGAACTACTTGGGAGAATCATCTGTCAAATGAGCTGCTCGGTGAGTTTGTATATCAAATGGGTGGCTACTGCAGAAGGCACTGTGTGAGAAGTTGAAATTTATGCTAGGTAGATAGCCAGAACTGATGTCTGTAATAGCTCTTTCTGTGAGCATGCAGAACTTCAGAATAAGCGTCCTCATGGCTGATCCAGTGTCAGTGTCCTCGCAGCTGAGGTCGTTTGTGTGCCTAAATGAGGCTGTGGGGATCAAGCTGTAGGTGGCTGTTAGTTAAGGTCATGGCGCTTGATCAGCTGGCATTACACTGAGGCTGGGGAAATTACCCCTGCTGCTCTTGGACTCGGGGAGGGAATAAAGCCTTATCGATTTGTCAGCATATTTATAACCTGCTGTTGAAAAGTCTGTCCTGGCCTGTGTGAAGCACAGATAGGGAACTCCTCAAGGGCAGTGTAATTTTTACGTGAAGATTTTGTTTCATTGTCAAAAAAATTTTTGTGCTGTGTTTCTACCACTGAAAACCTTGCAGACTTGGTGTGTCTTCTCTCTGGCAAGTTTTAACTCTCACCTTTTAAAAATGAAGGCTCTTGTGTGATAGTACTGGAGAGCCAAAATGTGTCAGTTGCTAGTTGGACTGCAATGAGCTATTTCTGCAGAGATTTCTTCTCTCGCCTCATGCTGATGTCAGCGTCATGCTTTCTGAGCCACGAGAAGTCTAAAGCAGCTTATATTTAACACTGCCTCCTGGATCCCAGTGAGGAACAAGCTCTTTTGTTTGAAGGATGATGCAAGCAGATGTCTGCGCCCTGCACCACCTTGTGCTGTGGCTCTTTCTGTTTTGCTTTCTGGAGGGGGAAGCTTAGAATGCACCATAAGATACAGAGCAAAGTGGACCTTGCTATTCTTGTGCTAGTCCTTGTCTACTATAAACACTGTCCGTTAACTCATTCATTTACATCTTACTGTGCCAGCCATTCCAAATGCGGTAGAGGTCAGGTTTATCCTCCCACGGCAGCAAAGAACATAACCCTCATCTTCCTCCATATGGAGGATTCAGATGAAATGAAAGAAAGCCAAGCAAAATGCTGACTCAGTTTCCCCTGTTCATCAGCCTTTCCATTTTGGAAATTATGAACCAGGTGTTGCCTCTGCCTGCATGTCAAAAAGCAGAAGACTTTTACAGAGGAATTCTGCATGCAGTGATTACACCTCTGTTCTTAGGGGTCGTGCTACCTGCGTGAAACAGGAAAATAAAGCAGTTCCCCAGGATTTTTTTGTGTAGTCTGTTCCTATTAGCTCCTCCAGGCATGCAGTGGGTCTGGGAAGGCTGGGAGTAACTGTAAAAAGCTACCTTTGGGGAGCTGCCTGAGCAGCTTCTGAATGTGGGAGCAGGGCATCCTGCTGCCTCCAGCTCTGCTGTGGCATGGCATCAGGCCCTGGCTGGGTTGTTGTTTTTGTTTGTTTGTTTGTTTTTTATATTTAGCACCAGAAGAAGAATGAATCTGTTTGCAATCAGGCTGCATTGTAGTTGTAATCTATGGAAATTGTGGACATAGATTTGTTAGATGTCCACATTTATCTTCTTAAACGAGGAATTTGTCTAGGACTGGCTCAGTCTAAGAGCAGGAGAAAGGCTGTTGTTTCAGTGGGTTTGGCTTCAAAAATATGATGGGCTTGTATGAGTACTTAAAACCACATCCGCTGGCATGTACTGCAAGTGTTTTACTGATGCCCAGAGTGTATAATAAGTATTTACCTACATAATTGATTTTAGAATGCATTTTGCATACTTTAACCCTTTTATCACTTATTTCACTGCATTGTCTGTGTTTCTTACAGCCAGAGGTATCTGGGACTCTTTCTGCCTCCTAAATGATGAGCTGGTGTGACCTCATAAGTTCTCAGTGACACGTGGCAGATATTTTGGGGCTTATCAGTAACAGAGAGCAAGGATTGCTTCCTTTCTATCTAACTTTTTTGGGTGGTGGGGGAGAGGTGAAGCTTACTGTCACCAAGCTGTCATCACGCTCAGTGACTCAGGCTGTCACATGCTGCTGCTGGCTGACCGCTGGTATCTCTGCGGGTGGCAGAGGCAGCTGTTGGAGGCTAATGTGTGTTAACCTGTGTTTTTGTATCACAATCCGCTTTCTGAACCCTAGGGAAAGTGGAAGGAGGAGCAGACCTCGGGATCAGGAAGAGAGCTGGCTGGGAAGCTCAGAAGAAAGCACAGTGCTTTGAGTTCAGTCCCTGCCTGCGCTCACGAAGGATGGAAAAAATAAGGTTATTTTTGTGAGACATCATTTTGCTGTTGTTTTTCTGATAGATGCTTTGAAAGAAGGAAGGAGCCCAGACTGTCTGCTTCCTGCTTTTACCTTCTGTTGCATTCCCTGGCAGCTGTGTGTTGAAGTGGTGAATCTGTGCACCCCTTCTCCCCCAGGGAAGAGCAGTAACTCTTGAATAATGTGCCAGGTTTGCTCTCCAAGGTGTAACCGTGCCTTGTGTGCCCTGAGTATGTTTCACTGAAGTAAGACACTTGGAGCACAGCTGTTTTATGTTATTTGACACAAAAAAGGTGTGATTGAGGTGGGGATGACAAGGCTGTTTGTTCTTCCTGGCTGGATAGAGACCCATGTGGTTTCTCTTCTGCTTCAAGTTTCCCATTGCAAACTTGTAATTCATCCCTTTAGCAAGAGGGAGCTTATGCTGCCAAGTGCCCAGCACTGCTATAGCTTTGCCCCGCAGCGGCCTGGCTGCCAGTGCTATACCACTGGGTCTCCATGCCACCATCAGTAGAGATACTTCCTGTAGGAAAGGGTGCAGACACAGGCACAAGACAAAAGAGGAATTCGTAAGTCTGCAAGGGGCACTTAGGGGTGATCTCTCTGTCCTGAAGTCAATCTTTCTTTGCATGATGCTGGTAGACAGAGAAATGGAGGCTGTTGATAGCATGGAGAGCCTTTGTGCTGCCTGGACTGATACACAGTTTTAGCAGATTGCTTAAAATCCAGTAAAGCACAAATTGTATTCCATTGCTACCTGCTGCCTGGCTTCCATTTTGCATTAAGCACAGCTTCTCCGGGGTCTCTGGACTTTGGTTTACAGCCAGGCAAGTCAGTTCCTCCAGGTTGTCTCCCCTTCTGAACAGGTGGCTAATCCACTAAATAATGAGCCTCTTTTTTTAAAAAAAAGAAAACCCAAAACCCTTCAAATGATGAAGCATTAGCTCCTAAACCACCTAGGGAAGCAGCATCTGGTGTGTCTATTAAGCCATATGCGCTCAAATTCAATATAGCAACAGAAAAAGACAGGGTGAACATTAATTAAGAAGTCCACTGATGATAAAAACTGACTCCTCTGTAGAAATGAGCTGTACTTGAAATAGTGTGATTTAAGGAAAAAAGAGTCCCAATTGGCAAAAGCTGAAATTTGAGTATTCTAAAACAAATGATATTTTAAGGAGAAAAAATAGAAAAACTGTATGGTAGGTCCTTTCAAGTGTCCTCCACTACACATCACTTTCAGCTCAAAGCCTGGTTCCCAGTTATTCCTTCCTGGAGATTTTGTTCTGGAAGCAGTTAATCTTACGTTTAGAACAGTCCCTGAGCACCCTTTGTGCAGGTTAGCTGCACTGTCTCTTCTCTAACTTTCTCAAATGGATGCAGTGACTAGGCAAGGGACTCTGTTTTTTTTAGAAAACAAAATAAAATTAAACCCTTGTATAAAAAGACACCTTCTTGGGTTGCAGATGGGTGTGTGTTTAGGAGAGCGTGTGTATGTGAAACTGTCTGATACATACTTAAGAGATGACATTTGAATAATCTTTCATAACTAAGCAAGGAGATGAAGGTTAAGTATGTGTATTGGGCTGATAAGCAGGTACTGCACAGCAGTGGTCTGTCTGTAGAGGCAGGTCAATACTGTGTTCATGGGGGCTTCAGACCTGAGGTCATGATGTGGTGGATTCCTGTACTGCGTATGTTCTGATCTCTTGGCTGTGTCTGTAAGCCCATCTGACAGAAAACTTCCCCAGACTAAGAAAACAAAATCTACCGAGCATAATTTAGATCACCTTCGTTGCTGCAATTGGATGTCTGATTGTGCCAGAGTCAACTGGAGGATGCTGCATTGTTTGTGATTTAAAAAAAAAAAAAAAAAAAAAAAAAAAAAGGCTAATGTATCCAATGTAAGCTGTGCTTTTGGTTTGGCTTTGTTTCAGTCTTTACCCCGCTCACCCTTCTGATCTGTTCCTGTGGGGGTTTTTGACTCTAGAGGCTGCTATAAATTAACCTAAATGAGCAGCCGTGGTACTGTGAGAAAAGAATGCAGTGTGTGAAGTATGTGAGTCATCAAGAAATCTCATTGCTATGGACATCGTTATGACAGTGGGATCCAAGTGTTTACCATGAATGCTTCTGAATATAAGAATGTTTTTACATTCTTCCTGTAACTTTGGCTAAGATAATTTCTTTGCGGAGTGAAAGCGTTTGGGTTATGGAGAACCGATGGGAATTATTTGAATGCATTAATTATCTAGCAATTCTTAGAGGAAAGGTCATTTGGAAAAAGTTTCCAATGAAAAGTTTTGAGTAACCATAATTATAGGTGTGTCTCAGAACTTTGACAGAATCCAGATGATGAGTAACAGGAATGTGTCCGAGTTTCCCCCCGGTGCCCAGCACTCTTCTTTCCAACTGAACTTCACAGATTGTAGTAATTTTTTAATAAAAGCCTCACCATTTTACAGACAGACCTCTTATACCAGTCTTTTCCCTACCTGAAGATCCCTTCTGTGTTAAGTGGGTCCTTTTTCTTTTTTCCTTATGAACAGTTGTGTGTTTGCTGTCATGCCAAACCAGTGGTAGAGAGAAAGCTCTCTTTTCTTACTGGTGTGACCAGACACCCAAAACTATGACTAAGACCTTGACAGGAAAGGAATGATAGTAAATATATTTTAACATATGCACATGTTCTTGTATGTACACTTACTTACACGTGCTTATAGGTATTCTCATACTAAATGGAGGAGTCTTGAAGGTGAATTGAACATTAAAGATAAACAAAACTGTGATTTTTATGCCTGACTCCTGTACTCCAAAACTCAAGAAATAAAATAAAACAATCAAATATCTTCCATAATCTCCACATGGAAATGTTTCAGCAGCTCTCCCACAGATCCCAAATATACATGATGCACATTTCTGGTGTTACAAAGGAAGCACTTTTTCTAGTCTGCAGCGGAAAGTGATAGCTGCTTTCATTCCTTATTCGCATCCATTGGGGCAATCACTAACCTCTTCCCAGATATGAACAGCATCGAAAGAGCCTTGGGGTTATGACAGTAAATGGAGTTTTAGTCCTGAGGCTCAGAGACACACAGGACAAGCATAAGCTCCAGCTCGCCTTGAGACTTGGGCTTGTTTGCTAGCTGTTGAATGGTAAATGTGCTTATCTTGAAGGCAGGGTTTTGTTTTAGAGTATTGTGCTGTAATGGCTGGTAAGCCCAGCATGCTCAGTAGGCTGCAGTTCAGTGCATATGTGGTACAGAGGGGTCTGTAGATTGACTTTCAGAGTGGAGCTGAGCTATAGGGGCTCTCTCCAGGGTTAAGCCATACAGTGAACACAAACTGGCTTGTGGTCAGCTGTCATCGGCAGTGTCTGCTGGCTCGTCAGAGACACAGGCTGAGCACTGAGGTACAGCACACTGCCTGCTGCTCTGCTGCTCGTCAGCATGGTTGTCCTGACTCATCCCTCAGACTTCGTGATTCCTGTTCCCCTGGCTGTCCCCTTCCATTCCGCTTGCCAGAAATGAGCAAAAAGGAAAGTTTTGAAGAGTTTTTGCTTCTAGTGCTAAGCTTGGATGATGTACAGTGTAGAAGTGGCCTTCCTGTGTTGTAGAGAAACACACTTAAAGCCATGTGCCAGAGTCACCAGGGGTAGCTCACTGCGCAGCTTGAAGTGGATTTGCATTGAAAACATCTAGCAAATTCAGCTGTTGGTGGTCTTAAAATCCACCAAGCAAATCTGTGAATCTACAGGAGGACTTTGCTACTTAACTCACCTAGAAGCAAGGTTGGCAGTTATTAAAAAGGGTCAGAAATACATTTGACATTTCTTGCGCAAACACACGCAAATCTCCCCCTTAAGGGAGGCAGGGCCTTCACGTAATGGGATTTAGGAAGTTTCTCTCCTCTTTAAGACCTTGTTAGGTGATGTGATTGCTTTGTCACCTAGAAACAGTCCAATGTGAGGGACTTTTGATGGCTGTCAGTCGGCCAGGAAAGTGAATGAAGTTAGATGATGGTGATAAATTGCTTGCCATGTTGGCTGCAGAAGGGGTTAGGACAGGGCAATTGTCTGCCTGGAGCAATGTGGAGCAGGTGCACCTGCACCTTCACACGGTAATGGGAAGTGCATTATATTACACTTAATCTGTGCACGCATGTGCAAGTGAGTGCTGCAAGGTATTGTGGGCTTATTATTGTATCATAAAATCTTTAGCAGGATTTAAGCAGGGAAAAAAAAAAAAAAAAAACAGGTAGCAGGCAAGGAAAAAAAGTTAATTTCTCTGGAAAGGTCAGTACAACCCAACAGAAAGCAGCACTGCTGCATTGCATTAATCCGCACCAGCAAGTTTCATTTCTTTTCCCTTTAAGTCTTTTTCCCTGGCTTTTTCCAGGCAAACTCTGTTTTGTGTACCCTTTCCATGTCAGCCTTCATTCTCTCATATGAATTTTGTGCTTTCCTTCTTTGCCTTCCATGTGAGGTGGCACCAAAGATGACTTTTGCCCTGTCACATCAAGGGAAGTGACGCTGGGCCATGTTACTGAGGCCAGAGTGATGCTGCAGGGGAAAAAGAAAACAACCATCTGGGAAAGACTATGTCTGTGGGGATGCTAGGAGCACGGAGTTGAGCAAAGCTCAGTAGGGAAAGTGCAGAATGGCACTGCAACTCTGCATGGGAAATAATACCGTTTGGAAAGGCCCTCATTGTTGGGGTTGGATTGTTGCAGGTTCAGATGAACTTTTACTGATTGGATCTCTTATTGGTAGTTTGTTTGCTTCTCTGCTCTTACTGTTGGTCGAGGACAAGAAAACGCACTTCTTTTGGTCACTGAATGCCAATGTGCAGCAAGTGAGGTCACTGAGCTGTATCTGTACCAAGCTCTATACGAGCTAAGCAAACACTCTCCCTGCTTAGGGTGGTGTCTGTAATGCTAAGAATGTGAATGCTTTCTTGTTTTTGATACAGTTTTGAACAGAGTTAATCATTGGTCTAACAAAATTATAGTGCAAATCCTAAACCAGCAAATCCCCTTCCAGTCTTTCATGCTGACTTCTTAGAAATACCCATTCAACTGTGTGTATTGGCATGTGGTTACACAAATCCAGCTAATTTTGGTTTCCTAACTTAAGTCCTTGTTGGTTGTTTTAATTTTTTAGAGAGAGATTTCCAAGAGAAGCAGTCTAAACCTGTATGTAGACATATAAGTGACATGCATGGATTGAAAGCTCAGTCCTATGGTAGCTAATGGCCACTCCGGTTTTTCTGTGAGGGTTTAAGTCACTAGGAGAGCCTGGCTACTGACACTTACTTTATGAAAGTAATAATCTAATTTCTTGTGCAATTATAGAGCTTTTCAAAGCAACCAATATTGCTGCAAGTGATTTTATCTTACCTTGTCAAATCAATCAAGGTTAGGCTTCTAAATGCATTTATGTATTTCATGATCAGATATGCAGGATTTCTGAAAGTCTAATTCTACTTTGAAAGTTTTCACCCAAAAGTTGTTCTAAATGTTGTAAATGAATGTCTGTAGAGAGTGCTAAGTATGCTAAGCCTTTGTTAAATCGGTGCTTTTCAGTTATTAGAGGCCAAAAGGGAGCATGGTCTGGTAGCGACTCAGAAGCATCTTTTTGCAGAATCCAAAGTCAACTAGAGAAATATGCTGGACTCACTTATGGAAAAAATAAAAGCCTGCTTAAGCAGTATCCTTATTAAATTAGAATTTGTAGCATGGGATGAAAAATGCCTCTTTGCAAGGGGATATGCTTGTAATTATCAATTCTCTGCAGTAGTGGTTGATGAAGGTTTTAGATGGAGTGTATGTCTGGGAATTCAGCTTAGGCACAGATGCCACAATCAGTCCCGTGGCCAGCAGCAGCAATTTTCCCCATGTCTCTCTTGTGAAATCCTCGCAGCAGTATTTACCTGCATTCATACCTCAGCAGCAAGTGCTTGCACAGAAGGAGATGGCAGATACGATTCTCCCTTCAGGTTACTCTTCTCTTAAGAAATACTAGTTGCTTGTAAAGCTAAGTAATGGAGACAGCGAAAACAGGAGGAGGAGGTCAGGAGGAAGTCTGTGATCCAAATACCTGCACGGTAAGGGGTTCAGCTGTAGGCACTCTCAGATCAAAACTAATCATGCTTTCATGAAACCCAAATGTAAACACCCTATGTCCCAGTAACAAACATCACTGCATTCACCCATGAAAACGGGCTTTTGTAGGTTTGTGGCCCGGGAGCCTTGCTTGGATCCTCATTGTGAGAGCCTGTGGGTCTCATCCAGGAGCTGGAATGCAGAGGCCCGGGCACTGTTGGGGGCTGGGAGCGCATGTGCCTGTTCAGCTCTCCTTACATGCTTCAAGATGTACCTTGCCAAGAATCAAGTTGCTAAAGTAATGCAATCCAGCAGTCAAGGCTTTAAAAATACTTTGTTTCTGAATTACAAATTGTGGTGCTGTTATAATGTGAGAATAGGTGGCTGAAGTGACAGCACAAATTCTTCTGGTGCGTGTAGACCAGCACAATTTCCCATGCATATGGATGAAAAGAGAGCAACTATTTGTATTTTCCCCAATAGGTTCTACCAATGTCTGACATATTACTGTAAGTCTTCCAGCAGAATAACAAGGAAAACAATAGTTTTCCTCCGTGGTCTCATCAGCTCTCACTAAGAGTTCTGGCTTGGTATTAACAAGTAAACAATGTTTGCTTCTCCTAGATTGCCTTATGCTACAGAGACAAAATAAAATTACCGGGAAGAAGTTTTATAAACGAGTTACTGCTTTTTTCCTTTCTGAAAACAAACCAAACACTACCAGCTGAAAGGAATAAGGGGAGAAGTCACTGAAGGAGGAGGTGATTGGATATATATTTATTACATTTGTAAGAGTACATTATTGCTGATTCAATGAAATAAGAAAATTGTTTAGGCTTGCCTGAATGAGTATTACTTTATCTAATCAACCTTTTCTAAATTGGTCTTAATGTACTTCTATAAATACATTATATCCAAACTCCAGGTTGTGTGGGCAGCATCAATTCTGCTCTGCTGTGGCACCAAAATATGGCAACCCTTTATTGTATGCTTCAAAACATTATACTTTTTTTTTTTCCCCTCCTGAAATTAATGGGAATTAGTTGACAAGCAAATGCTTTGTGAGAGCTGTTCTTTGGTTGTCTGTAGTGGGATGTTGGCTTCTCTGAATGCAAGCTTGGGCTGCCACATGGATAGGGTTGGTGTTGCTGACCCTCTGGTAGCCATATTGCATCCTTCAGACTTAAAGGATTTGGATTCCTTACCTCTGTGTGGAGGATGCTGAAGGTACAGGAGCCAAACTGCTTTGGCATTTAAATACTGAGAACACTCTGACTTGGGACGCTACGCGCTGCTACCTGTCTTGATTTTGTGACTGTTATTAAGAGCAGCCCACAATTTCAAAGACAAAATCTGAGATGCACATGAAGGGGAAGGATCCTAGGAGGCACACGTTGTGCTACCTTTTGTCAGGGCTCTAACAGCAGCATGTCTGAGCTGTGGTTTATGGAGAAGAATTTGTAGCTCTTGGAAGATAACTCCTATCATGTGACCCAGAGGACTGGTTTCACTCCACCAGGAAAAGAAGCTCAGTAATTTCAGGCACCTCTGCTGTGGTGGCATTGATCCAGCTGTGGGCAAGGGAGGAACTGCAGCTGAACTTGAAAAGAAGCCCCATGGGCTTTGCCACAAGAAGCTTGAGTGGGGGCTAACTCTCCTGCTTGTGCTGGTGTGCAGGGAAATTTCTGCATAAGCAGATAAATGACGGACTGACTGTAGGCCGATTGTTTACGCCTTGCTAGCACAGCACGCAGCTTCTTGCTTCTACCAGAAATAAAGCTAGGGCTGTTCCCTTAAACCCATTAAGTGCTTGTAATTGTGTTGTTATTAAGTTGAAATGATATATCTAAAGGTCTTCATGCATGGATCATGAAGAAGCTAAGTAGCATTACAGGGCTGGGAAGCAGTAAACCATGGATTCATGAAAAAAAAAAAAAAACCATGCTAAAAAACCCACAAAAACCTTGTCAGTTTTGCCTTTGATAAGCAGTTAATTTAGCTCAGAATTGGCAGAATTCCCTGTAGTTTGTGTAGGGAATTTCTAGGTTATGCTGCAAACATCAGAGTAATATACAGTTATCTGAGACAACTGACAAGTGTTCAAGCATGACAGCTATTGGGAAAGCAAATTCCAGAGACAGGTTGAATCTGAATATATTATCATGTATAGGCTGCTGTATGTGTGTGTTATGACAGAACAAAAAGCAGTAGCAGAATAGTTTTAGTTCATTTAATGATGGTAGAGGCTCTATCAGCATTAGCAAGTGAGGTGATGCATTGGGAATAGGTCTGTAGAGTAAAGAAGCTGCAGCAGTAGCCACATACTTCTTGCAGGGCTCCTGCTTTGGCTCTGGCCTGGTAGTTTGGAAAACCCCGGAGTTGTTGAACATGGAAGGTGCGCTCCCAGGGTACACCCTTGGGTTGCTTCTTCTCCCCCCAAGACTGTTTTGTACCTTCGGTATTGTATGCTGAAGCACAGTAAAATGAGATAATCAACAGATTCAGTTCAGAAACACACTCCTGAGCCAAACATGCATTGTAAAATACTGTGCAAATGTACTTAGATTTTCCTTTTTTCCAACCCTGTACCTGTAAACAAGGTGTCTTTTGTCTGGCAAGCCATGACTGTCTTCATTTTGCTCTTTTCTGAAATACATCAGTGTTGCAGGAGTGGGCTTTCAAAATACCGTTGTTAGTTTACTGTTCAGGTAGTAGGTCAGTCAAAGGTGACACCTTTAGCAAACAAGAGTACGGACACTGCAAAGAGGCAATATAAGCAGATGGATGGTGTTTATCAGAGATTGGTATCAGTACTATTTAACATCTTTGTTGGCTGCATTTACAGTGGGCTTGAGTGCACTCTCAGCATGTCTGTGGACAACACTAAGCTGAGCGGGGTGGTCAGCATGCTGCAGAGAAGGGATACCATCCTGGGGGTCCTGGATAGGCTTGAGAGGTGGGCCTGTACAAAAGTCATACCAAACAGCATGTCCAAGTGTAAGGTCCTGCATCTGGCTTAGGGCAGCACCAAGCACAAATGCTGACCAGGCAAAGAATGGATTGAGAGCAGTCATGAAGAGAAGCACTTGGGGGTACTGGTTGATCTAGAACTCATCATAAGCCAGCAACGTGTGTTTGCAGCTCAGAAAGCCAACCGTATGCTGGAGTGCATAGGAAGAAGTGCAGCCCACAGGTCCAGGGATGTGTTGGAACAGAACCAGAGGAGGCCATGATGATCCGAGGGCTGGAGCACCTCTGCTGTGAAGACAGGCTGAGAGAGTTGGGGTTGTTCAGCCTGGAGGCTCCAGGAAAAACTCACTGTGGTCTTCTAGTACCTAAAGGGGCCTATGGGAAAACTGGAGAGGGACTCTTTATCAAGGAGTGCGGTGATAGGACAAGGAGTAATGGCTTTAAACTAAAAGAAGGTACATTTAGATGAGATACAAGGAAGAAGTTCTTAATTGTGAACATGGTGAGGCACTGGTTCAGGCTGCCCAGAGAAGCTGTGAATGTCCCATCCCTGGAGGCGTTCAAGGCCAGGCTGGATGGGGCCCTGGCAGCCTGATCCAGTGGCAGATGTCCCTGCCCATGGCAGAGGGTCTGGAACTAGGTGATCTTTTAGGTCTTTCTAACCTAAGCCATTATCTGATTCCATTTCTTTCCTTTGAGAAGGATTTAGGAAGCCTTTATTTTTCCTCTTGACATTGATATGGAGGAATTATAATGATGTCAATATGGAGAAGATAAACTATTTTACATAAATTCAAGTCTTGTTTGAAATGGAGTTTTCTGTGGGAAAGGAGGACTGGAAACAAGAGATGAGGCGAGGCATGCTGCTTTTTGTTCAGAGCTATGGGGAAAGCTTTATGGACTAACATTTTATTTTTCTGATGATACCTGGGATTTTGGTTCATAACCAGAAGTCTGACAGGGTGTTTCGCACTTCACTGTAAGACCTCAACAGGTTGTGTCCTAGGGGTGTGCAAGCTGTCATATTTAATGCACAGAAGTTCGGGAGCAGACCCAGGTGTGGCTGTAGTTGACGACAAATTTTTCCACACAAAGTCACACCAACTGGGGAACTGAGCCACAAGAAACTCAAAGTTAATGTAAAATTAAGTAACTTAGAAACTGTAGCAGAGGATCTCATGACTATTCAATTTTTGTGTTAAAATGTCTGTAGGGTTGGGGATTAGAAAGCAAGACACTTGCAAGGTAAGGTCTCTTGGGGCCAAACCACCATGTAGGGAAGTAGTAGCTATTATATTTGGAGGCTTTGCAGAAGAGCAGGTTCAAAAATTCTGACAACAAACAGATTATATTTGATCCCTACAAGGAGATATGAGAAGTTTAATGCATAGCCTTCTGCAAAAGCAAAAACGTCATCGTTTATAACCTTTTAAGCAGCAATCTCATTGAAGGGAAATAACAGATAGCAATCTGGTTATTTATTTATTTGACATACTTTAAAAAAGATGAGAGCTAGTTTCTACATTTGTTCATCTTCAGAATGACATACAGCTCTCAGAGTAAGCCACACATAAGTTTCATAGACCGTGGCGGTATATTTTGGCTTTTAAGAGCTATCGGGTAAATCCAGAGACTAGCAGATAATATACTCAGCTTGAAAATGATAAGCATGGAGATATGAAAGCCATTTCTTTTCCTGCTGTTGAAATGGAAAGATTAGTGGAAATGTCACGGCTTAGAATTCATGAAGCAATGTTTCCCTAATCAGCCATCACACTAAATTGCCTGAATACGGTATATTTGTTTTTATTTCTTTTATATAAGTAGACTATGCCTGTGCGAAGGTAGGCTGTAAAAGGTGTTATATATAGAAAGAGACTCTTTCATATCATATTCTGCATTATCAGGCTTAACTACTAATTGTTGTTATGTCTGTGATTAGCTACTGTAAAATAGAATCATGGAATGGTTTGAGTTGGAAGGGACCTTTAGGGTCACCTAATTCCAACCTAGCTGCTACAGGCAGGGATACCTCCCACTAGACCAGGCTGCTCAAAGCCCCATCCAGCCTGGCCTTGAACACCTCCAGGGAGGGGTTATCCACAATCTCACTGGACAACCTGTTCCAGTGTCTCACCACCTCACGGTAAAGAATTTCTTCCTAATTTCTAGTCTAAATCTACCCTCTTCCAGCTTAAAACCATCTCCCCTAATCCTCTTGCTACCTGCCCTTATAAAAAGTCCCTCCCCAGCTTTCCTTTAGGCCCCCTTCAGGTACTGGAAGGCAGCTATAAGGTTCCCCTCAAGCCTTCCCTTCTCCAGGCTGAAGTGCCCCAACCCTCTCGGTGTATCCCCATAGGAGAGGTGCTCCAGCCCTCTGATCATCTTTGTCACCCTCCTCTGGACCCACTCCAACAGCTCGATGTCTTTGTGCTGGGAGCTTCAGAACTGGACACAGTATTCCAGCTGGGGTCTCACGAGAGCAGAGGGGCAGAATCACCTCCCTCAACCTACTGGTCACGCTCCTCTTGATGCAACCCAGGATATGGTTGGCCTTCTGGGCTGCAAGCACACTTTGCCAGCTCATGCTGAGTCTTTCATCAACCAACACCGCCAAATCCTTCTCTTCAGGGCTGCTGTCAAGCCATTCCCTGCCCAACCTGACACTGGAAGACAGATCATCGTACAATTTGTAACCTAAAGGTTTTGAAGAGTCACATATGGGTTCAGCTTTTTAGAAACTGTGAGCCGAACCCTCATGTGCTTATCAAAATGCAGCACTGCTTGCCATCCATTTCCCTTTGTCCAGGATATGGCCCATGTGTCTGGTTGCTGCCAGCTTTAGCTCCAGAGCAAGTAGGGTGTAAAGGTTTGCTTTGCCTTGAAAGAGTTTTTGGCAACATGCAAGTAACTTGCTGCTTTCAGACACAAGTGGTGAATTGCCTCTGTTGTTCTCAGGAGACACATCTGCATTANCCCCTGTAACTCTTAAACACCGATGAGGTCGGCTCCTGCTTTTGCTGTTCAAACATAAGGCTGAACAGCTTCATTAAAGACACGTGTGTTTTTTTCTCTGAAAAAAAAAAACAAACCTGAAAAAAGCAACAGCACTGCATAGAATGGGGGTTGGTGGCTTGATAGGATGGTGTTATCAGTGTCAGCCTGTGCCCTACAAGCCTGAAAGTGGAAAAGAAATAAGTAGCTGCATTTAAAAGTTGATGCATTTTTTTGAGCCCTGTCCTGTTTTTTGCCTCTCAGACCTACATGCTCCTTGTGCACCCATGTGCACACTAAATGTGCCTCCCTAGTGCAAAACATCAGGCACAATGCAGAAGTTTGAGTACACGGGCTGCTAGACAATGCATATCGGGAAGGTGCTCCAAGAGCAGATTCAAAGCAAGCACGCGTTCACGTTTCTGAACTTATCTGCAGGCTGATTTGTGCTAGAAGTAGCGAACTACTTGGGAGAATCATCTGTCAAATGAGCTGCTCGGTGAGTTTGTATATCAAATGGGTGGCTACTGCAGAAGGCACTGTGTGAGAAGTTGAAATTTATGCTAGGAAGATAGCCAGAACTGATGTCTGTAATAGCTCTTTCTGTGAGCATGCAGAACTTCAGAATAAGCGTCCTCATGGCTGATCCAGTGTCAGTGTCCTCGCAGCTGAGGTCGTTTGTGTGCCTAAATGAGGCTGTGGGGATCAAGCTGTAGGTGGCTGTTAGTTAAGGTCATGGCGCTTGATCAGCTGGCATTACACTGAGGCTGGGGAAATTACCCCTGCTGCTCTTGGACTCGGGGAGGGAATAAAGCCTTATCGATTTGTCAGCATATTTATAACCTGCTGTTGAAAAGTCTGTCCTGGCCTGTGTGAAGCACAGATAGGGAACTCCTCAAGGGCAGTGTAATTTTTACGTGAAGATTTTGTTTCATTGTCAAAAAAATTTTTGTGCTGTGTTTCTACCACTGAAAACCTTGCAGACTTGGTGTGTCTTCTCTCTGGCAAGTTTTAACTCTCACCTTTTAAAAATGAAGGCTCTTGTGTGATAGTACTGGAGAGCCAAAATGTGTCAGTTGCTAGTTGGACTGCAATGAGCTATTTCTGCAGAGATTTCTTCTCTCGCCTCATGCTGATGTCAGCGTCATGCTTTCTGAGCCACGAGAAGTCTAAAGCAGCTTATATTTAACACTGCCTCCTGGATCCCAGTGAGGAACAAGCTCTTTTGTTTGAAGGATGATGCAAGCAGATGTCTGCGCCCTGCACCACCTTGTGCTGTGGCTCTTTCTGTTTTGCTTTCTGGAGGGGGAAGCTTAGAATGCACCATAAGATACAGAGCAAAGTGGACCTTGCTATTCTTGTGCTAGTCCTTGTCTACTATAAACACTGTCCGTTAACTCATTCATTTACATCTTACTGTGCCAGCCATTCCAAATGCGGTAGAGGTCAGGTTTATCCTCCCACGGCAGCAAAGAACATAACCCTCATCTTCCTCCATATGGAGGATTCAGATGAAATGAAAGAAAGCCAAGCAAAATGCTGACTCAGTTTCCCCTGTTCATCAGCCTTTCCATTTTGGAAATTATGAACCAGGTGTTGCCTCTGCCTGCATGTCAAAAAGCAGAAGACTTTTACAGAGGAATTCTGCATGCAGTGATTACACCTCTGTTCTTAGGGGTCGTGCTACCTGCGTGAAACAGGAAAATAAAGCAGTTCCCCAGGATTTTTTTGTGTAGTCTGTTCCTATTAGCTCCTCCAGGCATGCAGTGGGTCTGGGAAGGCTGGGAGTAACTGTAAAAAGCTACCTTTGGGGAGCTGCCTGAGCAGCTTCTGAATGTGGGAGCAGGGCATCCTGCTGCCTACAGCTCTGCTGTGGCATGGCATCAGGCCCTGGCTGGGTTGTTGTTTTTGTTTGTTTGTTTGTTTTTTATATTTAGCACCAGAAGAAGAATGAATCTGTTTGCAATCAGGCTGCATTGTAGTTGTAATCTATGGAAATTGTGGACATAGATTTGTAAGATGTCCACATTTATCTTCTTAAACGAGGAATTTGTCTAGGACTGGCTCAGTCTAAGAGCAGGAGAAAGGCTGTTGTTTCAGTGGGTTTGGCTTCAAAAATATGATGGGCTTGTATGAGTACTTAAAACCACATCCGCTGGCATGTACTGCAAGTGTTTTACTGATGCCCAGAGTGTATAATAAGTATTTACCTACATAATTGATTTTAGAATGCATTTTGCATACTTTAACCCTTTTATCACTTATTTCACTGCATTGTCTGTGTTTCTTACAGCCAGAGGTATCTGGGACTCTTTCTGCCTCCTAAATGATGAGCTGGTGTGACCTCATAAGTTCTCAGTGACACGTGGCAGATATTTTGGGGCTTATCAGTAACAGAGAGCAAGGATTGCTTCCTTTCTATCTAACTTTTTTGGGTGGTGGGGGAGAGGTGAAGCTTACTGTCACCAAGCTGTCATCACGCTCAGTGACTCAGGCTGTCACATGCTGCTGCTGGCTGACCGCTGGTATCTCTGCGGGTGGCAGAGGCAGCTGTTGGAGGCTAATGTGTGTTAACCTGTGTTTTTGTATCACAATCCGCTTTCTGAACCCTAGGGAAAGTGGAAGGAGGAGCAGACCTCGGGATCAGGAAGAGAGCTGGCTGGGAAGCTCAGAAGAAAGCACAGTGCTTTGAGTTCAGTCCCTGCCTGCGCTCACGAAGGATGGAAAAAATAAGGTTATTTTTGTGAGACATCATTTTGCTGTTGTTTTTCTGATAGATGCTTTGAAAGAAGGAAGGAGCCCAGACTGTCTGCTTCCTGCTTTTACCTTCTGTTGCATTCCCTGGCAGCTGTGTGTTGAAGTGGTGAATCTGTGCACCCCTTCTCCCCCAGGGAAGAGCAGTAACTCTTGAATAATGTGCCAGGTTTGCTCTCCAAGGTGTAACCGTGCCTTGTGTGCCCTGAGTATGTTTCACTGAAGTAAGAAACTTGGAGCACAGCTGTTTTATGTTATTTGACACAAAAAAGGTGTGATTGAGGTGGGGATGACAAGGCTGTTTGTTCTTCCTGGCTGGATAGAGACCCATGTGGTTTCTCTTCTGCTTCAAGTTTCCCATTGCAAACTTGTAATTCATCCCTTTAGCAAGAGGGAGCTTATGCTGCCAAGTGCCCAGCACTGCTATAGCTTTGCCCCGCAGCGGCCTGGCTGCCAGTGCTATACCACTGGGTCTCCATGCCACCATCAGTAGAGATACTTCCTGTAGGAAAGGGTGCAGACACAGGCACAAGACAAAAGAGGAATTCGTAAGTCTGCAAGGGGCACTTAGGGGTGATCTCTCTGTCCTGAAGTCAATCTTTCTTTGCATGATGCTGGTAGACAGAGAAATGGAGGCTGTTGATAGCATGGAGAGCCTTTGTGCTGCCTGGACTGATACACAGTTTTAGCAGATTGCTTAAAATCCAGTAAAGCACAAATTGTATTCCATTGCTACCTGCTGCCTGGCTTCCATTTTGCATTAAGCACAGCTTCTCCGGGGTCTCTGGACTTTGGTTTACAGCCAGGCAAGTCAGTTCCTCCAGGTTGTCTCCCCTTCTGAACAGGTGGCTAATCCACTAAATAATGAGCCTCTTTTTTTAAAAAAAAGAAAACCCAAAACCCTTCAAATGATGAAGCATTAGCTCCTAAACCACCTAGGGAAGCAGCATCTGGTGTGTCTATTAAGCCATATGCGCTCAAATTCAATATAGCAACAGAAAAAGACAGGGTGAACATTAATTAAGAAGTCCACTGATGATAAAAACTGACTCCTCTGTAGAAATGAGCTGTACTTGAAATAGTGTGATTTAAGGAAAAAAGAGTCCCAATTGGCAAAAGCTGAAATTTGAGTATTCTAAAACAAATGATATTTTAAGGAGAAAAAATAGAAAAACTGTATGGTAGGTCCTTTCAAGTGTCCTCCACTACACATCACTTTCAGCTCAAAGCCTGGTTCCCAGTTATTCCTTCCTGGAGATTTTGTTCTGGAAGCAGTTAATCTTACGTTTAGAACAGTCCCTGAGCACCCTTTGTGCAGGTTAGCTGCACTGTCTCTTCTCTAACTTTCTCAAATGGATGCAGTGACTAGGCAAGGGACTCTGTTTTTTTTAGAAAACAAAATAAAATTAAACCCTTGTATAAAAAGACACCTTCTTGGGTTGCAGATGGGTGTGTGTTTAGGAGAGCGTGTGTATGTGAAACTGTCTGATACATACTTAAGAGATGACATTTGAATAATCTTTCATAACTAAGCAAGGAGATGAAGGTTAAGTATGTGTATTGGGCTGATAAGCAGGTACTGCACAGCAGTGGTCTGTCTGTAGAGGCAGGTCAATACTGTGTTCATGGGGGCTTCAGACCTGAGGTCATGATGTGGTGGATTCCTGTACTGCGTATGTTCTGATCTCTTGGCTGTGTCTGTAAGCCCATCTGACAGAAAACTTCCCCAGACTAAGAAAACAAAATCTACCGAGCATAATTTAGATCACCTTCGTTGCTGCAATTGGATGTCTGATTGTGCCAGAGTCAACTGGAGGATGCTGCATTGTTTGTGATTTAAAAAANAAAAAAAAACCATGCTAAAAAACCCACAAAAACCTTGTCAGTTTTGCCTTTGATAAGCAGTTAATTTAGCTCAGAATTGGCAGAATTCCCTGTAGTTTGTGTAGGGAATTTCTAGGTTATGCTGCAAACATCAGAGTAATATACAGTTATCTGAGACAACTGACAAGTGTTCAAGCATGACAGCTATTGGGAAAGCAAATTCCAGAGACAGGTTGAATCTGAATATATTATCATGTATAGGCTGCTGTATGTGTGTGTTATGACAGAACAAAAAGCAGTAGCAGAATAGTTTTAGTTCATTTAATGATGGTAGAGGCTCTATCAGCATTAGCAAGTGAGGTGATGCATTGGGAATAGGTCTGTAGAGTAAAGAAGCTGCAGCAGTAGCCACATACTTCTTGCAGGGCTCCTGCTTTGGCTCTGGCCTGGTAGTTTGGAAAACCCCGGAGTTGTTGAACATGGAAGGTGCGCTCCCAGGGTACACCCTTGGGTTGCTTCTTCTCCCCCCAAGACTGTTTTGTACCTTCAGTATTGTATGCTGAAGCACAGTAAAATGAGATAATCAACAGATTCAGTTCAGAAACACACTCCTGAGCCAAACATGCATTGTAAAATACTGTGCAAATGTACTTAGATTTTCCTTTTTTCCAACCCTGTACCTGTAAACAAGGTGTCTTTTGTCTGGCAAGCCATGACTGTCTTCATTTTGCTCTTTTCTGAAATACATCAGTGTTGCAGGAGTGGGCTTTCAAAATACCGTTGTTAGTTTACTGTTCAGGTAGTAGGTCAGTCAAAGGTGACACCTTTAGCAAACAAGAGTACGGACACTGCAAAGAGGCAATATAAGCAGATGGATGGTGTTTATCAGAGATTGGTATCAGTACTATTTAACATCTTTGTTGGCTGCATTTACAGTGGGCTTGAGTGCACTCTCAGCATGTCTGTGGACAACACTAAGCTGAGCGGGGTGGTCAGCATGCTGCAGAGAAGGGATACCATCCTGGGGGTCCTGGATAGGCTTGAGAGGTGGGCCTGTACAAAAGTCATACCAAACAGCATGTCCAAGTGTAAGGTCCTGCATCTGGCTTAGGGCAGCACCAAGCACAAATGCTGACCAGGCAAAGAATGGATTGAGAGCAGTCATGAAGAGAAGCACTTGGGGGTACTGGTTGATCTAGAACTCATCATAAGCCAGCAACGTGTGTTTGCAGCTCAGAAAGCCAACCGTATGCTGGAGTGCATAGGAAGAAGTGCAGCCCACAGGTCCAGGGATGTGTTGGAACAGAACCAGAGGAGGCCATGATGATCCGAGGGCTGGAGCACCTCTGCTGTGAAGACAGGCTGAGAGAGTTGGGGTTGTTCAGCCTGGAGGCTCCAGGAAAAACTCACTGTGGTCTTCTAGTACCTAAAGGGGCCTATGGGAAAACTGGAGAGGGACTCTTTATCAAGGAGTGCGGTGATAGGACAAGGAGTAATGGCTTTAAACTAAAAGAAGGTACATTTAGATGAGATACAAGGAAGAAGTTCTTAATTGTGAACATGGTGAGGCACTGGTTCAGGCTGCCCAGAGAAGCTGTGAATGTCCCATCCCTGGAGGCGTTCAAGGCCAGGCTGGATGGGGCCCTGGCAGCCTGATCCAGTGGCAGATGTCCCTGCCCATGGCAGAGGGTCTGGAACTAGGTGATCTTTTAGGTCTTTCTAACCTAAGCCATTATCTGATTCCATTTCTTTCCTTTGAGAAGGATTTAGGAAGCCTTTATTTTTCCTCTTGACATTGATATGGAGGAATTATAATGATGTCAATATGGAGAAGATAAACTATTTTACATAAATTCAAGTCTTGTTTGAAATGGAGTTTTCTGTGGGAAAGGAGGACTGGAAACAAGAGATGAGGCGAGGCATGCTGCTTTTTGTTCAGAGCTATGGGGAAAGCTTTATGGACTAACATTTTATTTTTCTGATGATACCTGGGATTTTGGTTCATAACCAGAAGTCTGACAGGGTGTTTCGCACTTCACTGTAAGACCTCAACAGGTTGTGTCCTAGGGGTGTGCAAGCTGTCATATTTAATGCACAGAAGTTCGGGAGCAGACCCAGGTGTGGCTGTAGTTGACGACAAATTTTTCCACACAAAGTCACACCAACTGGGGAACTGAGCCACAAGAAACTCAAAGTTAATGTAAAATTAAGTAACTTAGAAACTGTAGCAGAGGATCTCATGACTATTCAATTTTTGTGTTAAAATGTCTGTAGGGTTGGGGATTAGAAAGCAAGACACTTGCAAGGTAAGGTCTCTTGGGGCCAAACCACCATGTAGGGAAGTAGTAGCTATTATATTTGGAGGCTTTGCAGAAGAGCAGGTTCAAAAATTCTGACAACAAACAGATTATATTTGATCCCTACAAGGAGATATGAGAAGTTTAATGCATAGCCTTCTGCAAAAGCAAAAACGTCATCGTTTATAACCTTTTAAGCAGCAATCTCATTGAAGGGAAATAACAGATAGCAATCTGGTTATTTATTTATTTGACATACTTTAAAAAAGATGAGAGCTAGTTTCTACATTTGTTCATCTTCAGAATGACATACAGCTCTCAGAGTAAGCCACACATAAGTTTCATAGACCGTGGCGGTATATTTTGGCTTTTAAGAGCTATCGGGTAAATCCAGAGACTAGCAGATAATATACTCAGCTTGAAAATGATAAGCATGGAGATATGAAAGCCATTTCTTTTCCTGCTGTTGAAATGGAAAGATTAGTGGAAATGTCACGGCTTAGAATTCATGAAGCAATGTTTCCCTAATCAGCCATCACACTAAATTGCCTGAATACGGTATATTTGTTTTTATTTCTTTTATATAAGTAGACTATGCCTGTGCGAAGGTAGGCTGTAAAAGGTGTTATATATAGAAAGAGACTCTTTCATATCATATTCTGCATTATCAGGCTTAACTACTAATTGTTGTTATGTCTGTGATTAGCTACTGTAAAATAGAATCATGGAATGGTTTGAGTTGGAAGGGACCTTTAGGGTCACCTAATTCCAACCTAGCTGCTACAGGCAGGGATACCTCCCACTAGACCAGGCTGCTCAAAGCCCCATCCAGCCTGGCCTTGAACACCTCCAGGGAGGGGTTATCCACAATCTCACTGGACAACCTGTTCCAGTGTCTCACCACCTCACGGTAAAGAATTTCTTCCTAATTTCTAGTCTAAATCTACCCTCTTCCAGCTTAAAACCATCTCCCCTAATCCTCTTGCTACCTGCCCTTATAAAAAGTCCCTCCCCAGCTTTCCTTTAGGCCCCCTTCAGGTACTGGAAGGCAGCTATAAGGTTCCCCTCAAGCCTTCCCTTCTCCAGGCTGAAGTGCCCCAACCCTCTCGGTGTATCCCCATAGGAGAGGTGCTCCAGCCCTCTGATCATCTTTGTCACCCTCCTCTGGACCCACTCCAACAGCTCGATGTCTTTGTGCTGGGAGCTTCAGAACTGGACACAGTATTCCAGCTGGGGTCTCACGAGAGCAGAGGGGCAGAATCACCTCCCTCAACCTACTGGTCACGCTCCTCTTGATGCAACCCAGGATATGGATGGCCTTCTGGGCTGCAAGCACACTTTGCCAGCTCATGCTGAGTCTTTCATCAACCAACACCGCCAAATCCTTCTCTTCAGGGCTGCTGTCAAGCCATTCCCTGCCCAACCTGACACTGGAAGACAGATCATCGTACAATTTGTAACCTAAAGGTTTTGAAGAGTCACATATGGGTTCAGCTTTTTAGAAACTGTGAGCCGAACCCTCATGTGCTTATCAAAATGCAGCACTGCTTGCCATCCATTTCCCTTTGTCCAGGATATGGCCCATGTGTCTGGTTGCTGCCAGCTTTAGCTCCAGAGCAAGTAGGGTGTAAAGGTTTGCTTTGCCTTGAAAGAGTTTTTGGCAACATGCAAGTAACTTGCTGCTTTCAGACACAAGTGGTGAATTGCCTCTGTTGTTCTCAGGAGACACATCTGCATTAGAAAATGCCTGATTTCCAGAAATAGAATTTGCATGATCATGTACTATATATATAAATTTAATTATATATACATCAATTGTGTACCCAGATACTCATCTGTGATGCTTTGAATGGCTGCTCAGCACATCACGGCAGTGATGTTTATAGAGAATGAGCATTCATATGGCTTCCTTGCTTTATCATGTTTTTTGAGGCTCTTGTGATGTCATGCTGGTCTATGGAGGCAACCTTTCTCAAGGAGCAAATGCTACTGCACAACAGTGGGTTTTTTAATCTTCAGTACTCTGGCTTACAGTAGGCTGTTCTAAGGATAATTTGCAAACTGCAGTATGTGAGGAAGCATGGTGGATCGCTCCCTCCACTTTGCTTTGGGGTCAACGTCTCTATCCTGTGTCTGCAGCAAGCTGCCACCAGGTCTAATGGGCATTGAGCAGGTGAGCAGAACTGAGGATGAAAATAAGTAGGTGAGGAGGAGCAGTACTCTTTGCCTTGTGCATAATAGAGCTGGATATGGAAAAGAAAACATGTGCTTTTGGCTCTTCCTGGGACTTGAAAGTGCTTCCGCTTCCCTATTTGTTAAAGGGAGCAAGCTGAAAAGTAATTCTGCTTACTCCTAAAAGTGTGGTGGGAACAGAGAGAGAAGGATATTCCCTAGTAAAGAGAGCTTACAGGCTAAGTAGATGATGAAGGACATAAAGTGGAAAAGCACAGAAAACTATGAAATGATATGGGATACCTACCTAGGTAGTGACTTTGTAATGGGAACCCCATGGGCCCAATAAACTTGCCAAAAAATACAGCATGCTATTTTGAGGTAATATTACTTCTTTTTAATCCAACGCAGAGAAAATTCATGTTCTCTGGTCTGTGCTGAGATTTATGGCAGTGCAGGATATTAGTACTTTTCCGATTACAGCTCTGTGGCAGTAGGAGACTTAGATGCATGCCTCTCGCTGCTAGAAAGCTGACAGCGTATGCTTATGTCTGCATGTGTATTAGCAAGGGTTATTAATTTCTTTTGGATGCAAAACTAAAATTAGTGTCCCTTGGCTTTTTCCTAACTGAAAATGGCTTTTTAAATATGTAAGAATCAGAAATCATTTTCTTGATACCTGGGTCCTTTTCTGAGCCTATCATTCACATGATCATTTGTCATTAGGCACAGCGGGCAGGAGGTTAATTGTAATTGTGCAGTCACCTGGACTATTGTGTGATTTGAAGCAGAGTTTCTCTGCTGTGTCAGGTCCAACAGTATATTATTTGAATGCGTTAGTGCCAGGCTGCTCTTTAAATCTGCCAGGGAACTGAGGAAGAAGTGATTTAAGCCTTCGATTTAGTGCTCTCTTCATGCTGTCCGCTTCAGGCCACTTTACTAGCGATAGCAGAATGTGAGTGGAATTAAAATACAGATGTGTCAGAGTTTTGAAAAAAATCAAATCAGAAGTAGCGACCAAGAACATAGAGCCCTTCATCTTGGTAACTTAATACCGTGCATCTTTGTTGACAACTCTATATGTAAATCACTAATTATTCTAAACTACTCAGTTCCCCTCCAGGAAATCCAGACTTCAACATTAAAGGCTAGCTATAATGAATGAAAGCCTTACACTGATTCCCCACAGGTTTTATTAAGCTGCAGAGAAAACCCAAGGTTTTTTGCATCGTGAAAAACAGTGATAGAGGGGTCAGCAATTTACCTACATCAGAGGAGATTGCTGGGTTTGGGGCAGTGATTGTAAGCACTTGAAGGCCTAGGTAATCCATACTTTCTGTGTTGAAATGGTGAAGGAAAGAGGGCAGCCTCTGTTAGGCTGAGGTTCCCTTTCGTTGCTTTATGTCAGAGCTGGAGTCTAGAAATCTGATGCAGGTGTGCAACTGATCCAGGATGTCCCATCATCGATCTGTTTTCTACACGCTTTACCCCAGTTTTCCCAGTCTTCCTTTTTTCAGGCTGGCAGTTCATTTGCAAACCTACCAACTTGCTTTGGTGACTTAGCTGATATCTGGTCCAACTCTTGGGCTTGCAGAGAATGTTTCTGAAACCACACATTCTCTCTCAGGTGGTCCTCAGCATGATGTACACCAGAGTGGGCTGCAGTGTGTGTATGCAACGGTGGGTGAGTGGGAGGAATGGCACGCAGGACAGTATAGCTTGCCTGGTTATGGAAGAAGCGTCATGACATGGGAGAGCTCAACCTGGGTTCTCAGCTTTAGCAGAGCTCCCACTCAGAGCTGTAGGGCTTCCTGGTATGTGTAAGTACCAATATGTCTCTCATGTGGCTATGGAAGGGCTGACTCTTGTCCTTCATTGTGCTGAGTGACATTTCAGTGGTCCCATGTGAGCTGCAGGACTGCAGCATGTGAGGACAGAATTGTGATCTCTCCTCTTGTGTGGTTTGGCCTGCAAAAAATATGCTGGTCTGCAGGATCTTTGAAAGGAAATGGCAGAAAGAACTGTCACTGTGTGGCAATGTGAGCTGTGTGAGCAATAGGAAGGCATGAGCAAGCAATGGGGAGACATGATTAAGCATCATGCAGCCCAGAGAAGGTGAAGGTAAGTCTTTGTTTTTCCTGGCCACGTTTCCTGTAGGCAACACTGATGTGACTGATCCTGCATGGAGGCGCTGTAGTGACTTTGCGTATCCTGAAAGGTGAGGTCAGGTTAAAACCCTATTGTTCAACACCTTGCTTAAGTCTAGATTGTAAAGTGAGTTATATATTTACTCTTGTTCTTAAGTCTATATCACACTCTTGCAGAGATACAGGAATTATTCGGCTATCAGAATTCGTTTGTTACCTTTATTCACCATCTGGTTATCATAAATCACTAAACTCTTACTACTATCTTAAATGCTTTATTCATTTAATATTGTTTCATTTTTGCTCATTCTTACTGTATTTTACTGTAGCCCAAGTGCTTCTGATACAAAGCAAGCTCTTTGCAGAGGGGAGACAAGCTGAAGGTTTCTAAATTTGGGACTGTAAGTAGAGCAAATTCCTACATTATTTCTTGAGAGGACAGCTTCATTGCCTTCTGAATCCTTTCCGCAGGCTGGAGAAGGGCAGCCCTGGAAAGCAAAATTCCTATTTGGATTTAATTTTAAATCCAATTTCACGGAAGCGAAGGAGAGCTTTCTTTTCTTTTTTTTTTTTTTTCCTCCTTCTCTTTAAAAAGAAAAGAAGTAAGACCAGCCAAAAAATCTTCCTGTGAATGAACGTACAGTGCTCTTGATGTCTTCTCCATTGGTGACCTTTTGTCTTCTCTCCCCTCCGCTTTGTATTATCCTTGGCCACCTTTCTTGAAGGAGCTATTGATTAAAGGATGCAAACCGCTTCAGATCCTGCATATCAAGCTGCTCTTTTTTTCAAGTTGTTCAGTATGTGAAGAGCATCCATTTCTGCACCGCAGTGCAGTTTTACCCAGAGATACCTGGTCTCTCCAGCAATCTTTTTTTTTTTCCCTTTGCCCTCCCATCCTGCTAAATGGACATCCTGTCAAATACTGTTTGCACAGACTGACAGCTATAGAGGTCTTGGAGTAAAAGCCAGATCTGTGCACATACTCTAACAAACAGAATCAAAATGTCAAGGCACATGTGAGATATATCACTATGCTTCCCTGTCAGATTTTGCTAATATCACCTGGATAAATTGACAGAGGAACACCTGCAGCAAGTTAACCTATTTTTATTAGTGCTTGTTTCACATATTTATATTTGGATAAAAATACAAAGACTGCTTGTGGAGAAAGCTTTCAATTATTTGATGACAGGATGGAATGCCCCCTGTTCTTCATGCAGGAAGACGATCAGGTCAGTGAAGTCACTTTCAAATAGCACAGCAATTAATAAAGAAAAAATAATTTCAAAGTCTGTTGTTGAATTAGCAATTCTTCAGAGTGTCTGTAGTTCCTGGCAGAATTAATATGCACTCTGAAGCCTTGGGCAGTCTTGGCGCATATCATTTACCCAGCAGCTCTAACAGCAAAATGCAGAGGAGAGGTCCTCTATTGCGAGGGAAATAGTGGAAGTATCTATCTAGTAATCATTCAGCAGCCTATTTGCTTATAATTAATATGGAAAGAAACAGTTGGATTTGGATTGCATCTCTCATTCTTTCAAGGCAGAAGTAGCAAAAACAGTGGTTGGAAAACGATGTATTAAGTAACACAGAGGAAAAAAATAGGTAGGGAGAAACATACATTTGAGCAGGGAGAAGAAAGTATACAATAAGAGTGCAATAAATTTCCCTTGTGTTGAAGGGGAATATTTTATAGCAGCTTTTTGCAAATTAAATGCATCTACATAAATAATGTAGCAGCACATTTAATTGCAACTATTTATTTTTAAATTTGCCTAGTTGACAGGAGAATTTCTTTGCAGAATAATGAACCCTGGGTTTCTGCCACTCGCACAGCTTCTATTTAAAAAAAAAAGTGAATACTATTTCAGCAAATTGTCAGAGCCACAGAAGTACCTAGCTCCTCTCTAGTGCATCTAGGGCAAAAAAAAACAAAAACCCAAACACCAACAGCAAAAATAACCACCAAAATCCAGAAGTACATCTGTATGTAATCATTGTTGGGTGGAGTTCAAGAGAAGACAGGAAAACAAAATAATACCAGTCCTTACTAAGGTCAAGAAATGCCCATTTAGTCTTCCAGTGCAAAGTGTACCACTTCAATTTAAGGATACATACTGGGCTCTTTGTCTGCCTCCTACTGTTGGTGTTGGTTTTCCAGCTTTCTTCTCAAAAAGCCAAGAAGGCTATTCTCTCTTTTGCACAGGACTGATTCTTCAGATTCTCATGCAGTCTCTATGTCTCAGGGCTTCTGAGAGGAGAAGAGACAGTGTCTTCCTATGCCACTCTCACCCACTGACTGTTGCAAGATAGGTATCCCAATATTTGACAAGTCTTAGCAAGAAGATATGGAAGATGACCTGTGGGATGGAAAACTGTTAGGAGTGGTCTTGTATGAGACATGTTGCAGTCTTCTCTTGCAAGGTGTGGGTTTGCCAAGACTCTCAGCTGGCCTCCAGCATGCTGAATCCAGGGCAGAATGTGTGCCAACACTGCCTGCTCGCCTTCCTCCCTTTTTGTTGTCTTCCAGTCTTTCCTTGAACAAATCAACTGTAGACGTCTTCTGCAATGCAGGCTCCTTGCTTTTTTTTCTTAACCAGTCTTAGGAAGACTGTTTCAATTCACAGAATGCAAGAGTGAAGGGACACAACAGGAATTTCAAATACAGTGCTGATTTCCAGAGTAAACAGACTCATGCAGGCAGAGCTTATTTCTATGGTTGTAGCTAGAGAGCCAATTAAGGAACAGTATCTCCTTACAATAATTTGAGAATAAAATCTCCATAAATCAAGCCTTGGAAGCTCAAATTCAGACTGTGAGAATGACCAGTATCCCAGCTGCAAATTTTACTTCAAACTAGTGTTCATATTATGTTGTAATCTGTTAGGGAGAAATAGGTTTATTGAGGAGAGATTTGAGTAAGGGTACATGTAGCATGCAGGAAGGCAGCGTTTGCTTTGATATACTTTCGCTTCACATCTTAATTTTTGTTGCAGCCGTGTATGTCCAACAACTATCTGGGGGGAAAGAACCAAGACTGTGAGACTGTGAACAGGGACACCCCTCTCCCAAGAGCAGAATGCTTTTATGTGGATGCTTTTTCTCAGAATAGTACTGTTTATAGTCTGGAAAAGAAAATACTTTCTTGGGATATAACTGCATGTTATTTGCCTCAGGAGTTTGGGTGTTTTTCTCTCTGGGCAAGGTTCACAGCAGTTCTAGCTAGTTCATGTCAAGAATGATCCAGCTCTAGCATCCAAAAGCCATGAGGCAGCCCATCCAAAGAGTATTGCAATTGGCTGCAAAACCAAGAGGTTTAAAGTGTCAAGTTGTATTGATTGAACTTGGGTCTGAGCTGTTGTGTTCACATGCAGCAAGTTCTCCTCCAGAATGGGAGAGTTCTTAATAAAGTTGGAAATTCTCTTGTTGCTGCAGGACTGGGACTCAAAGAATTGTTCCAAATATTTATGTGGCGAGAGCTGGCTACGCCTCAGATTGCTCTTCGCAGTGCTTGTTTCTAAAGAGGAGCTATTCAGCATAGATATTTGGCTAGGCAGATGAACTGTGAGTATTTTTTCATCTGACACAGAGGAGTAGTTTAGTCAACTTCACAAATAGTTTCAGTATTTTGATGTCCAGTCAATTAAACTGAAGTCACAAAGTGCTGTATTTGCATACGATGAGGTTAACGGTTGATGTTTCAATACTGACTTTGTTGCATGTGTGGAATGAAGTGCTTTGTTCAGCTTTCCTAGTTAAATTTCTCTGAATGTTAATCATATAATCAAAGAATGGCTTGAGCTGGAAGGGACCATGAAGACCATCCAGCTTCAGCCTCCTGCGATGGGCTAGTTGCCACTCACTGAATCAGGCTGCCCAGGGTCCAACCTGAACATGAACATCTCATTAGATTCTTGTGGGCCCACTTTTCAACCTTGTCCATGTCTCCTTAGATGGCATCCCTTCCTTCTGTTACATCAGCTGTACTGCTCAGCTTGGTGTCATCAGCAAACCTGCTGAGAGTGTGCTTGATCCCACTGTCTGTGTCATTTATAAAAGCTAAAGAACATTGGTCTCAAGAGAGGTTAATACTTGCCATATCCTCCTTGCACATCCCCTTCAATTTGTTGCAGCCTAACCAAAGCATCAGAATTTAGCTTGGTGACACCTCCATCTCTAACTCTGTTTTGCATGCTCTAATCCAAAAAAAGCACCAGCTTCTGAGGGAGGAGACACAACTGAGGGGAAACATTCCCCAGGAGACACATCTGCATTTCCTGTGTGACTTTCAGCCTCCTGCTCCTCTGACAGCACTGCTTAGCATCGCCTTTGTTTTAGATTTGTAAATACACTTCCCAAGAGTCATTTTTATGTGCATGAACCCATTTAACACACTTAGTTCAGGCAACTCTGGATAAACCCTTCCTGCGTTTTGTCATAAAGACCGTTAAAGATCCATCTACGTCGCCCTCTGATGGAATTCGAATAGATGTGTCTGGAGTGACATATGCTCAGCCATAAATTTTAGAGAAACAATTTTTAAATAAGTTGTCTACGGCCAATCCTACCAAATTTACCTCCTGAGACAGATGATCATAAAGCTAGAAGCAAACAAGCCCTTAAACATTTGTGACAGGCTCTGAAAAGAGCCTTTATTGAGGTATCGGCATCTCCATAGATTGGATGTGCTGGCTAGTTTAGACTGAAGTGTTAAATGAAGTCAGTGGAAGAAAAGGTGACTTTTATACCGCCTAAAATTCTTGTCCATGCAAGTGAAGTTGTGCAAGATAGTCAGCCAGAAGGAAATACTTCAAGCATTTTAGTTCTTCCTACTGTTTTCACATGTTCAGCTTACTAGTTGAAGCTAAATCTTTTAAATGTTGGTAGAGTAAACACAGATGACATAAATCATCAAAATAAATCCTCCCAAATGTCATATTTCTTAACCACAATTGGTTGCAATTGTCCAAACCACAGCATAATTAGAGAATCTTTCTTTCTTTGGCCAGGCTCCAACTCTGTATGGCCAACTGAATCAGAAGACTAAAAACCTTTTTGCAGTGTTGTGCCAGCAAATATGTGGCTTTGAAGAACCCTATTTTCTAGGAGATTCTACTGACTGGTCTTTGCATTGCTGTCTGTAATATGCGTATATAGACGTATACAGAGAGATTTGGGCTGGATCATTTTCAAGTTTGATCCTGTCCCACTGTTGCCATTAGAGATGATGGTTGATATTGATATTCAGTCAGCACTGCTATTGAACTCAAGGGAGTCCTGAGGCCTGTCCATCAATCCTCCCCTTGCTTAGCGCACAATGCAGCTTGCATGTTTAAGTTACCATTCACATAACAAAAGATGCACTAGGCTATGTCTGTTTGTGTGCAGAGCCCTCAAAACAGTCTTGTTCCTCTCGGATTACTCAAGAGCTAGGCGTCTCAAGTTATGTTTACAAGCACGAAGAAACAAATCTGTCTGCCTTCCTCTGTATCTTAAACTGCATTTTTCCTCTTGGTACAGCATTGTAAATCATCGCTTCCTCTGTTTAAGTTAGCAAAATGATTTCAGTTTGTCATCATTAAAAAAGAGAGACAGTAATTTAAGCATAATTTAAGTGCATCTTAGTCTCACACCTCAGAGAACAAAGAAAAGATGCACAGATTTTATAGATGTATAGATTCATGGAGGTAGATATTTTATAGCTATTATAGGCAGACAGCCTGAAGCAAGAGGGTGCAGACTGCCTTTCCTTGTTATGAGATAGATAGCTGGGGCTTTCTGAGGCTGTCCTGGGTCGCACTTTGTCACCAGAGGTGTAAGAGCTGCAGACACACCCTGGGCTGCCCAGAGAGCACCAGTGCAGCTCAGGGAAGGAGTGCAGCGTCTGCGAAGCCATGACCCTGCTCAGACACTGACATGAAAGCATCTGAGGCAAGCCAGTTGGCACTACCAGCCTGCAGGCTGAGGAGGTGAGGCCACCTGGGGAAACAAGGTGAAGCTGCATATGTTGGAGAGGCCATGTTTTTAAATGTTTGTGTCGTCATCTGGACCTGCTGTCACCCTTCCAGCTCCATCAAAAATGTAAATAAAGGACAGAAGTGATGTAAAAAGGTGCCTTGCATCAAATCAGCTTGTGCTTCCTGTGAGAGTGACAAAGTACTTGTGAATATGGATGGCTTGCAAGAGCATGTATTTGCTGGTCACAGAAATTCCATTTCTGCCAGGAAACAGTGCTTTCACTTGGAATATATAAGTTTCTCCTAGTTTGTTTTGAACATAAATGTTTTTTGGTGGAAAAAAATACTAAAGCACGTAGCGTTCCTCTGCTAAGATTTGTGAGTGAAAGTCCCTGTAGTATAAGGAAAGATTAACATAATTTCATGGTTTTTTGTGGCAAAACTTGCGTTTGCAGTGAGTGTCAGGAAGTCAAATTGCAGAAAAGCATCGAGTTAAAGAATGGCTTGGGTTGGAAGGGACCTAAAGGATCATCAAGTTCCAACTTCCCTGCCACGGGCAGGGTTGCCAACCACTAGATGAAGCACTAGGTCAGGCTGCCCGGGGCCCCGTCCAACCTGGACTTGAGCACCTCCATGGACATACAAAATCTATAGCGCAGGCTCTCGAGGCAGCCTGTGCCAGTGCCTCACTGCCTTCTCAGTGAAAAACTTCCCCCTGACATCTAATCAAAATCTTTCCTCCTTTAGTTTAAAACCATTCCTTGTTGTCCTATCACTATCTACCTGAGTAAAAGTTGAGTCTGGATTGCAGAGGTGACTAGTTTGCAAATTACTTGGTATTAGCCCTGCTGCCAGCAAAGCCAGGAGGAGCATGCTCAGACAATACTGAGTGCTTCTGAAAAATACTGTTTCCCCTCAGAGCATTTATTTTCCATAGCTTGCTTTCCTTCTGTGAAATCAAACCCAAACGATAGCCTTGTTTTTGTATGTATGTGAGGATAAATCTCCTTCCCTGCTCCTTTATCACACTGCTGAGAGTTTAGGCTTGACTCAGGTTTTGTCTTACCAATCATTCCAAAATCTACTTTGGAGCAAAGTCAAAATGTACAGAAATATAGTCCATTAAGGCCTTAACATAATCGCAAGCATTTTCAAATGTATCGTGTTCAAGTTGTCTTTATGGCTTGCAAATGTAGCTGACTTGGGAATTTGATGAATTTTTCAGAGCGCTGCCGTGTGATGAAGGTTTATACCATTTAGAAGAAACACATTAATGTCATTAGTGGCAGTTAATTCTTAGTTTTCCAGCATCTATGCTGATGTCGTAAATTTCTGTGTGACAATTTAGTGAGTCACGTGGGGGAAAAAGTGGTGTTTGAAAGGGGAAGAAGTGAAAGTACTAATTTATTTATATTCTAGTTTTCAAGGTTGTTTTGGTATTGAGAGCTGGAGTTCATTTCAATGCATAGTGGCAGTAATTTAGCCTGATTTAGCATAGACTTGGTCAGAATAGTAGCAAAAGATGCAATATTTTCATAGAATTATATATTCCTTTGAGTTGGAAGGGACCTTTAAAGGTCATCTGGTCTAATTCTCCTGCAAGGAACAGGGACACCTACAGCTACATCAGGTGCTCAGAGCCTGGTCCAGTCTGACCTTGAGTGTCTCCAGGGATGGGGCATCCACCACCTCTATGGGCAACCCATGCCAGTGCTTCGCTATCCTGGGACAGATTGCTCAGATATGTGGTGATTTTCTTAGAACAAAAAAGTTCAAGACTTTCCTGCTTGGGATGTGTGAATCATCTTTCCTTTAAGGTAAGGTCTTGAATCTGTCTTCAAGATGTGAAGCCCTCAGAAAACCCATTTATTCATCCAGCTCCAGGAACCTCTTTTAAAAGACTTTTAGCAAGTCTCATTGCTGCAGCATTGGGTGATGGAGTTGCTGAAGGATGCTGGCAAGTCTGCAGGATTTGGGCAAATGACAGCTTTGAATTACAGTGTTTTATTAGTGGATATTTATTTAATTTCCTTCAAATCCCTAAGGCGTGCTGCTGGAAGCAACAGAGCGCTATTGCAGATAGAACGACTGACCCTAAAGGAGATATAATCAGGGCATTTTACACATTTTCTATAGCTTTATAGCTTTGGCAGCAATTTCAGTGTCAGCCTGCAGCTCAAAGGAGGGCTGTTAGGATGGGCAGGATTAGCTCTTGGGAGCCTACTTGTAAATTCTGCAGGAAGAAACTCAATTGTGGGCTGTTTCTTTTTTTTTTTTCCCCCAGCATATTTCCTGGTTGCTTTTAAAAAAGCACAGAGATCATCTGTTTATATTCATTGGGAGACATGAAGACAGTCTGCTGTGTTTTTGTTTTGTTTCGTCTTGTAAGTAGAAGTGCATGATAGGAGCACAAGCTGAGGGTTGGATCCTCTCAGCAGTTTAATTGATTCCACATTGTAAAGATTGTACCTCACTAAAGCCTTTTTCTTTACGTTTTGGGCACATCTAAGAGGCAGCAGCTCTCTCTTCTTGGTGCAAGCGCTTCAAGGCATGGCAGCTCCAGAGACTAGAACAGGGGTTGGTTTATTTGTAGCTTGTTTTTGCTCAAATCCTTCAACTCGGAAGGCATATTCCCTGCGCTGGAGTGATGTGCTAATGAAGGCAGAGTTGATGAGCTACAGAGCCGCTCTCCTTTCTGCTGAATACACATAACACGCCCTACTTGGGTTTCATCCGAGAGCCAGCTTGGTGTGGATTACAGAGCTCAGATATATCCACAGGGCAGAGTTTTCTGCATGTTTATGCTATGGTTGCTCCTAAAAGCCATGGTAATTTGACAGTCCCTGCCTGAAGAAGTTTGTAGTTTGAAAAGGCTAATCAGTCTAAAGCATGGGAAGGAGAAACAAAAATAGTTTGTGGTTTGCTCCTGGGCAATATGTAGTCTGGGAAGGAAACAGGTTTCAGTTGGATAACCTGTGTTCTGTCTAGACTAGATGTTCTTATCCTCATTAATTTTTGTTAGATTTCATTCTTTAGCTTTATGGATTAGCAATACTACCTCATGAGTTATATTTGTTGTCTCTAATTACTGTGGAGACTAATTTGGTACTCTGCGAGGAAGATGGTGTAATTCCTATTTGAGCTTTATTTTCTGGGATATACAAAAGGTTGCTTTGCCGATACTAAGCATTTAAGTACTCCAGGCTTATCCTCCCAGAATTACAAGAGTGCAAAGAGTTGAACCTTTCTCATCTCCCCTGGGCTTCCAAGGCTTTATAAGGTCATGCTTCCTGGCTCTTCTCTCCACAGGGACAAGGCCTAGATTCAGAGCAATATTAATTTGACGTCATGATAGCCGAGTGCTTCCTGTTTTGCAGATGATGGATGCTTTTACTGCTGTGGCCATGTACATGGGTTTGGTTCTTGGTCAGGTGGGGAGGCTGAGAGGAGGTCCTTGTTCCCAGCACATGTGCCTGAGCAGCTTGCTGGGTGCTGCCTGGGCTAGTGTGCATCGTAGCCTGGGAGGAAAGGAGGTCTGCACAGTGGATGCAGCATTCCACTGAAGTTCAGGAATGGTTACAGAGCTGTGGCTGCGAATCATTTGATGGTAAGGCTTGTGGAAAATAACCTCTGTCAAGTAGTCCCAGCTGTTAGATGTTACTGGCTTTTTCTGCCTACTTTTTCCACTCAGTGGTGCTCTCTGTCTCTCGTACTGATAGAGCACATGAAAGTTCAGCATGGCATTTGAAGAGGCCAATTTATATGGTAAGAGTTCCAGTGATTTCTCCTCTGTTTACATGCATTATAAGACCTAATGTCTAGTAGCATGGCTCTTGGGGGATGCCATCTATAAGATATGAAGCCAGGTTCTAATCTGACTGCCAGCTGGAGGGATCAGCTCGTGCTGGTGCTGTCCCGAGAAGCTCTGGCTGCCATCACTCATTGCAGTGATCTTGTGCTGGCCTGGCCCAAAGCACTGGCATCAAGAGGCTGCATGGCTGCTAAAGCTCTGTGCCTGTGACTTTTTGTGGTTGCTACTGAAAATGAAAAAGTGAAACTAATTTGCTGGTAATGGATGTGTTGCTAACAGAAACACATCCCCCCTAACACCAGCAGGTTGCTTATGGCGTATTTTCTGCATCTAAAAATATTCTTTTTTTTCCAGAAACTAATTTCGTTTAAAGACTGTTTTCACACATCAGTGGCTGTTAATCAGTTAAGGAGTTATCAGTTTTAATATTAGAAAGAAAGAAGTAGGTGTCATTGACAACTTAAAACCATTTCATTTCTATTCAGCTGGCTTGCAGCAGATCATGAGAAATCTTAGGCTCGTCTTATTTCTCCTCCTTTTCCCACCCTCTTTAAAAGAGAGATAATACCATTAAATGAAAGGCTGTACTGTGCTAATTCTACATATCCTTTGAAGAACCATTGAATTAGAAATACCGAGATAAAAATATAAGACTAAAATAAGATTTAATTAGAAATTAAACTCCAGACTCCCATGTAATTTTAAATAAAACCATGTATACTTCATGAGAAGATTTTAAGGTTGACTGTCAGAAGAGGAATGGTAAGACAACGAACCAAAACCCAAGGTATATGCTTATAAGGGACAGGCTGCTTATGGCTCAGTTTTGCTGCAAATCCAGATCACAAAATCATAGAATCGTAGAATCCTTTGAGTTGGAGGGGACCTCTGAAGGCCACCTAGTCCAACTCCCCTGCAGTGAACAGGGACAAATACCCAACTCTTTGCCAGCAAAGGCAGAAAAATAATATACTAGCCCTTGCTTTTTGGCTGTTGAGCTCGTCCAGGACTGTGCTCATCATGCTACCACGATACCTGCTCTGCAGGTGGATGGTAAAATGGTAAGATGTTCCTGAGACAGCTCTCATGTCCAAATCAAACCAAACCATGCAGAGAAAAATTCTGGAATAGGTACTAGTTGCTCCCCAAGCTGCTGTTCACCTACAGCTGGGGGACTGGGCTGGGGTAGCTCAGTAAATGCCCCGCTGTCCTCCCCAAAGCATCTGCTGCTGGGCTTTTGACTCTGCACACCTTTCATCCAATTTGCTGTGGCAGTTCTGACATGTATTTTATTTGTTGTCCTTCTGCTTTTTTTTTTCTTTCTTTAATTTGCATAGCTCATCTCCTTTTCCTGAATTCTTTCTTTCTAACTGATATGAAAGTCTTTCACTTAGATTTGACAGCCCACTGTGCTGGGTGTTTGTTGTGAGGATTGATGTTGCAACTTTCAGTATAATGTAATGCCCTTGAATATGCCTTCTTATACTGTTTGAGCAGAGGAGGGACCTGTCTGACCCAGGGGAGCTGGGTTACACAAAAATTGGTCTAGTTTAGTTTCATTTCACATCCCTCATTTAAAAAAAAGGGTTATTGGTGTTGCGAATCTGTTGGCAGTGCGCTTATTCATGAAAACAAAACATTCCCTTCAAGCTGAGCTATGTATCATACCGTCATTAACAAACTGCACCTCGTTGAAAATATGTCGAGGAAAACTGATTTACGTTGCATTTGCTGCTTTGCACACAATAGAAGCACAGTAAACTCTCGTGCCATAATGATTTAATGATTTTCTGTCTGTCTTGATGGGTCATAATGAGATAAATTCAAGTCCTTTTCTGAAGGCTAATTACTTCGAGTACACACTAGACATGGGCTGCACTCTTTATACTTTGCGTATGTTTGTATTTTCATTTTCCCATCTCTATTGTCTGCGTGTGCAAGTGAGTTTTGATCTGTCTTTGAAATACAAATTAGAGGCTAGAGAGGAGCCATGTCATGGTCTCCTCTACCTCTACCTGAAGACTCCAGAGCATTTGTAACAATTCCTGCTGTACATATAGGGCAGTATCTGAAGATAGCTGTGAAGTAAATAAAGTAAAGAAACTCGATGTTAGAAACTGAGGAATGTGCCATAAGACATCAGGGCAGCTTGCGGCAAATCCATTAGCAATTATCCAGAATAATTTTGGCCATAGGTGTGTTCACTGTGCCCCGTGCATGGATAAAAGATGAGGACTGTGTGCTCCAGAACTCGCAGCCTAAATATGGAAAAATAATTGAATGCTGAGCAATTTTGGAAATTGCTTGCATGGTCCAGGCAAAACTGGAGGTGGAGCCTGGGGAGGTGCATGGTTTGCTCCCGGATTGCCATCCCTTTTGTTGCATGGGTGGTCTCCATCAGCAAAGACTTGCTGGTTGATTCCTAAGGATTTTCTCCCTGTATTTTAGAGAGCTGATATCAGAATAGCTGCCATGCCAAATAAAACACCATGTGTTTTTGATAGGAGTTGATGTGCAAGTGTCTTGCCTTTGGTGAAAAAGTTTGTGATGTAAAAGGGAAGATGTCAAGAGAGTTTCTCTGGTACTACAGGAAGCAGAGTCAACTGTAGAACCAGTTGTCCTACTTGGTCCTTCAGAGGAAAAGGGATTAATAATAAAAATTTACACTTTATCTGCAGGAAAGTTGAACTCAGTCATCACATCTTCTGGTTGAATTTTAGCGCATGACCTTCGTGCTGTGTTTGTCTGGGACACTGATGGTGGGATAGTATAAGCTGCTGCTGTGAGCTCATTTTCTTTTCAGCTGGGGACATTTGAGTGCAGATGGAATGGTTCTGGGATTTCCAGGTAACTTCTGTAAGTCTTAATGGCAAGGCCTGTCCATCATTGATACCATACTGGACATAAGAGCATCTCTGAAGGGAAAAATGTGGCAGCTTTTTGGAGTCAGGCAACATGTTTATATATTTTTGCTTTTTGAGGAGACCAACAAATCAGGTTTTCCACGGGTTTTATCTGTGCTTTGTTTTTCTTCATGGTAACTGTGGGCTTGTAATTCTGCATACCAACTATGTGATTACAGGTCCACTTGGCTTTTTTCTAAAGGCAAGGTGGAAACACACAAACCTATGACTGTCACTGCTTGTGCTGCATGCACACAGAGGTGAATGAATGCAGATCATTGCTTAGGTGAAAGAGTGCTTGTTCCACGAGCTTGGAAACAAAGTATTACTGTACTGAGTTCAAATTCTGATAAAAGAAAGAAAATAAAAAATCCCAAGCTACCCTTAGCCAATATATTACATTTGTGAGAACACAAGAATTTCTTATATAGAGGCTTTGTGCTTTATCGTGCATATATATTGGAGCCAGAAGGAGCACCCTGCATGGCAAGCATGCTTGATTCAGGCTATACCCAGAGCAATCTGTCTTATATAGAGTACTTTAAAATTCATCATAGGTTTTCAGAGTAAGAAGCCCTAGGGAAGTAGCCTTATCACAATGTCTTAAAGCTTTCGATCTCAAGATCCCCTCCACCACTGCATTGTTATTGTTTGCCGACACATTGATTTCTGGGTATAGAACATCTTAAACAAAAACCACAAGATGTATTTTACATGCTTTTCTAAAACTGAATGAAAAAAAACCCAAACTCAATAATGTTTTCTAAAGCAGAGAGAAAAGATGTTACCTCATGCATTCAACACAGAAAATAAATACTCAGCAAAGGCAGATGCTAGGGGGGAAATATAGTCAACAGATTCTCATTCTCTTTTCATGCAGATATTTAAGCGTGCGTTGTACACTGGTGGAGTAGACTTGTTTTGAAATATACAAACCAAATAGCTTGCGAGTGTTTGTCTGTTTTCTTTGTAGCTGAAGACATGTTTTTAAAAGGAAATGTGAAGACACTAATTTTATGATGGGAGAGCTTAGTCTGTGGTTCTTCTTTTTACAGTATGCAGACCTGGGTTCTTCAAAGCTTCACCCCACAGTCCATCCTGCAGCAAATGTCCCCCTCACAGCTACACGCTTGATGAAGCATCCACATCTTGCCTGTGTGAAGAACACTATTTTAGGAGGGAATCAGACCCACCTACAATGGCCTGTACAAGTAAGCATGTGCTTATAGGGTTGTTTTTAATCCTTTTGAGCTGTTCCTGTACTGTGACTAGACATTATGATCCTAATGTGCTTTTACAGGCTCTGGGCTTCAGTCTGAGCTAGTCTGACACAGTCTTAATGTCACTAGCTTTGTCCACCATACCCCCAGTTACATGAGGAGACTCGGGCCTTTCGTTTGGAAAGCTGCTGTTAAGCTTGAGGAGCATTTAAGTAACAAACAGATGCTCCATTTCTTGCAGTTTGCTCTTCAAGCATCCAGAGATGTTCTCAGCCAGCAGCACTGCACTCGAGTGTGTGCATGGGTACCTGGGTCAGGCACATATTTGGAGGAAACTATGGGTAGTGATTGTCTGCTCTAGATATAAGTAGAGTATATATGGTCCTGCTTAGCATCATCTCTCAACTCATTTTCAGTAGATAGTGAGGGAGAGAACCTTGCCTTTCCAAGCTGTGTGGAGATTTTCATTCTTCAAGGTAGTCTCAAAACTTGCAAGGAGAAAATGCTTCTCCAAACCAGTATCAAAAATGTAGAGCTTATCTCCTGGTGTGGGGAGGGTGGTATAACATGCAAATTGGGGTATTAGGAGTTGAACTGGTAAAATCGGAATCACTAGTTTTACCCTTGTCCTGTTATTCTTTCATCTGTAGCTTGAAGGCTGGTTGTTCTGTTTGTTTTATATTTCAAGTACGTAGGGCTTCAGTTTCCATACCCCCAGCAAATATCCCTGTGTGTAGCACAGGCCATGGGTTTTTGTGGGACCAGATCTGTTAGGGTCCAAATGTAATTTTGCTGGCAAAAGTGATTAAAAGGGGCTGAAGAGGAGCTGAACTACTGGGGCAGGAGCAGGCAGAGCTTCCAGGGGACGTCAGCAATGGAGAAAAAGCAGGTGTGTAAGTTCAGTCCACGTGCTTGCTCAGAGCCACCTGGGAGTGGTATAGAGATGACTTCCATCCTGTTTCCTTTGTATTATTCTTTCCAGAAACGGGAAGTTCACAGTAGAATAGATGCTAGATCCCCTTAAAGTTGCGTCAGTAGCATATTAATGTGCATCATGTCACAGGGCTCTTCTCCTGGCTGTCCTCCCTGCAGGGATGAGGAGGAGAGATTTATAAGCAGAACGGAAAAGAGCAGAGAGCAAAGGACTGCAGGGAAAGGCATGAAAACTGGGGTTGGATGTGGCACTTATTGTGCCTTCATCCTGGTGAATAAAGCTGTCTTTTCTAGCTTCTCAAGTTGGTACTTCAAAAAAGTGAAGGAAAAAGGCTGTTCCAGTTGGAGAGTCTCTTCACATAGGAGGACTGCCTGCTCTCAGCAGATCTCTTCCCACCTGGAATAGTCACTTGGCACAGGAAACACAGGAGAAACAAGGCCCTTGATCTCAGTATTTACCTTTTACCACTTAAGGAACTTGAAGCACATGGCTGTTGAAGTTGTGCTACAGGGAAGGGGAAGACAGCCTCAGGCAGTGTGACAGTGGCCAGTACTGTAGCTTCAAAGTGGTGGTTAGGATGGGCTACGGCATGAGAAGCTATGACAACAGGACTCCCTGATGTCTGTTTTACCTTGGGACATGTCTTTAAAAACTTTAATAAATGAGAGAAAGGACCATTACTGGTGGTATTAGGAAATGAGAAGAGAGGAGAACTCTGAAAAGGCATACAAAATCTGCTTGTTTTGAGCAGACAAAACCAAAGCCAAGTCAGAGTAATGCCAGACAGTCCTGCTAGTGAGTTAGCACAGAGAAGAAGCAACCAGCCCTGAAGAAGAGATTTATGCAAGCCCGTGACCTGAGCATAGGGTTTCTGTCACAGTCTGAATCTTGTAGGTAAAGACTGTAATTTATGATGCCATGAATAGTGTAGGGTTGGTATTCCTTTTACTTACTTTGTTTACTTGGGTTTTATTTTGTTGGTGGTGGTGGGGTTTTTTTTGTTGTTGTTGTTGATGATGATGATGATTAGTTAGTTTGGGATTTTTTTGTTTGTTTGTTGCTGTTTGGGGGTTTTAATGTTTGATTTTTGTTTGCTTGTTTTGAAAGCTTACTACAAGCTTGTTTAAAGTCCAGGCAGTGGTGTGTGAAGCTGTATTTGGATGTGGCTTGGCAGGATACCGAGTGCTTCTGAGGCAAATGAGAGTTTTAATGCAGACCCAGGCACTGCTTAGCTTCTCTAGCCCACTGTTTCAGAGGATGCTGCTACGCCACATACAGAGCAAACTGGTACAGTAGCATAGGGTATTGAAGCATCTCTGGTGAGATTTATACTTACTACTCCCAAAAGCTGGGTGCATCATCTGAGCCCTCTCTGTGCTCTTCAGTGTGCTAAGTCATCCTCCCTTGTCCTACACATCCTTTCTTGGGATTTTGTGCTAATCCAGCTGTGTCTGTGCTAGAGGTGGTAAGGAGAGCCTGTGCATTACTCCAGCTCAGTTGCAGGCAAAGTAAATTTTGGCAGGGATAGTAAAGAGTAGGTGGCAACACTAACATTTTGAACCCAATCCTGTAAGATTTGCAGGGGAACATCTTGTCATGAACTGAAACACAAGCGAGACAGACTTGAGTCATGACGGATAGGAAAACACTGTTAAGTTTTGTGAATGTTTCTATTATTTATTACAATAGAAGTTAATAATATTCATAGAATTCCCTCAACTTGAAATCTAGTTAATTTTAGAGAATACATCAATGTTTGTTTTCAGCTCTACACCTTCAAGGTCCCCATGCCAGTTGGTGTAGCTATAAAATCATATTTTCCTAATTTAAAGATAATGCCTTTTGCTCTCAAGCTGCCATGAGTCTCACCACCACCACCACCATCACCACCATCACCATCACTAAAGAAAACTGCTAAACCACTGTCAACTGTTCAGATAAGCATGAGGTAGGGGACACAACACAAATACGTTTTTATTTAATTTTTCTCAGTTCCTTCAGCATGTTTTATAAGTAATGCTTGGCAGTTTTTAAATTTATGGTGCTGTGATGCAGTCCAAAAGAGCTATTACCATCAAACAAAAAATATTCGGTCCTGACAAGCATTTGAGAATTCTTAGTATTGTTATATGCATCTCCCAGGACATTTCTGAGCTTGATTTCTTCTTGATAAGTAGCCCTAACTTCAGTTCTTGTGGAACATCAATTTAAAATGAAAACATACAATTTTGCACTCATTTTCCCCTCTCCCATCTCCGATGATTAATCCTGTTGTAGTTCAAAGTATACAGAGAAAGTATGAGTGAAGGTGAATGGCACAAAAAACATAGAAGGAAGAGTGTGATTTATGGGATGCACTGACGTTTTTGTAGTGTTTATTGTAACATTCTGTTCTCAAAGGATATGGTTAACTCTGTGCACACACACATACACACACATATATATATGTAAAATATATGTTTGTGTCTCAGGGGAAATTTCTCTCTTGAGTTTTTTTTTTTAAATATGCATATCGGCAAACAACAGGTTAGCTGTCCACCAAGGAAAACATCAATACCTTTATCTTCAGAAATGGCTTCCCCTCTGGTCAGTGAATCATTGTGCAGAAATGGTGAATCTTAGCTTCACTGCCTGCTTAGGGCACAAAGTAGCAAATCTAAAAAAAAAAAAAAAAAGAAAATGAATTTTTTCATCCTTGACAAAGGGAAAAGCTGTAAATTAAACCAGAGCTTCTTAGTAGATCTAGGGCCCCACCTTTTCAGAAGCTAAAACACTGGTTTGTTCTCCCAGCTGAGATTTTTCAAAGCTTTACTCGTGCAGTTTCAGGATTCTTCAAGCAGGTCCTGTTAGATATGTGCAGACAGCTAAAGACCTTTCTCAGAGCCCCTCTGAGAATGCTAATTTTATAGGTTACCCATTCCCACTAGCTTCAAAGTATGTTTTTAAGCCTTCAAGAAGAGCAGCTGACTCTTCTGTGCAAAGCAAGTACAAACCTCTGCTGCCTTTACAAAAGTGATAATTTATCCCTTGTTAAAGGCATGTTGTCCAGTAAATGTTTTTTGTGGGTTTTTTTTGTGCCTGAGTTCTTTTATTTTTCTCTTAGAGTACTGGTAGCAGTGAAAGTGCATTCATCCAGCGGAAGGAAATATCGGACAATTTAACCAGTAAAAAAACCCTGAGTGCAGTGGATATAACCCGACACAGCTCTTGAGAGCTCCCATTATATCAGTACAAGGGTGAGAGGCCAGAAAATAGTTCTGACTGCTGCTGTCCTGTGGTGTCATTAGCTAACCAGCACTGTCCCCCCGTGGTGCTGCTGGCGAGAGGTGGCCTGTAGGAATTCTCAGCCTGGGCAGGGCCTGCTCTGCCACCAGTACACATCAGCTCCCTCAGCTGCCTTCTGCCCAGGGAGCGGGTGCTTCTTCCCCATTTATACCAATGTGAAGCTGTTATAGTTGTGGTCCCCTCACAGAGGAACATCCTGGCTTTGCTGGGAGTTGCTGGCATGGCTGCTGTTAAGCTTCTGCTCCTCAAACCTGAGCCTGTGCTTTGTCCGGGGCATGGTGGCAAGTAGGCCCTTAGCTTTAAGTCAGTGTGCATAGATAGCTGGCAGCCAGGACACTCAGTGCATCTCCTCACTGCATCCACCTCCCTGGGAGGTGACCTCCTTTCAGCCCTACCCAAAGGGATAGGGACCAAAGCTAGCAACCTGCCTACTTTCCACATGAGCAAACAGTTTTCATGCATAGGTCAGAAAATGCAGTGTACCCCTGACAAAGCTGAGCTGCCATTTCCTAAACTAACCTAGCTCTTGTCTTTGACTGTTTTTCTCTGAAGAAAAAAAAAAAATCAGGAATATTTATTTCCCTCTGGGGTTGAGTTTCTTGTTGAATCAGAATAGCTTGAGTTGAGATCATTGCAGTGTTTCATAAGCATTACCAATTTATAGACTTAAAAAGGGGAGTAGGGAGGGAAAATAGTGAAAAACTGAAGGTAGCTTCAGTTTTGCAACATTGCCCATTTTAAATAACAAATTGAGTTCAATCATCACAACAAAACTAGAAGACGACAGTCTAAGACAGGCTGTTAAATTTGTGCTGGTTTCTAGCTGATAAAGCCAGCTGACAGGCTCTTTTCAAGGAGCTGCTCAGGGGTTTTGACAACTTCATTCAAACTGTGTGGGAGTCTGTTGCCTTCAGTTGACTGCCTTCTTGGAAAAATCCCAGTCTTTGCTCTATAGCTTCTGGTAACGCTGCCACTAAAATCCATCCCACCTTTCTTTGATCGATTTCCCCATGCGAGTCTCTTGCATGAGATTCTTGCTGTCCTTTCACATCGTCTTCAGGGCGTATCGTCAGCTTGCCCTTCATCTCCAAGTCTATTAAAACAAAGTTTCTCAAAATATCTTCTGGGCACTGTATCCCTTTTCTTCACCAGATGGTTAGATTTTTGTAACTCAGAGCCCTTGAGTGAAGTGTGAGCATTTCAAGTTGGCTGTGGCCTCTGTGCTGAGAAACCTGCCTGGGCTGTCCTGCTCGTCTCACTGGGAGACATCTACAGAGCAGTGCCAGGGATTGCAGGAGTAACTAGTGATAATGCACACTGTCAGTTGCCTCTGACTTTTGGAAAGGTGCATGCCAGCACTTTCAGCATGTAAGTGGTCTTCAGGGTGTCTTCAGATAGGCAGCACAGCCACCTGCTGAATTGGGAATTGCTTTTGGAAATTGCGACCTGAGCGTCTGATGCGGCTTTCTTTGCCCAGCCACAGCCTCTCCCAGCAGGATGAAGGAAAACAGACCACATCTGCAGGAGCTCTGATAGTTCCACAGCAGCTGTTCCTCCTTAGATAGCATTGCCAGTGCCATACTGACATACCGAGTGTGGAGGCTTGGCAAAATAAGCAAGCACAGTGTGACTAACCAACCGTGCTAGTGCTGAGAGCTTGGCAGGGACCACGAAGGCTGCTGTTGAGTAGCCAGATACGGCTGTGTTTCCAGTGGCCTGTGTAGATTACCATCTGCTTTGGGGTACGTAGAGTGTCTCGCTTAGGTATGATTTGGAAGCCCAAACTTAGGTTTTACTGTTGCCAAAGAGCTAATTGGCAGAGGTAGGTGGATGGATAGAATTCAGTGTCTGAATTGACAGAGAAGTGGGAATACACCAGTACGTATCTTTTTTAAGGATCCAAGGCTAGCAATACAGGGGCAGTGAGGCAAGAAGGGGGAATCTTGCCTCCCAGGTAAGCCAACGTTGACTTGGACAGAGCAAAGATTTGCAGGTCCCTTAGCAAGCAGAACAAAGAGAATACCAAATGCAGTGCCCCAGTATGAAATGTGCTGCCCTTATTACTTTTGAGCCAGACCTGTGTCTTGCCCTCACTTAGAGATGGCTGTGTCCCAACACAAACCCCTTAAGGTAAGGTGGGAAAGCTTGAAGCCCCATCTTCTGTCTTCTTTGGCTGCTCCTGCAAATTGTCTGTGTGCTTTTTGGCACATGAGCAACACAGCATCTCTTTTCAACCAAAGAGTAGTAGAGAGCAGGATGACTGATAATACTGTTTTTACCATGTGTTTTTCTCACTTTGCAAACCAGGACCCCCCTCTGCTCCTCGGAGTGCCATCTCAAATGTTAACGAGACTAGTGTCTTTCTGGAATGGATTCCCCCTGCTGATACTGGTGGAAGGAAAGATGTGTCTTATTATATTGCATGCAAGAAGTGCAACTCACACTCAGGTCTGTGCGAGGCATGTGGCAATCATGTCAGGTACCTCCCCCAGCAAACCGGCCTGAAAAACACCTCTGTCATGATGGTGGATCTGCTTGCTCATACAAACTATACCTTTGAAATTGAGGCAGTGAATGGAGTGTCCGACCAGAACCCTGGAGCCCGGCAGTTTGTGTCTGTAAATGTAACCACAAACCAGGCAGGTAAGTGGATCTTCAACCTGGGAAAATGTCTGGGGTGGGAGCGTGAGCCAGTCAGACCCATTGAGGGCCTCCCTTTGAAATGGGTGGAAATCCCCTACATGCAGGGCTGGACTGTGGACCTTTTGAATATGTTGGGTGGTGGGGTGGTTGTGTCTCGCAGGCTATAATTACTGCAGTCTTCAACATGTTTCCTTCCAGCAGGACACACTTAGCATCTGTGGCTTTTTCTTTTTTCTGTTACACTAAATAAGCTACTTGGAGTTCCCACCACTTCTTTGCAGTTCTGTGTATCTGCTCGCTAAAACAGAGGGAATATCATTGCCTCTCCTGTTGGGAAAGGGCAACAATTTCCCTGAGAGTTCATTTTGATTCCACACGTCAGTGGTCTAAAACATCCGAACTTTACAGTTACCCTAAGAAAATAGTCTTGAGAGACTTCAGGAAAATCAGTTCCTCTCCTGCATTGTGACATACAGTGCAGTGTCACTGCATCTCCAACAAGGTAGGACTGAGATGTCATTGCATACTGTGTCACTGGCTTTGTACTGTGCAGACAGATCTCGTATATTGGTTTGATCCTTTTCCGGAGCTCAGATTTGCCTGCCATCCCTTTGGAAGCCTAGAGAGAGAAAAAGCAACTGTTGTGTTTGGGGCAAGCTGCTTTGGTGCTTCAGAGCCCTGTGTCTTGAACACAGGCAGGCGTGGAGTTGACATTGTCATTTGTCATTTGGAGGTGTGATGGGAGAGAAAAACATGATTACCCTTTCTGTGCAAATCAACACACTGGGCACATCACACAACTTCTCTAAGACCCAGAGAACCCGCCCACACACACACTTCTCTTCTAGTCCCTTGTATGCTCTGTGTTCTAAGTTCTTTCCTACTGCCTACTTACCTTGCTTCCTGCCACTTAATTTAAGGACCCCAGTGGCACTTGTCTGCTGTGGACCCCATCCAGGAACATGAATTAATGGAGCTTGAGACCTTGCAAACTGTGCTGCCTGATCAGAGGAGCCAATGCTTGCCTTCTCATTACAAAGATTTAGCCGGGAAATGTGTTGCGATATGCAGAGTAACAACTAGATGGAGATTGGCAGATCCTCACTGTGAAGCAGAAACAAGTTAGCTGGAGCAGGACAGCATTTCATTCCTGCTGCCCAGGTGTACATGTGTGGGCTTGGCTGCCAGCAGTGAGAATGTGATTGTATTGGACTTCATCAGATACCTGCCCAGATAATTAGACTGAATTGTCAAAGTGTTGGACGAATTGTTCAGATATATTTCAAGGAGAGCAAATAAAGGCATGCTGGGGTTACTGCTCGCTGCTTATGGATGTAGCAAGGAATCTTCCAGAGGAGCATCAGTGGATGGCAGTATGACGCCAGTTGGAGGCACCTGTTTAGTGCAGATCAGTGAGTGTCTTGGTCCTAATGCTGTTTACGGCTGTCCTCCTACTGGGAAGGTTGCTGCCAGTAACTACTGCTGGAAAAAAATGTATTTTCCTGTTAGTGGGCTTGTATTAGCATTTCATTGCTGGCATTACTTTTTCCCTGATATGTAGAATTAAATACACATAACCCTCTGTAAACGTAGCTTTATGAGGGAAGATGATACATTGCTGATCACTTCTGTCTGTGAGGAAATGGCTCTGTTCAGTGATTTATGTGCCAAATTTCTGATAGTTGCAGCTGGATTTATCTGCATAGCTGGCTTCTTGTGACTCAAGCCAAGAACACCTCCATTGCACAGTTATTGCCCACAGCTTTGTACTGGAAGATCCATTGTAGGAAATTGTAGACCTGTTGGTTTCATGTGACAAATACAGCTCCTGTTAAAGACAGTGGGTAAGTTTAGCTTCTGGTTCAGTCTCTTACCCTGGCAGAGGTGCAACGCATCCAGGGGAGACACAGGCAAGGGTAGGATCAAGCCACAAGTGTTTAATGCACTGCGTAGCATTCAGATGGCATCTGTATGCTGTCATGTTTGAATCAATAGGAGGTGCTTGCAGAGTCCACTCATCATCCAGAGGGACCGTGCAGGGGATTTTGTTGTTGCTGGAGCTGGTCCCACCTAGTTCACTGAAAAAAGAGTGCCAGGCCTGTTTGCTTGAGCTGGACAATTCATGCATCAAATGTGTTTCTCAGTAGTGTTCCTTGCCCTCTGCTCTCTGGGCACTCCCTGGGATGACAGTCACTTTGTCCATGCCAGAAACAAAGCGACTATAGAGAAGGATTGGGCAAATCGTATGCAAGCATGGAAAGTGGCTATCTGTTTTATTTAGGTTCCTCTAAAAAATGTCCTTTGGGGTTAGTAATGGAGGTGTGCAGGCAGAGCGGTCTGTGGTTGGCCATACCCAGAGATGCTAGATATCACTGAAAGAGGCTCACCTTCAGCTGTTCTCTCAAATCAAAGCAGGCAAAGCACATGGGGCTTCAGCAGGGTCTCAGCAGCCCTCATCTCCCCAGGAAACCAGCACCAAGAGATGCTGCTCTGGGGACCCATCCTTTCTCTCACACAGATTTTCTGCCTGTGTGATTACATTTCTATGAAGGCTGGTATAATTAAGTAGAGAGTCACTAAAGGCCTGGTAGCGTTACAAGGCCAACTGCAGCAATAGGAGTACAAGAGCTGTGTGCTGTGGAAAATGAAAAAATTAGGTCTAGCTGTTTGAGGCCTGCTGGCTGGTAGTCACTAACCCAGTACTGCAGGGAAATGCCAGGATTTATTTTGCTGTTTTGGCTTTGTCTGTCCCCACCAAGAAAAAACATGCTAATTTCAGGACTGCAGAGAATGTGCAAGCAGGAGGATGTTGGCTGTGCCACGTCTTCTATGCATGGGAGCTTTTGGCAGTAGAAACTGCTGTCTGGTTTGGGTTCTTGAAGGGATTGCTTCCTGAGGAAAATGTGTTCCTCTCCAAACTAATTTGTTCCCCTTCCTTCTCTCCCCAATTTGAAGTAACGATAAAAAGAACTGGCACTGGCAATCAGTCTGGCGTTCTCAGTCTGATGTAATTTTCTTCTGAACTTTTGAAATCAAGTTTGGAAGTACAGCAAGAGGGAAATAATCTTTATGCACAAATGAGGCAGATCAGCTAATCTCAGCTGGTGACCCCAGCACACTTCCCAAGGGATGTGGTCGTACCTGGAATGGAACCAATCTATGTTGGACACAGTGTCCTCAGACTGAGTACTGATTCCGCTGTCACAACCTGCTCTTCCTCAGTGATCCCCAAGCTTCTGTTCTTTCTCTGTGATTTTGCAGGTGTTTTCAGCTAGATACTTTCATGGATCTGGAAAGGTTGAACAATGCAGCCAGCCAAGAAAGGTGGAAAGTGCACTGACCTCCACCATGACACCTCAAAGCTGCAGGAGGCAAAAAGAGGAGATTACTCTTTATGTCTCCCCCTTCTCTTCCCACACCTCCTAAATATCTGGTGCAGCTCCCTCCTCAGGCCTAAGTACTCTGTCCCTGCCCACCATGCAGTTAGACCATCTATCTCTGATAGTGCAAGCAGAGTGCAGTTCTTGGATTCAAGGGTCAAGAAACCTTGTGTAGACTGGCCAAAGCATGGTTGTCGCCAATGGGACAGCTGTAAAATAAGCACACATGGGAGTTCTCAGCACAGATGGCAGGGAGCCATCTGTAATGCGGTCTGAATGCATTAGAAAGTGTTCCTCATGCACATGGGCTGGAGCCCAGTGAATAATTCATAACTGGCAACAATAGGATTAAGTTAGCCATCCTTTTCATGTTGGTGGTTTTACTCAAATTCTTATCTTTTTGAAACTGCTACCTAATGACCATTTCTACACTATTTCCAGAGAGCAGTCTGCCAGTGCTGCTAATACTGAAGTTGGCTTTTCACGTGATAATGTGTGATGTTTTTTCATAGAGATTTCACCAAGCTGTGTGATTAAGTAATGCTATCATTCTAGACAAAGATGTGCATCTCCCCTGAGGTCTTTCATCTTATCTGCCCCATGCACAGAAGGCACCTACCATGAATTCTCGCTCAGGGATGTGTATCTTGTAATGGGCCTGTAGGGAGCAAGTGGTTGTGATTCATGGTTGCCTGTTTGCCCATTGTATCATCATCCACACACACAGTGGGAAGGCACAGCATTAAATACCCTTCTGGGCTTAAAACCCGCAAAAGTAATGCAGTTGTAGCCAGCCTAAACAGCTGAGCAGTTTTCTTTACCTTTCATTTCCAGCATCATCCATGCTGGACATGGGCTAGAGGTGGGGGGTCTAGGAGTGGGGCAGTTCTTTTGCTGATCCCTCACATGCCATGGACTCTCTTTACATTTGAAGACCTTCTTCTGTGTGTGTGTGTTTTCAGATAAGCCCCTTGCTTGTTTTCTACTTGAAAAGCTGGAAATCAGCATTCAGTCCAGCTCTGTGACCTGTATGGTATTTTCACGCCTTTTGGGGAAAAGGGGGAAGAAAGGTCTGGATGTGCTTGCTAGCAGAGGAGGAGTTAGTGTGTCTAATGCTTCAAGAAGCCTGCATGCCTGAGGCCAAAACAGAGATACAAGTTGTGTCCTGTGGTGCAGCAGTGATCTTTAAGCAAAGATGTTGGAGGACAGGACCTGGCAACCCATGCTGCTGCCTGGGAAGCAGGGCCAGGTTCTTCCTTGACCAAAAGAAAACACTAAATGCTTGGAGCAGCTAGAAAGCTGTCAGGAGCAGAGAGGTGCACTGAGAGCCATTACCCTCACTCTGACTATGCAGCCTGTGACACTGCAGTTGCAAGGAGCAAAAGAGAAGAGGCTTTCCTTAGTACTCAGGATGTACCAGCCTTTGAAAAGCAGCCAGGCACAGTTTGGAAAAGGAAACCTACAGTGTAGGGCTTGTTACAATCTTAGGTTAACAACTGCGTGCTCTTGAAACAGATAGACTGCAGCTCCACACAGCCTGGGAAGAACATACCAGAAAATGAGGCAAGAAGATGGCAGTACTCAGTGCACTGGGAATCCGTGTTCTCTGAGATTGCTTTTGGGAAAGGTCCAGTTCAAGACCTGTAAGGTTCAAGGTCTCATTCTGACAAATCGCAAGTCTCACCAGCTTGTTCAGTTTGTCCTGCAGAGGGGAGCAGCTTGCTTGTTTTCTTTAGGAAAAATAAAACATTTCCAAGAGGATTTTCCAATAAGTGCAGCGTATTGCACGTGACTGTCTCACACACGAAGCAAAACTCATTTTGCAACTCTGCTTTGTAACCAGAACGGCAAGCCTAGGGCCTGCAAAAGCTTAAACTCGTCCTTATTTCTGTGAAAGTCCTTTTCCACAGCCAGGCTGCTGAGCAGAGCTTGGCTGTAAATGTCAGTTGTAACAGTACTCGATCCATTGAGCTGCATTATCTTCTAGACAGTGGACACCATAGAAAAGGTGGGAGCATGAGGCACACTAATGTTTCCGTAGTGTGCTCCCAAGCCTCCTGGGAGAACCTCTTTGTACTTTATAGCCCTTAATGGATTTTTCTTCCATGAATTTGTCTAATCATTTTATGAACTCCAAGAAAATTTTAGCAGCTGCAGGCAATTCAATATGAATTTGGTATGTCTGATAGTTTAAGCTATGCTTTAAATTCATGTTGGTCAGAGAGGAGCTATTAGCGGAATAATAAGAGGGTTTAAGACTTGCAATTACACATCTATTTGGAAAGCGCTGTCATTTTGGAGATGCTGCACTAGCTTCCAGTGTATTAACACAGGTATCAAGAACTCACCGTTTAACTTAAATTACGTACTCCTGAAAGCAAAGCGTTGTCTTACAAACCACTATGGACAGGGATATTTTAATAAACAGAAGTATACTGGTACTGCCTTGGAGTGGACCACCTTCTGCCTCGTTGTGAGGGCTTCTGTGTTGGAAAACAGGTGTTCAGGCTTTATTCTCTGAGAGGAAGGGTCTTCCATCCTTTCATACAGCAGTTAAGTCCACGGAGAAATTTTGAGTGGTTCTCAGCCCAGGCCTTGCTGCATCTCTCGAAATTGCTGGGGTTTTTCCCACTAATTGCAGTGGGAAAAAAATGCCCACTATGGTATCAAAGTCTGGGTGTTCTTGAAAAGTCCAGCTTTAACTTTTATGCTGTCTGACTTTTTATCTCCAGCTGAATCTCAAGCCCACTGGAGAGCTTTGCTGTTTTGCTATGTATCAAGCTTACAGCGAGTGTTCAAGCAAGGAGAATAATTTCATTTGTGGAATCCTATCCTGTATGCTATCCATCAAGTATTTTATGTAGGTAGAAACCTAAATAGTGTAACAAGATATGTGCACGTAACACCAGCAGAGACAGTCAGTGGCCGTTCTGTCACAACCAGGCTGTCCTTCACTGAATTTACTTTATTTTTGAAGCGTGGTTGCATGTAGTTATAGCAATTGTAGGTAGTTAGAGCAAAGTAAAGCCTGAAAACCAGTGATGCACAAAAGGCTTGTGGGTTGGTTTTTGTGTTTTTTGTTTTTGCTTTTTAATGGCTACATTCATTCTGAATGCAAAATCTTTTTCAGTCACTATCCTATTCCAGAGTTGCAAGTTCACCCCAGCCCAGATGGCTGGGTGTCTGCTACCAAATGAATTATGGATCAATTGAATATTTTATAGTTTTATATGTAACTCCCCAGGTGGTAATTGCCACTTTCTCATAGTTTAAGCATTTTTATTATACTTAGAATATCAGAAATACATACTTGAACATTGAAGGAATTAATTGAAATTAAAAAGGAAAAAAAAACCAACCCTAATTCTGAGTAATTTCAAAGGTCATTTTTATTCCTAAAGTATATCAACCCTGTTGATATATTAGGACATTAGAAGAGGAAATAAAAACATTTTCCTGCATCTGCAGACAGACATTTCAATTTTGACGTTGAATTACTGAATAGTAATATATATATATATAGTGTGTATATATATATATATACTATAGCTGAAAATAAAAATAGTAAGTAATAGTTATCCACCCTCTCCCTAAAAGAAGGGCAGAAATGCACTGCAGTTCTCAATCCCCAAATATGACACTGCTGATGAACTTCAGCCAGTGTCACTTACTGAATGTTGTGTGGTATGCTTTTCATTCATCTCACTGCATATCTCTATAGGAAAGCAGTTAGGGTTTCCTTCAAAGCATGCCACTTGTGAGACAGTCACACGAGCTACAAAAAACAAACGCCTGGTTACACATGAGGAAATTTCATCCGCGGGATGCACCCAGGTAGTGCCACACAGCTGAGTATAAGGGAAGGAGAGCCGCCCAAAATCATAGAATCACAGAATGGCCTGGGTTGAAAAGGACCACAATGATCATCTAGTTTCAACCCCCCTGCTATGTGCAGGGCTGCCAACCACTAAATCAAGCTGCCCAGAGCCACATACCCAACGGGAGGTTCTGCAGCCAGCAGGGCTGACACTATTTCCCACCTAACACTCCAGAGCCGTCAGCAGTGTAGCCCTAGACCTGGGCTGCCATAGCAGAGACTGGGCATCCCCAGTCTGGATTGTTAGCAGTGTATCAGGTGCAAATACTGGGATTTTTGAAAGAGCACAGAGCAGCCTGTGCTGAAATTAGATATTCTTTTCCCGCACTAAAAGCTGGGCATGAAAGCTTCACAAGGTCAGAGACGTACGAAGCTCATGTTTTTGCAGAGCACCCTTGATGTTATATTGCATGAGTGATAAAGCTGTTTTAAAATTTTATTTCCCGTTTTGCTGGCACTCTTTTAAAGAATTGCCAAGTAATCTTATATTAATCTGATTCTAATCACCTTAAAATGCAGTCTTTGGGGCCAAGGAGTTCTTTGTGTTGCGCTGAGCACAGTACTTGGCAGAGAGCAAAAGTAAAGCATCCAAAATGATTTTGCTGCCCAGATGACATCAATGTATAGATTTTTTTTTTGAATGCAGCTTCTGAATTTTACTGCTAATAAAGTCCTATTCAGCTCTTTAGTTTCTATCTGCAAGCTGATAATTCCTTTGTGTGATTCGTTAATTCTCTGATTTTAGCAGTAGAAGTGATTTCACAATTTTAGCAGCCTGCATAGACAACATTTCTGAAAGTGCTCTTATGATGCCAAGACTCAAAAATAGCCAAAAAAAGACTGTAAAAATATTTTCAGAGCTGCTAAATAAATAGCAGGGGACTAGTAGGCATTTAATAGATGTCCCATTTGCTCTCTGGCTGCAGTTTCTTTAAAGTACCACGTAAGCTCTTTATAGTAATCTTCCTCAAAAGTTAAATATGACAGTGCAGAAGTCAGAGTAGTTGGAAACGTATGAGTTTCAGTCATTTTGCACTGAGTGAGCTGTGGTACAGGAATGCCATTCAGGGTATAGCAACTGCACAGTGCATTTCTTCTTTCCTGTGAAACTATAGTGCTGATAAGAATGTGAATGAATGTGAAGCTGTAAGAAAGTGCACAGCAGCATGCTAGCGGGTCCTGCGTCCAAAGAGAGCTTCCAGTCCTGCAGCATGTCTTACCAAGGTGGGTCACTTTAATCTGCAGGTTGTAATTTGTCTATTTATTTGTTCACGTGACCGGATTTTTCCTCTTGGTTGCTTCCTCTTATTGCTGATTCATCTGGCGTCTGCCCCCCGGAACAGGCTGGCTTATGCATCTTAGGAAGGATCTCACTGTATCCAACCTGAGCTCCAGCTTGCAACGTGAATGAATTACAGCCTCCTGCTCAGGATTTTACACCATTGTATAGGTTGAAATGCTTTTCTCTCCTGGATTGCTTATTATTGGAGAAGTGTGATTCAGCAAGGGCGGAAAGATTTTTCCAGATCTTCTTTTGTGGTTGCTAGTACAGTACACTTCAAAAGCTAACTGCCCCTTGCTTGTTGCTGGAAAGACATCTGAAATGCTACTTCTGGCACTGAAATTTCTTCCAAAGGGTTAAGGTAATAGCAGAGCCTATGCTGGTTGTGCTTTATCCCGACCTGCACTCTTTCCTCCTTTGAGGCTGCAGAGCTCTATCGGGAGAGCTGAGAGCAGTGCCAAGGTGACAGGCATCTGAACAATAAACTGTATTTCCCTGAGAGCAGCTGGGCCAAAGTTCAGATACATGCAAATACTGCAAAAAGCTCAGGGTTTGAAGGCTTTAATTAAAGCACGCTTCAGATGTACTCATTTGCTGGCATGGTGGAATGCTTTCTGCATCTCCTGATCCTGGAGGAATAGTCCTGATCAAAGCAAGTAACTAATGGGATTTCTGGTTAGATCAGTACAATAGAAATCACCAGAAGGAAAGCAGCATTATTTATTTACTTGCCGCCTTCTTCAAGATTGATAATTTTATAAATATGGGGTTTGATCAAAAGGCCCTGTCCAAAGTGCTGCACGAAACCCAGTGCTGCAGTGGTACCGGCCCAGGCCTGCAGTGAGCAGGCGAGGGATTTTTGTGCTGCAATGCAGCAAGGCAGGCCAATGTGCTTCTTTGTGAGAGGCACAGAGCACGATGGCCCCATCGAGTAAGTGCTTCAGCTTGAACAAGCCTTTAAGTGAGAGCTGCCTCATGACAATGGATGGGAAGAAAAACACAAAATGTTAAGCATCTGGCAAAATCTACCCTGTGTATTTGCGGTCTGAGAGCAGGTCAAGTGGTTGGAAAGGGCCCTCTGCTCAGGAGCTCAGCTCGTACGTGGCCATATTTCCAAAAGCAAACCTGCAAGCCATTGAGTTTGGAGGCATCCCAGGGATGGCAGCCACGGGGTGGACGGGTGTGTCATAGGGCAGAAGCGGTGCTGGGACTCTGTGTCAGCCATCCTGGAGGGCTGCCAGCGGCTCTGTGCAACTCTGCTGCCTGCTCTGCCTGCACATCCAAAGCCAGGCAGCTCCAGTGTGAGCCACAAGGCCTATGCACCAAGCAGGCTGTGTTTTAATTTCTGCATAGTGCTGAGCGCTGCAGGGTGTTTGGCAGAGAGAGCCAAAGGTGCCTTAAAAGCAACCTGGCAGAATTAGGTGGAAAATGCCTGCACCTGCTCGCTGCCTTCCAGAGGGCATGCATAGAAATTGCCCACCATGCTTCTGCACCCTGCTGTATAAAACTTGTTTTTTTTGTGCTTTCTTTGTTTGTTTGTTTCTGCTAGGTTTGTTTGACATGCAGTTACCTAAGTCCTTATGACAGTACCCTTGCAAAAAAAAAAAGTCATTGGAATTATGTCTTCTTTTAAAGTGGCGTTAGTGGCTGAGGTAAGGTGTGCTGCTTTGCTTTGTGGCCCTAAATGAGATGAAAGAAAATAAGGTTGAATCAGATAATAGCAATAACAGCACGTTTCCCTTCTCTCCTTCATTTTGCAAAGGTTTACGGGACCCTGTATGCAGCTCAGGGTCTTCAAAGCTTCTTCCCAACTTTTCTGCAGTCTGCCTCAAACTGAGGAGAGAAACCATTGCTCAGCCACGTAGATAATTAATTGCAGTATTCCCTGAGTTGAATTTCATACATGCAGAATACAGTTCTGCATTAGTGTGGCTTGTTACTGAGTACAGGCCTCTGTGACCGTTATCCTGTCACCCCCAGGTCTCTGCCCTCCGTGCAGTGGGTTTCTGCCTTGAATCATTAAAACAAGCAGATCCACGGTTCTGCCTCATTCCAGCAAGGGGTAGCACTAAGCATGAAATCATTCACTGACCTTGGCAGAGACTTACAGGGTGAGCCTCTAAATGCCTGGCCATGCAAGGGCAGTTTCCACAGAGAGGTGCTCTCACCCAGTTCAGTAAGCTGGAAGGCCATTGCTGCAGAAATTACCAGGTTATTTAATTTGTTGTATATCTCTTGGTACCAGGTGTGACTCAGTCACCGCAAGGAGGTCTAGAGGAGCTGGAGGATGACTGGGCAGGATGCACATGAGGGCACAGACCCATCTTCACCTTTTCCAAAATTGCACACAACAACTAGCAAAGCTGGATGTGCGTGAAGGACAAAATGCTCTGTGCTCTCTGTGGAGGTGATGCACTAAACTCTCTGCTATGTGTTGGCTGAGGCTTCAAGGGGAACTTCTGCCAGTCAGATAGCCTTGTAGGGCCCCAGGTGCTATCTGCAACCTCTTCAGAGCACCTCTACAAAACAAAAAAAAGCTCTGAGAAGTAGTCAAGTAATAGATAGGTATTTCTCATGCTCAAATAATGATTGTGCATCTATACTGGCCTCGCACTGTTCCTGTAGCCTCTGATAGTAGTGATCGACTGATGACTGCTATTTTAAATTCTGCTTGTGTGATTTCTACTTCTTTATTTGGGACAAAATATGGAAGGAAAATACATGGTCATTATGCAAATGAGTGCAGTAAATAAATTCCAGTTGGCTCAGCTTTCTTTTATCCAGACCTATCCACACAGCACATGCCATTTCTAGCAAAGGCCAGGGGAGGTTTAACACAGCAGGTCTGGCCCAGTGACAGAGTTTGTAGTGGCAGATTCAGATACATTTTTGGGGAATGTCTGTCTGTGCCATGTGCTCATTATGTGTGGAAAGGGATGTCTCTTGTCAGTACATTGCTCTTGTGGTTTATATTGCCTGCCACTTGTGCATCACCTCTCATCAAGGAGGCTCTTCGGGCATCATTTTTGCTGATGGAGAAACGGAGGCACAAGGTGTGGTGTGAACAGAGGGCACACACGGGCTGGAAGCCTGCTGGAGCCCTGAGCTGTACTGAAGATGCTTCCTAGCCAGTTTGCCAAACCAACTTCAAGAGCAGATAAGAGATGCCAGTCACGGTTGACTGGAGGTGAGCCGAGGAGCAGTTCAACTGAAAATGAGCTCAGTGGTGTTTGTTTGTTTGTTTGTTTTCTGAATTGTTTTCAAGATGGTGTGGTTTCAAGATTGCTGCAGCATTTAAAGTGAAAACCTCATGCTGTTGTAGTTGCAGCAAGAAGCTGGTTCCCTGGGAGTGACATGAAGGGGGCTGATTCCCAGCTGGCCACCGCTGCTGCTTTACCTCGGCCAAGTTTCTTCACCCTGCAGCACCATGCGCAGAAGGCTTCAAACATGGTTGGAGCTTGGTCTGCCTTTGCAAAAGGATATGCAAAGTACCCGTCTTTTCGTCTGGATTGTTTAGTGAGCTAATAGTGCTAAAGAGCTTGGAGGGAAGAGTGTGGCATGGGGTGCGTTTGCTCCCAAATATTTTCTGCAGTAGTGAACAGTTCCCTTTTTCCTTCACGTAGACTGTCAATCAGGAAAGACAATCTTTGATCCAAGTCTAGCTGCACTTCCTGGCTGAGTGCAGGGTATTGACTGGAATACGTTTGGATGGTGAACTGTGCTTTGTCTGCTAAAAACAGAGCCATTAATAATACGTCTGTTCATTGCAAGTGCTTGCAAATTCCTGTACCGTTGCAATTCAGTGTAACTAAAATCCTGATCCGTTTGACTTTCTATCCAGTGGGAGAGCAATTGCTACCTCTTCAGTAAATAGGTTCGGTTTTACTTGGCCTTTAGCAGTAATAGTATTTAGAGTATCTTGGCAACTATTCATTGACCATGGTCCAAAAAAAGCACTTAACAAAATCAAGCGATAGCAGTAATGAAGTGCTAAAGACACTGACACTTTGTTTATCCTCTTGAGAGCTGAGAGAAGGTTTCAGCGGCTCCTCCTGTTTTCTCTGCCTCTTTTAACTTTTGAACCCGGCTCCTGAGACAGTCCCTGCCGGGGGCTGGAGATGAGGCTGCTTCCTGCATCTCACACAGGGCTGTCGGGATGTCCTCTACTGGGATGCTGCAGCCAGGGGGGCTCACGCAGTTATTGCTCCCTGGCCCCATGTTTGAGGTCAGGCATGTGCTCGAGGGGCTCAGCCAATGGTTTAACAGGAGAATATCCAAATATCTGAACTGTGAGGCTGTCACATCTGCTCATGTCTGCTGCTACAGCTGCTCTGCCTCGTATGAGTAGAGATGTACTCATAGGGATGGGATGCACAATGTCACTCCTAAAACATCCGCTCCGTAAGGCCAGTTGCACAGTTGTCACCTGTCTCCTTCTCTGAGGAGGGAGACATCTGGGGCTATGTCTCCTGGAGCAGTGCTCAGGCTACACACAGCAGCTGCCTTTTCAGTTTGCCGGATGGGTGCTTGAAAACCTCGGAGGTGCCTCAAGTCAGACGTTTTTATAGCAGCCATTCGGCCCATTTGGGAGTGTTTTCCTTTCCGAGAGAAGCAGCGGCTATTTTTCACAAACCAAGTGAAGCCACCTGTTCGGTTAACTGGGCTTCATTCAGTCCCTGGGCAGCCCTTCACAACCTTTAGGGCCCAAAGGAGTCTTTGAAGTACCATTGAATTTCATTGTTAATGTCTCAGTCATTTACCCTGAATAGAAGAGGGTATTTTTTCACTGCAGGCATGAATAAACTCTCTAGATTGCAGGAAATAATCCTCCTTAGAGGAGAGTTAAAAGCATCTTCTTTTAATATAAGATGTGAGGAGGCAAGAAAAAGGAAGCCTCGTGCCAAGCTCTGCCTAGGACCCCATCAGCTTTTTGTAAAAGCGCTGAATTTTGCTCAGTGATTAGAAACTGAATAAATCAGATGAAAGGAAGGAGCCGATGACAGGGTGATACATGTGTTGGAGAAGGGGAGGGAGTGGCAAAGGAAAAGCATAATGTGGGTGACTTTAATTATGTGGAAGGTGGGAAGATTGGCTTCCCAATCCTGAACGGCGTGTGTGAAGATATATTAGTCTATATTCTGTGAGGGGTTGATGAGGTCTTCTGGAAGATGTTGGTAGTTACTTGGAAGAAAAAGGTGCACTTGCTGGCGGTATTTATGAGAGTTTTAATTACATTTTGCAGACTGAGTTCCAATTAGAAGGGAAGAGAAAAAAAAAAAAAGGAAAGAAAAGATGTACAGCTTAAGAGCAAGGTGATAAATCTATGGCTAAGGATAATGGTAAACAAGGTAGCTGTACATCATAGCATCACTCGCACACTTCTATTTTTAGGTGTTTATTCCTCCTCCTTCCTCCTCCCACCACAAGCAAAATGCTCATAAAGGGGTCAAACGCAGGCTTCCGTTATTCATCTTCAAAGAAGCAAGGGAAAGATCATTTGCAATTGCTGCACTACAAGGCTATTACTTTTTGCCAAATCATTAACTGTGTCGTAAAACAGCACTCCAGAAAGGCAGACAGAGACAGATCACAACATTTGTCTCTGTGCTTGCATGAACAGTGTAAAAATATTGCTATCATTAGTGCATCCTTTCACATTGTGTTTAATGCTACAAATTCCCACACTTTGGGATTACCCAGGTTATAATCTCACCCAGTTGGCTTCTTACTGAGGTGACTGTAATGTCTGATTATGTATTTTAATGTCAGGAGGGAGCACTGAAAGGAGTTCTCTAAAAATTGCTCAATTCTCTTCCTATTGTAGGCAGTTAGGGATTTTGCTGTTTAGTTTACTGGAAAGGTAATACCTCTGAGTTTGGACGGCTTTGACACATCTGTCTTGTGATAGCCCTCTCTTGTGCCTTGAAAGTAAGCTTTTCTGTACTTTTTATTTATGGGTGTAAGGTGTTTGCCAGTAACATGCCAACAGCTAATGTAGGTAGGAGGTTTATTTTATCTGATGATGTCATGTTAGATATGGGGAATACCTTGAATCTTGTTAAGTAAAAGTAAGACTGTAAACAGTTCACGCCAAACACTGAAACACTAGCAGCAGGAATCAGCTAGTGAGATTGCTTTCATTTCAGATAGCATCAGTCCTCCCACTGATTAATAAAAGGACTAACAACTGGTCTTAAGAGTGGTGAAATGGCTGCAATGAATCCCTGTCGGTACTTCCCAGTGAATGGGAATTTTTGCCCTTCTGTAATTCCATGATCACACTCAAAGTTAAGCAGATCAAAGGGGAAACTCCCTTTTCTTTGGTGCTGTCAAACCATAATCCTTGTTTATTTAAAAGAAACCATGTCGGGAGTAAGGTATGATGGAGTATAATTGCAAAGTTCTTATTTGGTAATTAGTATCTTGGAGCCATCTTAATGCTATTAAGAAGCGGGCATAATTGCATGTAGGAGGTGTATATTTATCATGGGAGCTGGCACTTCAAACCATTAGGAAACATCTATAGCTTTGCTGCATTCTGCTCGGAGATTAATCTAGTTTAGAATACTTAAGAGCCTGTCAGAGAGACACTCTTGTCACCCAAGCAGTTGTACAGTCAAGTGATAGGAGGGAGCTCAGAAAGGGAACAGATGCTTCCCATAACCCTGGTACAATCATGTTGCAGACCCTTGATATGCCTTTCAGGAGGCTTCCCCATTGCTGGCAGCAGTATTCACCACTGTGTGTTTTGTACGCACACACACAACAGAAAAAAAGTGAGGGACAGAAGGGAATAGGTTCATTTCATTGTGAGCTCTGTCATGCAGGTATTTCTGAGTGCCAGCATTGGAGGAGGATGCTTGGGCTCCGGGGAACAACCTGGAAGAGACATGCCTAGGAAATAATTCAAGGTACAGGGCTGTGCTGCATTCAGTGAGAAAAATTGTTGTTAGGGTATAAGCATGTTTTCTTGTCAGGCCACCAATGTGTAGTTAGAAGCAGCTTGTTATGGAAATAAGGCTGGAAATCGTGGCTAGGAATAAGACAGAAACAACTTGCCAGGAAGGGAGGCTTTTCAATAAAGGATTGTCATTAGCAGCTCAGCAGCACTGTGGGCTTCTTAATTAAATGAGTTTGGGAAGGAATGGACAATGAGAGTCTTGGGGGAGAGATTTTTTTAGTCACAGGCCTAAGGCTACCACTAAAGAGGAGGCTAAACACGCTAACTGTGAATGTCAGCAAAGAACGTGAATGCCCTTCCCACAGGTTTTACAGGTGGAGAGAGGGAAAGTGAAGGATTTGCCAAGATCACACAGCAGGACTGGGAAGAGACCAAAAGCCAGCAGGGTCTGGTGACAGTGCATTCCGCTGGAGTCAGGGTTATGCCATGAACTTAACAGTTCCTTTGTGTCCTCTTCTTTTCCCTCCGTGTTTCTTGTCTACTTCTTAGTGCTCAGCACACGAACACAGAGTTAGCTGAGTCCTTCCTGACGAAGGCTGCTGAACAGTTCAAGACCATACAAGTGATCACTTCCAAAATAGAATTTTTCTGTGTTAATTTGCAGCTGACCATAGGTTCAGGCAGTTTTTTGGGGTATGTTTCATTCATTACTTTGGCTAGTTCAGTGTCTAGTGGACTATCTTATACTATGTTTCCCCATTTCTTGGTGGATCATTCAAGTCTTAGTTGCACAGAAGCTACTTCTGAAGACGTTGATGAGAGTAACCTGTTATGTAGAGGAATGTAAGGTTTGACCTGATGACTTGGGTAGATTTGAGTCTTCCTACTTATTCTTCTGAACATGTGCTGCCACAGCTTTCATTTCTGTTTGAGGTCATCCTTCGAATTTTGACTCTAAAAGTCTTTTTTTGGTTTTTCTTCCTCCAGGATGCTGAGAACACAAGATCTCCAGTGCATGAAAGTATAATAATTTTGATACTCATTCTTTTAACAATGTAATGTTTTGCTGACCTTTGCCGCAATTTTCTGAGAATCCTTTTGCCAAGTCATTTAGTATGTAGACACAGTATATGATCTGACATACCTTACTGAGGAAAAGATGAAGTGGAGAGAATCAGGTTTATTATTGGGTCAGTGAGTGAGATATTTTTGGGTTCCTAGAGCTTATCATAGTGACCGTCCTGGCTCTTGCCAGTAAGGAGATGATCTTAAGAATTAGATCACTGAGATAATAATATACTGCTGTGTTAGACAAGATTTATGATCAAGAGAGGATATGGGCATTTAATGGCCCTTTTAAATGTCACATCCAGGCTTTAAAGGCTATACTCCAAATAAACAAAATAAGACAGCAGCTATCTCCAGCAGCTTCAAAATGAAAGCAGCACCCAAATGATGCAGGTAGGAATTTCCAGTGCAGCGCAGCAGATTGCAATCCTTAAGTGGCCACTGGAAACCATGAAAGGGCGATAGCAATATCTTTCTTGAGATACAAGGTCAGATGTGCCTACATGGTCAGAGTGCCTTTCATTTAGCAGGAGAAAGAGGTAAGCAATATGAAGCTCTTATCAGAGCAGTACACAAGCAGTTTGACAGCCATTAATGGCTTGAGTAATTTTGGTTGCTGTACAATAAATAAAATGATTGTGTACCGTATGAGGTGATACATGTCCTTGCAAACAGTTGCTCAGCAGCTGTATGACTGGATGGGATTTTTTCTTCTGGCCACGTGGCATTTTAAATGAATGATAACACTGAAAAAAAAAAGTACATTTCTAGTTTTCTTTAATAAATTAATCACTGGTAGAAGAAGGCCCATGAGAGGGTAGTCCATGGAGCCTAAACAGACACCACTATTAGGTATAAATGGTTTTTTTTTGTAATTAACAACATAGAGCAAGATGGGCAATACTCACAGTGTGGTGATGTCTGATAATATACCCCCAGGGATGAATTGTTATTGATTGAAAGGAAGATGAAAACTCAGTGAAGGGCTAAATTATTTTTTCTGGCCTTGATATTTAGAGATGTTTATTTAAAATTGATTACCTTGCTTTACCTGCTGCCTATAAGCTTGCTAATTCATGATAAATTAACATAAAGCAAGTTCTGGTTGAGATCAGTTTATCTGTATGGTTTTAACTAAACTGTTTTAAATATTACTCTTTGATAAGCCTGCTTAACTATCTTTAGCTTTCTTAAGGTAAGGATACTTCTCAATTTTAAGGGGAAGTTTAGCAACATTTGAATATTTCACTGTAATTGAATCCTGATTTAAACCCAAGCCTTTTTTATTCTTGCATTCACTGCAGAGACTTTAGTAACTCGAATGCTTTACCCTTGCTACTGCTTGGAAGGCAGTCCCGTAAAAATGGGATCAATTACCTGCATTGTTAGGATCCGGTTTTCAATACTGCTGAATTAAGAGCAGATAGAACTAGTTAATGATTGTTTTCCCAGTATAAAAGGAGGAGTAAATAAAGGAGAATAGAAGCTGAATTGTGAGAGAAGGTAATCTCTGTTTTGTTTTTGCCATAGCTTAGTGTTGATCAATTATCGTGTCAGAAGGCAGAGAAGTGAATATATCCCAGTATCTACACTTTGTTATTTAATCATCCTGCTGGATGCATAGCATTCATCATTCACATTTTTAATGCCATTTACTGCTGTTACCTCACATTTATAAAGGGCATATTTAAGGAGAAGGAAGTTATCTTGATAGGCAGTGTCCTGTGGAATAGAATAGCAATCAAACCAGTAGGGCTCAGTTTCTGGCTCTTCAGTCCAAGTATCTTGAGCTCTGGCCCCATGAAGATAAACTGCTGTACAAGTTTGATCTTGAGATGACAGTCCCGTGGATGACTAAAGACACTGTCTGAAGGGTCTTAATGAATTCTCACATGTATCTAAGTGGGTAGCCCTCAGTGGTAAACAATAACAACAACAACAGCAACACTGTAAGATACTTTTTTCCAAAAGGAAGCGGGAGCTGACAACACCACAGACCTGTGAAGGAGGAAAATGCAAATGCCTCTGAGCAGCTGATATTTGTGCAATATGCTCTAGCAGCCACTCCATCCTGTCATGATCCTCATTAGCATTCTTCAGTGCACAATTTCAGCCAGCCAGTGGATGAGGTGAGCACTTGTAGTATGAAGGTTAGCGAAGGGGAAACTGTAGATGTGCAGGATAATACCGAAAAGGGAAGTGTTTTTGTGTTGCATGAATGGAAACAAGTATATAGGCATTGATATTTCCTCACCAAGGTTTAGGATAGTCTAGTCCGCACTCTGAATAGGGATGATGAGAGTTGGAAGGAGTGGGATGTTTGCTTAGGGTTGTTCGAGTCCTCCTCTGGTCCAAATCAGACAAAGAGCCAAGCAGCTGCTCTGAGAGAGAAACTCCCAATCAGGTTTTTAGCAATTATAAAGCTGAGAGGAGGTGAGTGAAAAGTATAAGGACTGCAACCTTGCCAAAAGCAGATCTACAACCCATTACAGTGGTCACTAGCAAGTTGTATGCTTCAGAGCTGGAGAGGCAGTGGCTACACGCTGCAGCTCGTGTCTGCCTGGTTGAATCTGTCCTTCCTCTAGCTCAGCCCTTCTGCTCAGCTTAACTTTCTCTGTGGTAGAGGTGGGATGTCCAACCCACATACAGACTATGGGACAAGAGGCTGGAGAACAGCCCCATGGGAAGGGGGCCTGGGGGCTCTGGCTGTCGGCAAGTTGAATCTGAGCCAGCAGTGTGCTCTGGAACCAAAAGGGCCAACTGTACCCTGCGGTGCACCAGGCCTAGCACTGCCAGCGAGTGAAGGGAGGGGTTGTCCCCTCTGCTGTGAGGCCTCACCTCAAGCACTGGGTGTGGGTTTGGGCACCACAATATAAGAAGGAATTAAACTATTGGAGAGCGTCCCAGGAAGGGCTGCAAAGATGGTGAAGGTATGGAGTGCAAGACATATGAGGAGTGGCTGAGGTCCCTGGGTTTGTTCAGCGCAGAGCAGAGGAACTGAGGGAAGACCTCATGGCGGCTGCAGCTCCTCACAGGGAGCGGAGGGGCAGCGCTGAGCTCTGCTCTCTGTGACAGCGACAGGGCCCGAGGGAACAGCATGGAGCTGCATCACGGTCACGTGGGAGTTAGGAAAAGGCTGGTAGTGGGCTGCCCAGGGCAGTGGGCACAGCCTTGAGCTGCCAAGTCAAGGAATGTCTGTACAGTGCTCTCAGACATAGAGTTTGGGTTTTGGGTGGTGCTGTGTGGAGCCAGGAGTTGGACTAGGTGAATCTTGTGGGTCCCTTCCACCTTGGGATATTCTGTGAATCGGGATGCAGGGAGACTTGTCTCACCTTTATCTTTTCATAATGAGTTTCTGGCAGTGCTGGATTAGAAGAGGTCATCAGAGCCTCAAGATATGTTTGGGAATGCAGCTTCACAAATGTTTACTCTGGAGCATTAGGTTGCATGGTTCCTGCAAGCTTCTATCTAGCCATATCTACAAGTAGTAAGCCAGTACTTGGCATTTCATAGCTGGGAAGTGAACAGATCTAGAATGTGAATTTATGGCATATTTTTTCTCTAATGCTTTCGAGAGCAGCACTATCCGAAATGCAAGCCAAAGCAGGCATAAAATCCTTGCTGTGCTATTCCATGTGCAGATATCTTGCTTAATATTTGATTTGCTATATCCAGCAAAGCAGAGAAAAATACTGCAGCAGGAGGACACCAGTTCAAGCCAACAACTAATATAGATCACATTAAGTGTGTTGCAGGTGGAAACCTGTTTGTTGACCACAGTTTTGCTGACACTGGAGGAAAGTTAAAGATAGGTCCATTTATGTATCACATGCACAGCTAGAATTTAAAGCATTTGAAATCTGTTGGCACCATGAGAATCCAGAAGTCAGGTGCTTGGACTCTTTTCCTGTTGCTGGAGCATTGCTCTGAACTGCAGAGTCTGTGATGACGTGGCTGAGTACAGGTATTTAGGACATAACCTGTCAGCAGAAGTGGGAAAAATCAAAGCAGATAGTCCCTGTGCAGTCAGCAACTGGATTTTTACATCAACAGCGTTTTTGATTTAAAGCTGTTTCTGGAGCATTCTTGAGTTTGTCTTTAAATCCTTTTCATCGCCTTCGGAAACCAACTGGACTGAAAAAGCCTGCCGTGTTTTGTCAGAAGAGAGCTTGTGTTTGTAACATGCAGGAAGCTAATGTCTCTGCAGAGTGGGAGAGTCAAGAGCCCTGCTTTCATACACGGCTGCACCTATCCCATTCACAACACTGATGTTCATCCTGTGCTTTGTGTTGCCTGATTGTGATCTCTGCAGTTTCACCTCAGCAAAGCAATTTACACAATGCTCATCTTTAAGCACACAACTAGTGCTTCTGCTTGGAGACAGAAGTTGGAAAGTTATTAAATTAAGAAAATTAAGCCTTTAACACAAATTGCTCTGTAATTTTACCTTTTGTCACTCATGTAGGGCTTTTGTTCCACGTTTGAGCTCAGCATGGTGTCGCCAAGTTGCTTGTGATTTAAATAGAAGAAGCTGGCTGCCAGGAGTAATGCTTGCAGGTACTCCTTCTTTTCTTTATTTGCCTTAGAGCAGAGCCTGCAGGACAAAGCAAAGATTGTGCTGGCAGCATCTGAATAGTTAGTTCCTGCCCCTCAAGTCAAAATAGATAATTCCTTTATCATTATCTTCATTGCACAGGTTAACAGCAGCAAAAGATGAAATGACTTACCCATGGTCATGCTACAAGTCTCTGGCAGTGCCAGAAAGCAGGGTATTATCTCCTCTGGTCTGATGCTTTATCATGGTGCCATCCTTTTGCATGACTAGCCACTTGCAGCAATTCAGATTTTTCCCTTATGTCCTCTGATACAAACGTGGAAGCTGGTAAATGGCATGAAATGCATGCTTCCCAAATTTCTGCCTTTCAACATCCATGCTATTTTTGTCACTCACCTTTTGATGCCTGGCTGTTTGTCTGGAAGGATCTCAGGATATGTTCATCTAATCTACTTAAAAACCTCCAAAGGATAATGCCACAGGTCCATGGGGTGGTATTTTTTTTTTTTCTGGTTCTTCATTATTTTTGTCCTTGGAAACTTCTCTTAAATTTAATTCTGTGCTGTCTTGGTCTAAAGAGAGCCGCTTTTTTCTTACTTGAGACTAATGTTCTCTTTCAATCCTTTTTCTTCTGGACTGAGCAGCTTTGCTTCTTTGTCTCTGCTCATAGCTCATGCTTTCTTTTCTTGTGCTTGTCCTCCAGTTCCCCCTTGGATTCCCTCAAAATGAAGCATGCTTTTCCTGACATGGAGCATTCAGAAGGTGGCACAGTAGGGAGCTGCCAAATCCATTGAGCACTTTCCGTTTCTCCCTACGAACCTGATAAATCAGTTCTTTCCTCTTGGGAAGCCATAGGTTCAAGCTGGAGGTATTGTTCCTTCATTCCAAAGGAGCATTGCAAAATCCCCCATTTCATGCCCACTGTTCTCGAGCAGCTGTTTTGGTCAGGTCCTTCACATTAGTTGCATTTGAGCATTCTCCACATCTGCACGTAAGGAAATGCCTGCACTTGCGTAGCAAGAACCTATCTAGGTAGCTCTTGCAGAACTCTCACTGGGGATTCATGCCATAGCTACGGCTGCTCATGTGGTGGGGTTGACTATTGGACACACCATGCAGCACACCGCTCTTAGCAGAAGATCCTGGGGTGGGTTTTATTCCTTTCATTTTCTTGCAGACACTGCAAAAGTTAGCTCTTGGGGAGCTGGAGGCACCAAAATTTCCCTTGATAGTATCAAGAATTATTTCCCAAGCACCTGTAATGCACTATGATACTCACTGAATTTGCTAGTTAGCTTCATTTCAGTGCTTGGAACATGAGATTTTAGGGCAGACAGGTACCCCTGGTCATGCTGAAGTGCCAGGGTGGCAGGGTGTCGAGGTTGACAGGAAGAATGAGATCTGTTGGATTTTGTTCTCTGTCTGTCATTTCCTTTAAAAAGAATGATAGACTGGGCAGCTCTTGACCTGACCCAGAAAGCCACCATCAGTCTGAAGCCAGGGCAGGACACAGAGATGTGCTGGCCAAAGGTGGGATGGGTGTGGATTTGTACATCAGAGGTATATAAACATTCTAATTTCAGCTCTTTAGTCACTTTGGTGTTTTACTATTTAATTACTCTAGTTTTTTGTTCTTACATAACCTATTAATTTCAAGCATTCTATTCTTCTTTATGGAACTTGCTTATGGAAAATGTCTGGTTCATGGTTATGCAAAGCTGTGGCTGGCTCAAGGTCCTATTGAAGGTGTGGAGCTTATGCTTTTCTTGCATTTATATACAAGACAGGAGAAGAAGGATGGTGATAGCAGAGAAGGAGTACTACAGGAAATCCAAAACTATGTTACCACGGGAGTTAAGGACTTACTCTATTCTTGCCTCTGACCTGCTGCACCTCATCAGTAGCTGTTCTTCAAGTGGAAACACAAGGAATTTATTTGGCTGCCCCTGATTCCGCTGGAGTGCTCAGTAATTTGGCTTTAATATTAGAATTCATCAGCAAGACTGATTGGTGTATCATACAGAGTGGCAGGCTTGGCAGAGAAGGAAATTTCCCACGGAGTTTAAAAATGGTCCTTGCCTTTGGTGAATTTACCGCATTTAGAGTTTCATAGCAGCAGGGAAAAGGATGCAGCAAGGCTTGTATGAAAAAAGGAGCCAATCTAGGAATTAAGAAGGTGAGTGATGGTAGCAAGCAGGAACATGTACATTTTATGCATTTTATTCAGTAGCTATGGTTTTGTTTTGTTTTTAATGACCCATGATTTTTAAAAGGAAGCTTTTGCTTAAATGCAAATAAGATATTAGGCTACTAATGATAGGAGAGGGGCTTTTCTGTGCACGGGAAGCTAACCTGATAAATGCGCTCAATAATGAAGATTCTGCTGCAAAATGCTGAGCCCTGTGGCTGTGATCCAGCAAAGTGCTGACAGCAGTGTTAGTACTCATACGCTTAAAGTTAAGTGTTTTCCCAAAGCACTTTGATGGATCAGAGCTGAAGTCCTTATCACCTTGCTGGGAGTGAATTTATAACAAGTGTTGTGAATCAATAGTATTTATTCTTAGGCTTCACAACTAAACCACTAATGGAATATAGGGAAATTACAGCTATTCTGTGACATGAAGGGAATCTGACGTTGGTCTTAACCATAAACTTCCCCAGCTTTGAGAAGGGCTTAACATCTTGGTTTCCAGAGGTTCTAGAAAAAAGAAAAAAAAAAGATAGAGGTATTGCAATTCCCTGTGGATCTGTGTCCTGTGGGTAGAGGTTCCCCATGGGATACTCCAACATTAGTGTTTCAGCATGGTTTCAATGCAACCTTTCTGTGGGCTAAGTCACTTCACGTCATCATACCAGACACAAGGAGCTCTACTGGCCTTATGGGGTAACCAGGCTGGTTCCTGTCATGAGTATGACCTTCAGCCGGAAACGATCATCACTGTAGGCTGGGCACAGGAAAAGAGGCAAATTACAATCTATTTGGAGCTGTCTTTGCAGAGCTTGACATATATTCATATTTGTACTTACACCAGCATCAGCCCTGAGCCTAGCGGTTGGAAAGAAGTTCTCCAAATGGTGAATTTTGGCCATGACCAGTCTTGCTTGGCCTGACTCTGGCTTTGGATTCCCTGCAAAATGTGGATGTTTGCAAACATTCAGGTTTCAGGGGCAAAAAAAGCCCAACAAACCAACTTGGACAGTTGTAGAACATCGTGCTTTTTGTAGCCTTCATTGTATAGCCAGTCAGCCCTTAAGATTCTCATAAGCTGACATTCCTGATGAGGCCTTGAATGTACTTGTTGAGTGAACAAGCCTGAGTTAATACTTTCCCTCCCTTGAGGTCAGTGTATTCAGTGTTCTAAAACTGTCTATGATAAGTCATTTGGAAATCACAAAGGAACTGAAAATAACAACAGAATGGAGAATTTCTCATGACAAGTGAAGTGCCAGCAGAGTTCTAACTTCTGAATACTCCAACAGTGTGCATTTCCGGTGGCGACCGTGCTCATTAAGATATACTACTAATGCAGTAAGAAAGCTTGTGACTGAAAGCATGTGTGTTTTGCTCAGTAAACAGATGGCAAAGGGCAAGAATCCAATTCATTTTTTGAACTCTTGTGCTTTCTTAACAGTCTTACCCAAGGTAATTTAGCGTTTGGAGGTGGCAGTGATATATGATAGATTCCATTAAAAATTCTGACTGTTGTATACAAGGTGGTGTGTACGTAAGTCTGACCCCAAGAGATCTGTAATTTAGTGTCCAGATCCTGTGATGTCTTAGGCAATGCTAGTAATCCTGTCACAAACACATTGTCGTAGCTGTGTCATGGTTTCGTTTCATTAAGATAAATGCTTTAGAAATTATTTGCTTCTTTTTTTTCTATATAAAAGTGGTGATTTTGGAAAAATGCATGCAGGCAGCAAAGAGGGTTGGTGTGTGCCCTGGGTAAGGAGCCATCTTTGGGCTCTGTAAGGGAGAAGCCAGACTGCCTTTTGTATTGCAGAAGGGGCTTGGTAGGGGTGAGCCTGCTCCCTTGAAGATAGGCCCTTCAGGCCCTGTTTTGTCTTTAGTTCTGAAATCACAGGAGCCCTTGGTCTGAGGGATGTGTATGTTGTCTCTGGGTGTAAACTTAACTGAGGATGCTAGAACGAGAAAGCTGTTTTGTTCTGCATGGGTGCCATGCCCATTACCACTGAGCCGTGAGCCCAGAACGGGTCCCTAAGTGCTCCTTTCATGCCGATCAGTGTAGTAAAATGTTAGCATGGAAAAAGCAGCTGGGCTGTGAGCTCTGCCCTGAATCTGCTCTGCTCCCTCTGACAATAAGGAAAGCTGAACAGCCTGTTACACTGATGTGAACAGCAAAGCTTGCAATGACTGCAGCCACTGTCCTTTAAAGAGTACCTGTTGAGCGCTGCTTTTTTATGTTTAGTGCCACATTTTGATTAATAGGAGTAAGCTGCATGCAAATGTTTTAAAGCTGTGCGTTTTACTGTCTTTGCAATCTAAGCACCAGTAATCAGTGATTAATTTTAATAGCAATACATATTTTATGGATATGTTTTTATTACCCAAGTGAATACAATGAGGATTTGAGTAGTGGTTTTGTACATGCAGTATTGCTTCTGTCTTGCTGTCTGTTCTTTTAACACAGTTTACATGACTGGATAAATGTCATGGCTTAAGTATTCATACACAGAGTTGTAGCAAGAAGCAAATAGTTCTTTATGGGTAGATAAGTTGATCACAGAATTATAGAATGGCTTGGGATGGAAGAGACCTTAAAGACTGTCTAGTTCCAAATCCCTGCTATGGGCAGAGTTGCCACCCACTAGATCACGCTGCTGATCAACTGATGTTTGGGCTTGATGATCTTGAAAGTGTTTACCAAACTAGATTATTCTATGATTCTGTAAAATATATATATATGTTTTTCTGTTTTATCCAGGTCTACTTTGCTTACTCTCTCAAGAACTTGCATATGCATGCACAAGTTGTTCTGGTACAGGGGAATTAAAGCAAGAAATAGGATATTTGGGCACAGAAAATCTAAAAATCTTAGATAACACTGGCTCATTGCAGTCTCAGTCTCAACTGGGTGTATCTAGTAGGTGTTACACAGATCAGAAGCAAGAGATTAACATTTATCCCTGTGCTAATGCAAATTGCAGGCAGATTACTTCTGGTATCTCTCTAATGTGATCATGAACTGGAGGATTTTTTTCTGTTCTGTATCTTCTAACTATGAACACTTCTCTGTAGTGGGGCTGCTGACAATTAAAGGCATCAGGTTAGTAGTGCCTACAAAACTATGGTATCCACCCTGTTCTCTTTGCCTGTAACATAGGTACTTTTGTAATATCTTAGGTACAAGGGCTAGAAGCATAGAGAGAAATCATCTGAGAAAAGCTTTGTCAAAGAGACAACATAATCTCCAAAAAGAGAACTGGGCAGCAATTTGGCTTCCACATTGCACAAACCCAACACTGCATCCAACTGGGAGGCAGAGGTCTGGGAGCACCTCCACTCCATGACCAGCTCAGGCTTTAAGTCATGTCTTGCTGTCAAGCCCAAGGAGCTGTATTTAATCTAATTTAATTTGATTGTCCCTTTTTGTGTAAGGTAAATCTGGTTGCAGGTTACTGTGGAATCACATTACAAAAACGAGGCCCTGCCTTTTCCCATGGCCATCCAGGTCTTGAATAGAGTTCACTTCTCCACATGACACAGCATGACCTCTGCGATTTCATGGCACACATCAAGGCATCTCAGGTTTTGGTATTCAGAATGGAGATGGGTAACAGAGACTGAATTGTTCAGAAAGCTGGCGTTTACCTCAGGTGGTGTTCTTGGGAGGCAGAAAATGTGAATAAACACTATATGTTTGTTGCCAAGGAAATTTGAAGGTTGTGAAGGAAATTTGAAGGTTGTGTTCTTGTTTTGATATTTGAAGTGTGAAAAGAAGCTGCATGAATTCCCTATTTAGTCAAGCGATACCTTGAAAAATCATTCAGGAGGAAGATTTCCATATTTGAATTGTGTTTCAGGACTGACATTGCATTTTGCAAGGTGTTTGGATTAAACCTATGGCAAAAATGTAACCCTTGCATGTAGGGCCTGTGAAATCCCATGTAAAATCTCTGGTAGGATTCAAGTGACGTTCAGTGATACAAAGACCAAGGACCTTTCATTTTCTTTACCCTGTTTGCAAAAGTACTTAGAAACAATTGCAAATTGGGATCTGTCCTGTTTGTCTAAGTAGCCGGGTAGGTGTTGTTACTATTTTTCCTCACGGGGAAAACTGCAGTCCGCTTTGGATATTAAAAGTTTCAACATAAAAGGGAAGTTATGACTTAAATGCCAAGTTCTGATCCAAGTCTAATATCCGCAGTAGCAGTTCCCTTGGGGAGCCGTTGGGTTTTGAGCTTTTCTAAAAGCATATTGTTTCTATACAGAAATGCAAAGAGACGGTACAGTGAAGTCCTCCTTTTTCCCACTTCTTTTCAAAAGAGTATTTGTGTTTTTACTAGTGTGCGTATCTTGAAGTCTTGTGCAATTGCACATGCCTGTAGTGCGGTTCATTGAATAATGCAGGTGTTGCTCCAACCTCCAAAGTCACCAAAGGCCTGAAAAAAAATTGAATAATGTCACTAATTATAAACTGAGTGAAAAATTGCAGTAAACCAGGCTTTTGAAGGGGAACCTCAATTACTTGTCTTGTGGTTGCTCTTCTGCTGCATACAGCTTTCATTTTCTTCAATTGAACCCAGCCTTATATGTGCATTAATGGTAACATAAATATTTGTTTCTGTGATGACAGATGAAGGTATTGATTTAATCACAAGTGTAAATTTGACTTTTAAATCTTCTGGCAGACTGCAGAAGAAACATGGCATCAGATGGAGAAACACCAGGGCTCATTGAGAGGTCTGAAATGTTAGATCCCAAATGTTTGCATGTAAGGAAGTGTAATCGGGTTAAAAGAAACTGCAAATGCATGTAAAACAGACATGAAAAATCCATAGCATAGTGAGGGTGCTGTGAGCTAGTGGGTTTTGCTTGGTTTTACCCACGAGTTAATGGAAAAGCATGCTCTCTGTGGAGGTAGGGGTGAGATGGGGAGCCATTAGCTGTTGTTTCTGCCAGAGTGAAAAATACCAAGACAAAATAATTGGGCTAGAGAGAGCATTAGATAGACCATGAGATGCAGAAACTGGATTATTTGTTTTATCTTGCTGCAGTGGTCATTCACCTGATAACATTAGTTTCCCTTAAAATATAATTAACATTTTATTCCCATAAGCATCGTTGAATATTAGATGCTAGCAAGACACAGAACAGTATTTTGTAAATACTGAGTTTGGTGCATAGATAGCTAATTCAGTGGTAATGTCATTATCAAAGGTTGTGGAGGAAGGATGTCCTAAAGGGTCTATTCCTCATGAAATCATCTCCTGTAGTTATTCTGGTGTGACTACTGGTGCATTTTCTGCACAGACTTGCATTTATTATTCTCCTTAAGATATGTTAGAAAAGGAATTTTTAAAAACTGTCAAATCAGTCCTGTGATTTTATTTGCTTCCTGATTAATCCTGGTCTCTGGAAAGCAAAATGTACATTCCCAATTTCACACCTAGTTACATCTTCTGTTTGCTTTCATCACACGCATGGCTGTTCTCAGGAATGGTGAACATAAGCATAAATGATGCAATACCCCTCTTTGATTTTGAGTGTTTTGCTTTGAAATTAATGCAAACGTGCAGATTATTTGTAATGCAACATGTAAACAATTGCTATGTACGTCTACTCTTTGTAGTGTCAAGGCAGAGGTTTGAACAAGACTTCTGTCTGTTTGCATAAAAACATAAGAGATTACAGCTTTATACATCCTGACTCTTACGTCAACCTGTTTTTTTTTACATGTTATACTCCAAATGGAACTACTCTGCGGCTTGCCTTCTTTCTGTTAAAAGGAAGCTGCCCTTGCAGAAGCAGTGACCTTTAAAAAGCAAGTTTCAAGTAATCCCTTTATTTTCCTGAGATCATATAGCACAGTATCCAGTTGCAGGCTTTTAAGATGGAATGATTGCAGGCTTTGTCTGCTCGCCCAGATTGCATTACGTTTTGTTTGACAAAGAAAACTCTAAAATACTTATACCTTCCTTCCTAGGTTCAGAGCATTGTACTCTCCCTGTGCTGAGGATGCAGAGTAGTTGCCATATCATCCCAGCACCGCTGGGATTTATTGAATTTACTTAATTGGCCTTTATCTCACAGTTACACTTTAACGCTTCTTTTGAAGGAGATTCAAAAAGGATACAGTTACTCCTTTTCTATTTCACTTTGAGAATTCAGTTACTCATTTCGTTATCTTCCCTTCTTTTCCCGGTAGAATATTCTGCATAGCCACAGCTGAACATTTGAGACTTATGTAGCGAGATTTAAGTCCATGGAGCCGCTAACTAGCAAAGCAAAGGCCTATGACAAAGCAGACTGCATTTTGAAGTGGAAGCTGTGTTTTAGGGGAGTGTGGAGTCTACCACCAGCTATGGAAGCCCGTGGTAGGTGTTGTAGGTATTTGGGGCATTGGAGAACAGACCTGCAGGGATGCAAGCCCATTTTTCCAAGTCCTCTTGTGCTTCTATCACCCCCAGCATCCAAGAGGCTTGTGATGGTAAGCCCTCAGTGTCCTCTGTTGAAGTCGAATGTAGAATTGCCTGTTATTTGGTACCCCCACCCTGAAATGGGACTTTTGGTGTGTGTGAAAACCGTGCAGCTTCTTTTACATGAGATGGGAAGATCATCCTATTTAACAAGCTCATTCTTGCTGTGTCTTCTCTGGGCTAACACATCTGACAGTACACACATACACAACTCAGCTGTTTTTGCACAACACTCATTTAGACAGCTGGACTAATTTTTGGAAGGTCCTACGTCAGATTAGTGGATTAAGTCTAGGTTGGTTTTAGCTTTCACATAGTACAAGAAATTGTGGAGGACGTTAGCTTGAGGGTAAGGTGACTTTTGTGGATGAAAGCACCGTGTGGTGCTTACCTAAACAACATGATCATCATTCAAATCAAGGTGGTTTTTACTTGCTCAGTGGAGCAGTTGTGAGCACAGTGGTATATGCACTGCTAAGAAGCTAGTGTGTCAGTGCAGCTGATGCCAGCTCTCCAGCAGAAAACAATATGGAAATGACCAACACCTTTCAGGATCCTCTGAGAGCCGAGGGAGTGAGAGATTAGTAAACAGGAGTGAGAAAAACTGGGATTGAAAAGAGGCTGAGATGCAGGAACTTGCTTAAAACAAGAAAGCTCACTGCTAACCTTCAGGGTTTCCAGGGATAATTGCCTGGAGCTGTTCCTCTACTTTTTTTGGCCGAAGATCAGACTTGGCAAACTTAATTCATCTGTTGTCTTTATTTTGCTTAATTGGTTTGGGGCTTTTTTTTCTTTTCTTTTTTTCTTTTCTTTTTTTCTTCTTTTTTTGAGTATTATGAAAATCAGTCAGTCCAGTCTTCAGGAGAAGTAATTTCCAAATAAATTCTAGGAGATTAAATGTGCTGCTTATCTCTGGACTCAGTTCCAAATATTGCCCCAGCAGACTTTGCCATCGGTCCCTGTGGTCCCTGTGCAATCCTTGCTGAGATCTGGTCTGTCCAAAGGGTGATTCAAAGACTCTTGGCCAGGCATGGGCTGATCTTCTTCTGGGGAAGCTGCTCTTTCTTCCTCCATGAATTTTTCCCAACCCTTTTTTTTTTTTTTTCACTTGGCGTATTTTCCTCATCTCTGGCATGAAGTAACTGGGGTTTTGTGGTTGCATTTCCCACAGCAACTTTCACCTACGCAGCTGGCAGGGATGGTTTAAAGAAAAAAATAATAATAAATCCCAAACAGCACAACTTGAAAAGTCTCTGCACTATCAGACTGAAAACAAAGAAGCAAGTCTGTTGTTTCCCATGCACATGTGTGCTGCAAAGGGCAGATAACCTTCCAGGGCTGCATCTTATAATAATAAGCAAAACTGTATAGCTGTTTGCATTCCTCGGCTTCCCCAAGTGCACTTTGAACTTCTGAACTGTGAGGAGGGATTGCAGCTCAGTGATCATTATTTAAATACTTATGGTTGCCATTTGCAAGGAATTAGCATCGCTATGCAAGCTGCAACGCCTCGGTGATATTTATGGAAATTCGAAAGATCAGAATGGCCTGCTGTCCTGTTCAGCGTTTCCAGAAACAGGTGCCTCGGCTTTAATGAGTACACAAGGCAAAGTTAAGGAGCCTGCATAACTGAAAGAGTTCTGTATGTGCTGAAATGCATACCTGCAAATCAGCTGAAGGATGGCAATGTGTAATCAATATGTAATTCTGTTATGGTAATATAGGTCCATGACGCCTTGGAAAAGTGCTTGAATAGACAAGGTGTGGGGTTGATGAATTTAAAAATGCTTGAAAAGACAAGGTTGAGGTATAAGCCACTAACATTAGTTCCTGTTTTTATTTTGCTCAAGTGGGCAATGCTGGTCAGATCCTCAGCTGCTGAAAATCTGCACGAGCCCACTGCTTTTTTAGGATCATGCTGATTTGGTTTGCTCAGAGCAAGCTCATCCTCTTGAATCACATTTCTCCTTGCATTTTGTCAGCTGTTGGTTTATCTAAATCAACGCATAGCGGAATCCAAAGTTTTCCAGAAATGCCAGCAATGGCATGAGTTGGTTGCTCAGCATTTGTTACGAGCCCTTCATGCGGACTTAGCCCTAACCTGGGGTAAATCATTACTGCTCTAATTGAGGCAGTAGGAAGCACGATTCCCAGCTGTTAAAAATGGCCAAATACCACAAAAGTGAAAACAGGCCCCACTGATTTACAGTAGCTAAGGATGACATGCTGATGAGTTTGAGTTCAGAAGGGGCAGACCGTCTTACTAACCATGGTTTTGTCTGTTCTGTTTTTCTCCTGTCTTGCAGCACCTTCTCCAGTCAGTAGTGTGAAAAAAGGGAAGATAACTAAAAATAGCATCTCCCTTTCCTGGCAGGAGCCAGATCGACCCAACGGCATCATCCTGGAATACGAAATCAAATATTTTGAAAAGGTGTGACGGACTGATTGCTGAGCATCCCAAGTACCTTCTCTTTCCTGTCCTCTTCTTCTGGTTATAATTATCTGAGTCATGGAAAGGAATGGAGCAGTTTTATGCATAAATCAATGTCACATTGATTTTGCAGTAAATGATTAGGAAGACTTGAAATGAGGGTGTTGTTTTCCATTAGTGTGCCGCTTCTCTTGAACAAATACATTAAATCTGTGTCAGATTCCTCCTCAGCATTATCGCATTAAGGTAGAACCTGTTCAGTTGTTAAAAATAGGAGGGTTTGGGGATCGAGCTTCTATATCCTCTCGGAAGTATCAGGCTATCCCTTGCACTTGGTATTTCAATTCCTCACTTGGTTTTGTATCCAGGGTATAAGGAAGGGAGGGAGGGTTAAAGTGAGACTGTCTGTTCTGATGTGAAGAAGGTCATCATGGCTTTTAAAAGCTTGCCTTTTTTTTCCCAACTCTAGATCTCTCTGTAATGAGAAACACTTTTCCTACAAAGGTTGACCATCTCTCCCTATTTCAAATGGTGATATCTTTTCTTATTGAAAAATTAGTGAAATTTAAAAGGAAATGCCAATAAATGAAGGCTCTAAGGTGACCTGATAGCAGTCTTTCAGTATCTAAAGGGGAGCTACAGGAAAGAAGGGGACAGACTCTTTAGCAGGGTCTGTGGTGATAGAACAAGGGGAAATGTTTTCAAGCTCAAAGGAGGTAGATTTAGGTTAGATATAAGTAAAAAATCTTCAACAGTGAGGGTGGTGAGACACCGGAACAGGTTGCCTGGTGATGTGGTTGATGCCTCATCCGTGGAGATTTTCAAGGTGAGGTTGGATAAGGCCCTGGGCAACCTGATCTAGCTGTGGTGTCCCTGTTCATTGCAAGGGAGTTGGACTAGATGGCCTTCAGAGGTCCCTTCCTGTAAGGATTCTATGATTCTATGAAATGCATTTTTTTGTAAGTAATATTTTGTGAACTATGCAGGTCAACTAAGATGTCCAAAAATCAGGTTTGCAGGATTCATCTGAAAAGCAGTTCGTAGCCTTAGCTGGAAATGTAACCAGTCTTTCTCCCTAAAAAACATCAGAAAATAATGAAATTGAGTCACAGTTCTCATTTTTTTCTCGAATTTCTATTTTATAGAAGATCTTTAATTAGTTTTATTGCATAGGTAAGGTCACTTAGCACTCAGCAGCACTGGACCACCTTCCTCCTCATCCTCTTCTTTCTTTCTCTCTGGGAGAGATTCAGTCCAGCAGCCCAAGCAAACCTGGGGAAGAGGTTCAAAAATTTTCTCCATCAGGGTAAAATGTTGTTTTTGGTTTGGTTTTTTTTTTTTCCTATTTGAGGGAACTTTGACAGGATATGAGTGGCTTAAATAGGGTTGAGCCCCCAGCTTTCTGCCCAGAAACCTCCAGTGATGGAGAACCAGCTGGACTTGTCAGCAGTCCAAATTCTGGGCAAGAAGGTGCTGACCAGCCCAGCATTTTCTGGGAACCTGTTGTAAGTCCCATGGGGAGCTTTAAGGAGAGATGATCTTCATTTTCCAACTGAGGAGGAAGAGTGAAACCAGATCCCAGAGCAAGAGTTAGAGGAAGTGTGCAAGGTCTGTGTGCAGAGTGTCTGACATGTTCATTAGGATGCGTGGGAATGGCACAAAGCTGCACCAGGGGATGTTCAGACTGGGGATTAGGAAAAATTTCTTTACCATGAGGGTGATGAAACACTGGAACAGGCTTCCTGGTGAAGTGGCTGGTGTGCTCCATGCCTATCGGTGTTCAAGAGGCATTTGGATAATGCATTCAATAACATGCTTGAACTTTTGGTTAGCTCTGAAGTGGTCAGGAAGTTGGATTCCCTGATCTTTGAAGGTTCCTTCCAGTTGAATTATTCTATATGATATTTGGAAAAAAATCAGTTGAATGTCATTTCTTGGGGTACTGGAAGCACTGCTATAGCAAAATGGTGGGATTCTAACAAAGCTCAAAGAATCAGGGTATGGTTTTACTGGAACTAGTGAATTTCAGATTTTTTACTGACTTTGAATGAATGTTATGGTGTACTGTCTCCTTACCTTGGAGTGGCCTGGGAAGATTAGACTCTAAACTTTAATGATGAGCAAATAAGTAAGGCTGGAAAAGTCCATCTGTATGTTTGTTTTGTTTAGTTTCTTTTCAAACAAATGATAGGGTTTTAGAATCTTGTATTTGTGATCCAAAATTTATTCACAAGTAGCTTCAGTAAATAGTTCTTAAAGTGCAAGTCATTCATAGGGAGGTTGCTACAGCCAGTCTGAGTCTATGCTGTCTTGATTTATTTGTTTCAGGCTGATAGCAAAGCTTAGTGTCTTCTGTAGGAAAGCTCAAGTGTTTAAATGTTTGCAGAGCCAGCAGTGTATTGAAAATCTAATTGGGCTGACATACAAGCAAATATGTGAACTAATATTCACTTAGTGCTTTTTAACTATTCATTCAGTTATATTTGGGATGTCATCCTTAATCCTTCTTGTTTGTTGTTACTGTCATTTATATTCCCTTGGGTTTGAGCCCTTTATAACAGTGAATTCACGGTGTTTATTTCCAGTGGATGAGAATGATCGATATTAAATGTTTCAGAAAACTGAGATTCATCAGATCACATTCCTTTAAGAGAATTCATTCCTTAACAAGAAAAAAAGGGCAGGTAGATATAAATACTTCCAATACAGTCCTGCTTAGCTGTAGACTTCAGTGAGAAAATATATGATCCTACATTTGGAGATTCCCAGGGCCTCAGACAGATGTGTTACTCTGTGGAAAGTTGCCCATTAAGTGGAAAAGAAAAAGAAATATCAGTTCAGATCCTAATAGAGATGCAGAAATCTTGGTGGGAAATTGCCCCAGACTCCTGTTTACTTCATAATAATTTAGATTTGAGAGGGTATGGTGAATAAAAAGCAGTTTCCCCGTTCGTAGTCCTTAATTTATGAGCTCTTGTCAAGATTATGTGTTACAGTAAATAATTCTAAGAGTAATTACCAAGCATTTGAGTGAAATTTTAATCAAAGAACTGAAACTCTTTCACATTAGAAACTGATTTAAATTAAGATTTATTTCAGCAAATTTTCTTCAAGTTCATTTCTTCAGAAGAACACTGTAAAATCAGTTATCTCCCTGTAGTTTTAGTTGGCTGTTCCTGGCCAAGATCTAATTCATGGTTCTAGAAATGCCATCATGAAGTTGTACAATGTATAATATATTATTCTCTTTTAGGCCTAATTACATTACTGAGAAGTAGTTTTTGGTATAAATCAAAATCCCTCTTTAAGGCAAAGGAACTGTTTTCCGCTTTCCAGTGCCTTAGAACTGATTTTTGTTTGTACCCTGCACCTTTCAGTTGCCCCAGGCGTCTCTATGCCAACTGCACAGCCTTTTAAGATGTGCACATCCAGAGCTACAGAAAGCTGCCCCTACTGCAGTGCCAGTTCTGGTCCTATGTGTTGTTATCCATGGGTGGAAAGTACCTCGCATACTTCCTAGAGTCACTGGCTATAAAAGCTGCAAGGCAAGGGAAAAGGAGATCTCTCCTTCTGTACTGTAGGAAGGGCCTTCAGAGGGTTTTTTCAAGGGGAAGAGATCCTTAAAAGTGCATATTTCATTAATTCTCTGTAAGAGGAATTGTTAAGAGTCTGTTCCATGAGAGCCAGTATTTGTGTGTTTGAACTCGTGTTTTTTGTTGGGGTTGGGAAAAGGATCAGGAGACAAGCTACACCATCATCAAATCCAAAGAGACCACGATTACGGCAGATGGCTTGAAACCAGGCTCAGCATACGTCTTCCAGATCCGAGCCCGGACAGCTGCTGGCTACGGTGGCTTCAGTCGAAGATTTGAGTTTGAAACCAGCCCAGTGTGTAAGTCCTTTTAATTACTGTCAGTTCATGACCCTGAAATGGCTACCAGCAAGGAGTCAGTTGATACCTTTATAGAGAATTCTGCTGGTCTTGTGCTCTTCTCCTTTCTGGTCTCATCCCTTGACTTATTATGCATCAGGCGCACCATGACTGTACACTGCGTGGGTTAACGCATCTGTCCTTGCCTCCTTGTTTCACATGTTGGGGCAGGAGTTGAGGCACCAGGAGATTATTAGGCTCCAGAAATGCCTTAGAAAAGCTTAGAACTGGCTTAGAAAAGCCCTGTATTTGGGAGATATGTCAGTGTTGAATGGTTGTTATTGGCTTGCCAGTGAGTAAGTGAAGGTGAGGATACTCTCAGCCACACTCTTGTACTCTTCGTAGGCAGAGGGGAACATGCAACACCAGTGCAAGAGAGGACAAGGCCAGGGTGGCAGGAGGAGGAGGGCTGAAACCTTCTCCACACCCTTCGTGGCCATCTGCAGAGGACAGTGAGCTCTCTGTTAAGTATCTTTTGATTACATCTGGGGAAAAACATTCTCCTGAAGTGGGGCATCTCTGTGAGGGGAATAATTTAGCCAGCATTCGAATCTTTTGGTGCAAGTTACTGTCGAGTTGAAAGATGGTTTCTGGTGGTTGCCAATGCCACAGCCTTGAGGCAAGGAATTCGACTTGTGATCAGAAGTAATGAAAATGTGCACTGCAGGCATAGGACTTCACTTGGCCTGTTAAAAATTTGTGGAGCTTGAATTTATTTGTTTTTTCTTTCAGTGTATCTGATCACTCGGGTCTGTGTTCTGGAGCAGATTTGGGGCTGAGAGCATGAGGGCCCCAGCTGCTGAGGGTTGTGTGCAGATGCCCAGCTGTTCTTTCACATGGGTTCTGGCATGGCTGAACTCCTTTTGTCCTGACTGCCAGATTTTTGCTGAGGTGTCAAAGATGCACTTCTAAAATATGTAGTTTTTATGCCTGTTCCAGTTTGTACAACTATCATTTAATAATCTTTTATACTAATTGTGTAGGAGAGGAAAAATTACAGTGAAAATGCTCAATTTATTCCTGTGGAAAAGAGCCAATTGGTTCTATGTTTTCCATAGAAATTGAAATTCATCAATACTTCAATTGCTGGTATTCCGATTCATTTAAAATGCATTTCAGCTCTTTGAGAAAAAGATAGCAAGTTGTCATTTCAGTGCATGCCACCTTTGAAGCCATGATAGATGTTTAAAGGAATCACCATATATGTACAGATACAGCTGTGGAGCCAGTGCTTGAACTAATATAGCGCAAATAGCATCGTGAAGCAAGTAGCAATGCAATAAAAATGGTCCGTTTAATGTATTTCTTATTGTGTTAAGCATTAATCATGTCCTATAAGTAGCAACAAAATCATGTTAGACTGAAGATTACTCCATGTTTATACTAGGAAAGTTTTGCTAGCAGTTGGAAAGTTCCTAGTTTAGAGTAATTCGACTAATAGTATTCCAGAATATTAGTGAAATAATTTATTAAATGCCTGCATATTTGATCCAGTGCCATAATCGCCTGCATTTTTCCAAACTTTGGCTTTGTTTTAAATACTCATGCCTGGATGTGCAGTTCTGCAAAGCACTGTGTTGGAGCCAGATCTGCAATTTTCAATGGAAGTTCGTGTTTAGGTGGAAGCTGTAGCTGGGTGTGCCCACTTGCTACTTCCCCCTTTCTGAATGCTGCAGAGCTCATCCCTGACCTGGCCACAGACTAACACTGCCCAAAGCTATTTTTCTGCTGTATTGGTGAATTAGTCCAGCTGATCACTCAGGAGGGAGCAGGATCATGTCACAGAGGCAAGGTAATGCAAGTCCCCTCCTTCACATGGAAGCAAGGTCTCAGGTTGGTTTACAAATTCACGCTCCCCTTCTACCATATATCAGAGCAGAGTCCATCTTACTTTGCCATCCCTCGAGCTGTGCAAAAAACCTCCGGAGTAATAGCTTAATGTTCTCCTTAAAATGTTTTTCTTTTTAATTATTTTGTCAAGAAAGCAATAAAGCATCATCTTAAGGAGCTTCTATAAAATCGTGAGGCTAATAAAATCTCTGAAAGATGGCACAGGTTTGGAGCAGTTAGCATTAAATTTTAATGTATTGGGCCAGTCATTCTGAAATCATTTACTGTTCCTGAGCCCATGTCACTTGCAGTCAAGAACCAGAGAGCTCCTGTATAAAGAGCTACTTGAAACCCGTTGCATGCTCAGTGCCTCACCTTTTCTTCTTTCTTTTCTTTTAACAATTAATATGGGGCTATATTCAGTTATTTTATAGCCTCCATAAAATTAATCCTTTGCTAAGGACCCCCTTTATTTCAGTCATTCGGTTAAAGGTCTTCTGCAGCTCGGAAATCAATTTCTGCTTCTCCCTGGAGTGGCTGGAGTTGCAGCTGGGACTAACGCCAGGGCAGGCACTCCCCAGCCCCGTCAGCAGCTATAGTGAGGTTTGTCCCGTACAACAGCCAAATGTGTGGCTGGGAGCAGGTTTTGGGGGCAGGAGGCCAGATCTGTACCCCAGAGCAGGGATGTGCAGCTGAGTAGCCAGTGGTGGAGAGAGGAAGGTGAAAAGGCTTAGGTTTCTGCTTGGGAAACTCTGTGTGCAAAGCTCCAGGGAGAGGTGGGGTCCTTCCCCTGCGGTATTAAGCAGATAAGCACAGTACAGGTGTTGTTAGCATTTCTATTTGTCAGGCTTCAAGAGTCTACTCACCTGCTTAACATAGTTAACATATGGCAAAACCTGGTTCTTGAACACAGATTTCCTGACCTTTCTGCTTGTGTCTTTATCATGGGACTCATCTCCTGCATTTTGTCAGGAGGGATTTTTACAAGGCATGGGCTGGCACAGTTACACTTCCCTTAGCAGATAAAACGACCAAGCAGTGTGTGTGTCTTAGCAGATTCCTATTTTACAGCAAGCACCTTCTGGCTGTGTGATATAGATGCTACAAGGAATTGGGGTTTAATTGTTTATAGCTTCTTGAAGCACAGATAATGCTAATTGTCTCAGATCTTGCTCACATTACCTATTTAGAAACTGCAGCAATATTATTCCCTGAATGTTTTCTCTGCCTATTTTGTTTTTCTCTTTTATCTGTGTGATTTCCAATGCAGCTGACATGGGAAGGACGAACTCCAGCTTGCTCTCTCAAAAGCTGAGTTGTTTTAGCACTTAGTTTCTGAATTCAGTGATGAGATGCAATTTAGTTTGGGTTTTGGCTTGGTTTTGTATGTGTTTTGGTTCCTTTCCACCCATTTCCCTTCCAAAGTAGAAACAGACAGCAAAGGGGGAAAGCACAAACCATAGAAGAAGAAATGAACTGGTTAAGACTGAAACCTCATTGACAGCCTCACAAGAAAGACCCATGCAAGAGCTGACTATAATTTTAACCTTAATCTCCATTTTCTGTTTTTCATCTCAGCAGTAGCTGCATCCAGTGACCAGAGCCAGATTCCTATAATTGTTGTGTCTGTAACAGTGGGAGTTATTCTGCTGGCTGTTGTTATCGGTTTCCTTCTCAGTGGAAGGTAAGAGAAGAAGCTGTGTATTTACACTTCTCCAACTTTTGTAATAACTTTTATCTGACCAGCTGATTAGCACAATTTAGGCGAGAGCAGCATGTGAACAGAGCTGTCAAGCAGTAGTGCTATAAAGCAGCATGAGGGTGGGCTGATTGATCTGTTTGGACAGACAGGAATCGCAAATGTGTGCTCACGGATGTAGTTCACTTCCCAATGATTTTCATCTCTGTGTAGACTGGCCCTGATTATTAGATTTGATTCTCACTGGAGTGTTTTCCTATTACTTTAAAAATAAGCAGAACTTGTTGTTATAGGTAAAATATTCTAAAGCCCATATGTTTGCACTCAGACCTTGCAGTAGGCTTTTCTCGCAGAGGAAATGTGACTTGAGGAAAACACTTGTGAAGAAAAAGAGAAGAATTCCATCCAAATGGCTAAATGCCCTAAGTTTGGTCAGGTCTGGATTTCATTTTTCACGTGTAGGATGCTAATATTTTCCCCATGCACTAATAAATTGTGCAGAGAGATCCTCACGTGGAGGGAATTGCTCAGCTTTAAGCTATCAAACAATCCCATAGACTTCTCATGTGCTTAAACATAGGCAAGTGATAAAAGGCTGGACTATACAATCTTTGACAACTGTAATGGGAGTTGTTGGAACTTGTTGATGAACAAGGAATTGTGGTATTGGGGGAAAATCTGGCTTATGTCAGGATCAGTTTGTACTGCGTCACTAAACTTATGTAGCAGCCAACACACAAGGCAATTTTTCATATACTACACATGTATTCTTCGCAGTCAGTGCAGTACCTGTCAAAACAGTGCGTTGATTTTAATGGCAGCAGTCAAACAGGGCAGCATCATTCATGCATAGCAGTCTGAGGTGCCATGCCAGCATAGCATCTATTGGTGATGCTGAATTTGTTTTCAATGCAAAATAAACACTTCAGCTTAGAAAGTACCTCACAGTCTTGCTTTCTTGAGCTTGGGTCTAGCAAGGTGACTATATGTTGCAAGACGTTGTGTTAGTAATAGTTAAAAGATACTGGCAGAGGAACTGCACTGATGCTGAACGTATCAGCTGAGGGTCTTGTTTCAAAGAGGAATTGGAAATGTTTGTCAGTGAATACAGCACAGTGAAATACAGCCAGGCTGAACAGCTTTGTCCCCAGTCATACAGCATCTGTAGAAAGGCACAGTTATTTCCTGTCCTGACAGGTAAGTGGTTGCCAGACTCCTCTCCAGTAAAGGTCAGAAACTGACAAACACTTCCAACTCAGCCATTCAGGCCCCTGTCATCTGCTTTGAGAGACTTGTTGGGCTTAAAAATAGGAAAATAAATGCTCTGGTTTGCATGAGAAGCAAGCAGCAGCATGGGGCAGAGTGTAAATGGTTACACACCATTCACACTAGTGGCTACAGAAAAGCTGTAGGCAAAAAGACATGACTCCAAACTCTGTAAGCTGGTGTTCAAATCCCTCTTTAAAGGCTGGAGGGTTTGAGTCAGACCCTTGTTCCAGTCAGACAGACAGAGGGATGTGGACTTGACCTCCGTCAGCCTCAATGCATGTTTTTATCAACACAGACAGGAGGGACATTTGTGTGACTGCAGAAGAGCTGTGGATATAACCTTTGCATCTGCAAAAGGAGCCTTTAGGCATGAATCTCAGGTGGAGGGACACATGTCCCTTCGTAGCCGTATCCTGTAGCAGCTAGTGGCTGTGTCTCTTCCCACAGGCATTGGACATGGTAAGGATCCCTTTGTTGAGGACATGCGCTTGCACTTGGCCTTTTTTGTTCCTACCCTGCTCAGATCTGAGCAAGCAGTTGCACCACTGAGCCATTTGTCAGCAATTTTAGTTAGCTATGGCCTTCTGTCCTTTGACCTGATGGGCTTTCCAGGATGTGCTTCCTCTTGGCTCTTTATCCCTTGACATATTTGTAAAGCCCTTGACTGCTGTGGCTGGAGTTTTATGCCCTCCTCTTCTGCTGCCTTAATCTTCCTGTCCTGTACTCTCACCAATCTGCATGAAACTCCAGGCAGCTGTAGGCTCCTGGGAGCTTCTCCATGGTACCACGCTGAGGTAGCAAGGGGCAAGTGCAGGGATTGGAGGAGTTTGCTGGTTTACATTCATTCTATCTGCTATCTGGATGGAGAACCAACCAAAGCAGACTTGTGGTAGGCCTGCCTGGGAATGAGCCTGATGAAGAAATGGTTAAGGAAGATAAACCATTTGGAGCAGCTGCCATCCCACTTTGACGTGGGTCTCGGCCTGAGACTGCTGTTGCAGACCTGCAACCTGCATGGGTTGTACTGTCTCCAGAGAACAAAAGAGGAACTACGTCCATTTTCGTATTTTTAATCCTTCTGCTAGACTGGGAAGAATCCAGTCTCTCTGCTGGAGGTGGCAGAGGAGCCTCCAGTGCCAAAGTTTGGTCTGTCATTAGAAAATTAGTTTCAACACTGCAGGAGTTCTTGGCCACTTTGAGTTCCTGTGTATTTTAAAGCCTGTCTACTGTGCGGAGTAACCCTTCAAAACAGAAAAATAAACCCCAGAAACCCAGAAAGCTGACAGCTGATTTGAAATTAAAGCGAAACAAAAAATTTGCTCCTGTTTGAAAGAAGCAGAAATGCCAATGAAATGTGTCAGTCATGCAGCTTTGCCTTGGATACAGTTTCAAGACAATTCGTGGAGTGACTCTCATGCTGTGACATTGCAGGGATGATAAATGCATTTCAAGTCATAGGATAATCCCTTTCTGAAGCTGTTAACCTGTTTCTGTTTCTGGAAGACTTCCCTCTATCTTTAGAGAGGTTATGTGTTCCAGTGCATACTACTAGGGAGTTAAATTTTCTTTTCTATTTCTTTCTTATAATTACTTTTAGAAAAACAGACATTTTGAACTCCAGGATTTGCTCCAGCTCAAATCACGCTGCTTACCATGCCGAGCAAGCTGTGCAGAGTCCAAGCTCTTTCTCCTCTCTGCATAATGTAGGAGGGCAGGTGCTGCCCAACAGCAAAGCTACAAGAGAAACTTCTCAGTCTGCCGCAGTGAGGACATAGCCCGGCCACTGCTGCAAATGAGCACCCCATGTCTGGCTCCATGCTATTCCCAGGCACCATGGGAGTTCCTAGGCACCTCGTGTCTTTAGGATATTGCTCTCTAGATGCACTTTGTTCTAGCCCTCCCACGTGCTGGGCAAAAGCAAGGATTTCCGGAGGCAGGGCACTGAGAGCACTTGGAGTAACTGGCAGAAGAGTGTAGGGACTTGAGAGCAGCCCTCCTCATGCTCACAGTGCAGAGAGTAATTTCCTAGCAGTAGGCCTCAGGAGTTTGCTGGCTCCACAGGCTTTTTATTTTCTGCTGGAGCCCTGGAGGCAGAAGTTTCCACACCTCTTCTCTCTTTGCTTTCAAATATCTCTACAGCTTCTCGCTTCTTTTGAACAAATGTAAATAACAGCTTGGCATTTCCCGTTGGCTGCTGGCCCTAAACCAAAGGTCAACTGAACGTTAGTCACAGTGGCATTTCCACAAGCCAGCGTCCATCTGTGGAAATGAGCTTTGCTTCTGAAGCTGGAGGTTCCTGGGAATTTGAAACGGAATGCGCTTTGCCCTAAACAATTAAGCTGCATTTCTGATCTGATGTACTTGCAGATGCTCGAGAAAACGCTTCCTGTAAATAATGCGTCCTCTGACCAAGGTCATAAATACCGCTAAGCAAAATAGTTGGGAACTGTTGAAGTCTCCTGCTCTATGCATCAAGGGCATATTAATTATATAACAATCAGGGTTACAAATCAAAGAGATTCACTAAATCAGACTGTACTTGTCTGGGCAAAAAAAGAAAAAAAAAAGTGGATTGAAAATCTATTATTAAACTAGAAACAAGCATTAAATTAAAGTAAAATAGAGTTATTATCTTTGTTTTCTTAGGAATGTGTTATTCCCAACAGCAGAATACATTTTACAGATACAGGAAAGCTAAATTTTGCTTTCTTAGCAATGCTTGAATCAGTTACCACTTGCATTGTTGTACCTAATTGAAGTATATAGTAATCTAAAATTGTTAGACTATTGCTTCAGTTGTCAGACAATGCCAGTAGCAAAGATGCGTGCTACACATTGCAAGGGGAATAAGGTGCTGCATCTGTTGTTGTGGTATCAGCCCTCAAATCCTACAAACCCAGATAGGAGGTGAGGTACAACCGAGCCAAAGCAGGTTTCCATCAGCCTGGGAAGGAGACCCATGGCTCCAGAGCAGTTTTCCCTGCATTGTCCCTCGGGTGCTGTTTACAAAACTGAAGGGATATTGGGGTCAGTCTTAAGAGACTGCAGCTCCCTGCGGTCCTCCAGGCAATTGAGCTTTGCAGCATTAAACAAAGGAACGGGCTTTTACAGAGTAACATGGGAATGCTATTAGGTCAGTGCTAAGCATGTTTGCCAAAGCTGCTCAAAATAACTAAGAAGTGTATTGTGCATCTACATTTATAGCCAGCTACCCATTATGGTTGACTTTTCAATCTAAAGTGATCTCCCAAAGAACTGGACAGAGGTTTTTTATAGAACTTAAGAAAAATAAATTTGAAGCAGCAAAAATTGCCCCTCTCCCTGTGCTGTGCATACATAGAAAGACACTTCTGGCAAGAAACTAGCTTTGGAAAGACAAAGCAAAGACAAATCTTCCCACCTGGGTATTGGCAATTAGAAGCTTCTGCACTGGAGTATCCATCCTTGACCTTAGCTGATTTAGACTTTTAAATATCAGCCCCTGTGGTGGCAGAGGGCTAGTTTCTGGACACAAATATGTGCATCTTGTTAAAAAGTGACTTTCATAGAGTAGAGAGGTTGAGAGGACTGTGGTGTATATCCCAGGTCCCAAGCCAGCATGTGCAGCCTTCTGTGATGTGGAAGGTCAAAATGAATTTTTCCACAGCCCCCTCCTGACCCGCCACATCTTTTTCCAAGATGTGTCAGGGCTTAAAATAGTTCACATCTTCAAAATTTCCATAGGAAACAGGAGACAGGTCATACGTAACATTTTTCATAGAGAGAATTTTTCCGGCATGAGTCACAGTTTTTGTTAGTTGTGACTTTAAAGAGGATTTTTATCTCTACATTCCCGCCTATTCTTCCTTCTTCCTACAGGACATCGTCTCCCATGATTTGTAGCCATTTTATTGATAGTGCCTGTTGCCAAATATCCTCTGTAATCCATCTGGCAACAGGAAGGATTTTGCTGGAGAAACTATTGCTCTTGCCAATTCAAGATTGCTATCCACCAAGAGGAGGCAGGGTGTGGTGCCACCTGCTTTTGGGTCAGTGTTTTTACTATCCCCATCACATTAAGAGCCTCTTTGCTCTTTATTCCTGCCTTTTGCAGGAGAGGAGTGTTAGCAGCATTGTTACTCAGGATCCCTCTCCAAAAAAGAAGCACTCTGGTCCTTCCCTTTCTCCACAGGTTGATGCCATCCCAGAGCTGGTGTGGAAATCTGCTGCCCATAGTCCATATGTTTAATGTCTTGCCTCTAGGCTACCTAGATCAGTTTGGCCACTTTGCCTGCTCCAATATCTTATTTCTTTTTCCTTCTGAACACCTGTGGGCTTAGTACTTCTGCAAGCCAGTCTAAGTTGCTGCAGTTTAGAGAAGGACTTAGGGACCCAGGCTAATCTGCTTTCAGACGGCCTTGTCTTGGTCAGTAATTAAGCTCCAAGAATGTATGAATTATTCCAGTAATAGCTGAGGGAATGGACAGAAGAACCACCACAAACAGAAAACTAATTGGCATGAGCTCTGTCTGATCAGGGAAATGTGGGAGAGTACAGCGAAAGCTCCTCATCCGGGTGATGCATTTGATGGCATTGTGAAAGTCCTTTATCCACTTGGGCAAGAGAGCTGGGGTACCTTTCAAGCTGAAAATGCAGTTTGACTTCAGTGGCAGCAGCTCCAAGTTGCTACCAAGTGCTGACGAAAGTAGAGTTTTACAGTGTCTCTCTTGGCTGTGGAGTGGGTAGAGGATGAAGAAGAAAATCAGGCTGTTGTCCCACTGCTCCTCTGAATATGTGAATATTCCATTCTCCTTTGGACAGTAGATGTAGGAAGTGCAATCTCTCCTGGAGGCACACCATGTTGCAGCACGTGGCCTCTTATCTGCTGAAAAGATTATCTGTACTTTCTGTGGTTTTGGAGTATAATGCAAGGGATGTTTCCAAGTGTGCTTCCTTTCCCCGGAAGTGTTGCTCTCTTTTCCCATAGTGATTGTGTATATATTGCTGGCTTGGGCTTCTGCATTCTCAGTTATTGTCTGTCACTAATAGACATGCCTTAACATGTGAACTAGACATAGCTCAGTAGGAAGAAGGGGTGACTCCTTAAACATTATATAGGTCTGGGCTAAGTATAAATATATTCCCTGCAGTTGGCAGTGGGTGTTGGTGTTTCTCTGGTGACTGAAGCAAGCGCGTTGAGTCTGGAGGTGCTCGGTGCAGAGCTGGCGTTCTGACCTGGAGATGCAGGGAGCAATCACAGGCATTGCTCAAGGCTGCAGGAAGGATTAGAAAAATCTTCCCAGAAATCCTCAAATATTGTGGTTTCTAATCACAAACCTCTAAAGAACATCCCATTAGAGCAACTTATTAAAAGCAGCGGATGAGACTTTCATTTATCATGACTCCAAGTCTTCAACTGATAACTTTTATTAGCCTCAGCTCTGTACAGCAGACTTGCTGAGACGCATCTCGCTACTAGAAATGTAGTTTAATTCCAAAGGCTGTCTGGGTCATCTGCAGACCTGTGGTAAATTAATTACATTGATTGAAGGCGCAGTTGTTGGGCCTATCTTATATATTTCATTAACAAAACATATAGTTCAGGGTTTGAAACAGTGCCAGGGGTGTTCAGTACTCCTGGCACAAGTTTATTAAAAGTTCACTCTCTGGATACTTGGGCTTGCAAACCACATGAGCATGAGTGGGGTCACCTTTGCTGGAGCTGGAGAACTGTCAGCTTTGCCTGTCCAAGATCACTGAAAATGGTAGCTGGGTCGAGCCAAGAAGCTGGGCCATGCTGGCAGGCCCAGCTCTCCCAGCAGTGATCTAAGAGGCCCTGCTGCAGGCTCGGGTTTCCCAGCCTGGCCTCTGACCATCTGCAGCCATTCCCCAGGAAGCAAGGCTCCAAGCATTCAAAGCCAGCCTGGCACCTGTAAATGCTGCTGCGTTCTTTCACGGAAAAGGGGTTTTAACTCTGCAGGTGTTCTCTCAGTAATGTTCCTTGTTATACAGAAACATCATCTGTTAACCTTCAGCAAATCTGAGGGACCCCAACCATCTGCTGGAGCCAAGGAGCAGCCTCCACAACATCTCCTTGTGGTTTGCTGGTTGGTTCAGCAAGGCTGGAGGAGACAGTGTGTGTGCATAGGCAGTTTTGAGGTCCTCGAGTCTGATCGCTTCCCAGTAAAGGTCTGCTTGCTGGTTAAAGATGTTAAAACCTTGAAGAAGTCCAGACGTGTTTCACTGCATAGTGATCGCTTACCTTGTCACAGCATTTGATCTTGTCTGGAAAACATTTACTTTCAAATCTTCGGTTTCTAAACTAAAAAAAATCCCCACATGGTGCGAGGAGACCAGGAAACTCTTCTCCTGGGGTGACCATCGGGGCATGGTGCATGAGGGGTTTGCTGAAGTTTAATGTCCAGTTCTGTTGCCCTCGGAATTTTCATATCTTTATCTTTGCCAAATCAAGAAGTCCTTCTAACATGAGCAGTAATGAATACTTTGTGCTGTCAGGTTTAAGTACTCCATTGACTTACCTCTGCAAGTGCTCCTGGGACTGGAAAGTGAATTTTATTGTTCACTGGACCAATTTAGTTTGTTTCTAATAGCTTTAGATTTTCCCTCATGTTATACTTTTGAGTATTTTGACCCAAAGTGACACAGCACAGCACTGTGTGACTGGAGTGCAGGAGTAAGGCTGTATCAAGGCATACCCCCGTTGCACTTGAGCTTTTTTCCTACCTCTATAGAGAGTGGGATTTGAAGTATTCTAGGTTCAGAGCTGGGAGCAGGTTTTATTTCAGAGCAGCTCAGTTTCTGATGAGGTGCTCGAGTAGTTTTCTTTGTTTCAGAAACTAGTGAGCTCTTTTAACTGTATGGAAGTCATTGCTTTCAGGTTAATTGAACTGTTGTTTCAAAAACCTTAACTTTCATGCTGAGCAGTGTGGGAACGTCTGGTGACAGCAACTGTTAGAAAATGCCTGAGGGGGGGAAAAGGACTCCGTGCTAAAATGTAAGCTAACTGGGGAGTGGTTATAGTTATCATAGCTGCAGTGATCTTTTAGAGACTTGTCTGCACTTGGATCTTGTGAGGTTGAACCCAGGAAACGGCAGAGTTGACAGAAAAGAAATTAAGCATTGGTTCCTTTTGGCCTTCTCGGGGCTTTTGAGTCTTGGACATCCAGGGTTAAATTGGATCAAGAGATTTAGTGAAAGCTGAGCTTCTTCCGTATTAATGACTCCACAATCTGGGGCATTATGAAAATACCAAATACTGTCAATTATAGTGAAAAATTTAAAAGAAAAAGACATTGCTGCTTATAAAATGCTGGCGAGTTGTTGTGCTGATGTGAAAGGAGCTTAGAGAGACATTCTTCACCAGTTCTAATTTAAGTAAGCACATAATCCAGTATATAATTCTGTAAATCATTGCATGCCTAAAGTTATTTTGCATCATAATTTAAGATGGTGCAGTTGCAGAATGTTAATTTTGTCTAAATAGGTTATTTTAATGTGTTTAGGCATTGTAGGGTGTACTTTAAAACTCAGAATGGCACGATTTTTATTTTTCCAAGAACACACGATGATTTTAGGAGAAATAATGAGAGATCATCATCTGACTTTAGCTGGGGTATCTGTCTACACTGCTGGGCCTGTGCTTGTGTGTGCTATTGAAGATCTTCCTGTTGTTTCTTCTGCCCCATGTTCTTTTTTTGGATATATCACTTTAATAGTCTTGCTAACAGAAAATTGTCCATGGCACGTTCTCTGACAAGGCTGAAGGGCGATTGCTGAGGTACAGGCTGATGCCAGGCAAATACGTACTCTGATAAAGGTAATGGCTTGGCAGCCTCTGAAAGCGAGCTGTGAGCACACGGTGCCTTCCAGCTCACCACGCTGTGACTTGATGTGGGCTGAACGCTCTCACACAACTCGTAAGGCTCTGCTCCTGCAGATGCATAATGCACGTGCAAAACACAAGGACTGAGCGAGTACGTGCATAACGGTCTGCAAAAGCAGGGCTTGCAGTCATCCACTGCTTTCTATTTTAAAGGTGATAGTATGAGTACTGCACACATGCTTGTGGAAATAGTCACTTTGCCTGCTCCAAGGTTTAAGTTTAAGCACATGGGTGACCCCATTAACGCTAATGGTGGTTCTTAGGTATGGGAAGCGCATGGTTAATTGTTTTGCAGGACTAGGATCTACCTGATCTTTCCAAGGCATTTTTTATCACCGGTAGCCCATGCCATGAAATCCTTGCAGCCCAAAGTGTTAAAAGCCAAATAATAATTAAAATAGAAGGGAAGAAGGGCATATAAAAATGTTGCTAATGTGTTTGGGCATTGCCAGGGCAGTGGGATTATTCCTTATCCTGGGCCTTTTTGTTTGCTTTTCAGTTGCTGCGATCATGGCTGTGGGTGGGCTTCTTCTCTGCGTGCTGTTGCCTATCCGAGCCTAATATGGTCAGTGTTCCTTCCTGCGCTGGCTCCTATTTTGTGTCCCACCTCCATGTTTCTGTGCACAGTCTGCCTCTCCCTTCCTTTCTTGTATTGCCCTGGAAATCACTTTCTCATCTGCCCTCTGCATCCAGCTTGTCTATCTCAACAACTGGAAATAGCATGACCCAAGGCAGAGTGTTCCCCCAGCAAGAGCAGGGTTCCCAGAGGAAAAATCTGATATGTTACACCATGATTGATCCAAACAACACACTGGAGATGTTATGTGTCATAACAGAGCTTAACATCATGTGTTCTGGACAATTCATCAGCTTTCTGTCACCAAAAGTGGGGTATTTGTCCCCTAAAAGGGTTGGAGGGCAGGTGGGTATGTACAGGTTATGGCATTTAACGGCATGTAATGTGCATGTCAGTGGAACGAGCTGTATGTCATTGGTCTGATGACATGGTGCTATTTGCAGCGATATGTCCTGGCAGCTTTGGGCATATCTCTGCGGGCACTGGGAGCTGGGTGTGTGTGCTGCATGCTGCCATGTTCTGCCACCACCTCTTGCTAGGCTGCCTCACCGGTTTTTGCTCTTTTCTACTCTCCCCTCTTTTCTGACTCATCAAAGGAAGTGTGAGTTTAATTTCTCTTGGTTTGACTGGACATGGGTTGAGTTGCTTCCTGGAAGAAAAGTGTTTTAGATCTCTGAATCAACTGCAACTTCAGCCTGCTAGGCGTCTTGCAAAATCTCCTCTGTTGAATACCTCCTTGAGATCATCGAAGTGCCAAGATGCCCTACTCGCTTGTTAAGCTCTGAAGGTTTTGCAGCATAGTTGGGTGAGATGTGTGAAGCTGTTCTGCTGTGTTTCCTGGGGGATGCTGAGACTCTGCATGATGTCAGCGGGTTTATGGTCTCTGGTGGTGGAGCACAGCTGTCACCAAGGTGGACCATTTCTGTGTCCTTTAGTGCTATATTTTGGGGTATCTTTAAATTGGTTTTCATGACTTCTGAGTGCTTAAGAGCAGCATTAGCAAACTCAACTGTTCAGCTTGAAGAGTTTGACTGCAAAATGCTGTTCTGGTGTGTATTTCTGCATACACCTCCTCGTATTTCTGTTTTCTGTCATGCCTGTACGACCAATGCACAAGCAGTCCCTTTTTGGGATTTGTGCTTCAGATTTCCTCAGCTAGGACCACAAGAGGGGCAGCAATGGAAGTATTGGAAGTGTCTCCTCAGAGGAACAGGGCATGAACAGAACAGGTATGAACTGAACAGTTTCGAAGTGAGATATGTGCAGGGAACAGTTGGCTGATGTGGAAAATGCCCTCCACAAGTTTCCTCCTAAGCTGCAGAGAGAATAATGTGGCAACAAGCTGCTGTTCTGGGAGGGGAAATGGGAGAAGTGACTTCAAGGCACAGATGTCATCAACTGTGCTATAGGAAGGCATGACAGCCTTTCTAAAGAGATTTATGGAGATCACTTCCTGCAAGAGAAGGAAACAATATCTTGTTTATTTTTAATTGTTTCTGTGGTGATTTAGGAAAGCAAAGAGTCATTCAGTGCAAAGGCAGGGAAAGACTAAAGGCAAAAAATACCGCTACTGGAATTTCAAAACTTCCTTTGTAAGGCATCCAAGTTAGTCAGAGGTCAGCTGCAGGACTGCACAGTGGAGGTGGGAGAGCAATTGAGAAGCAGCCCTTAGGAAGGAAACCTGTCCTGGTTCCTCTTGGGCCAGTCATCTGGATTGTCTTTGACCTGAACTGAAGGTCGTAGCTCACCGTCTCACAGTCTTCTACTGCTCTTTCAATCTTGTTCTGTAAATTATAGGTCTTTGAGAGTAGGTAGAGGAGAAGCTGAATGAGTCATATTCCCAGCTACGTGTCTTGCTGCAGATTACTCGTGGTAAAAGCTTGGTCCAGTGTAATGGAAGTAACTCATTACAAATACCTCATCAAAAAAAGCAGGAGGAAAATGGATAGAAAAATAGGAGACAACTGTCAGTATGAAAAATTGTTCATGTTACAATAGTCCCTTGAACAGTCCCTGGTTTTGTGATACTAAATGCATTCTAGGTTTGCAAGCAACAAAGGTGAATTATGGGTGTGGACCAGCATCACTGTAGGAAAGCTTTTTGCCTTTGGCTCTCGATATCAGCATCGTTTATTCAGTATAAAACTATCTACCCTACTAGCTATTGTCTCCACACAAGCAGAGGAGACAGGATCTTGGCCAGATGGACAGAGCCCTGTTTGTTTGTTCCTCTGGATGGAACATTGTCCTGCCCTGAAACACGTATGTGGCCTTATTGCTTTAACATCTTAGAAAAAATAGCCTGAACTGAGCACTAACCCCTCATAAACAGCAACTTTTTGGTCCTTGCAAAACTCTTGTAAAATGACAGCTTGAGGTGGGTTGGGTGCACTCTTTGAAGTAGACTTATAGTAAAAGAAATGCTTCTGAGTGAAGGTCTGACCCCTGAAAAGCAAGTGAGGGTTCATCTCTGTTTCAGATAAGTGCAGCGGGTTCATTTGTCTCGTCTGTAAGAGACAGAAACCATGTATAAATCTCTGCAGGAATGGGACAGCAGTTTGCATGCTGCTTCAGGGCACAAACTGTTTTATGGTACTGGCTGCACCTAGCAAAGTGAGGTCCCTTTCCGCGCTGAAGACTTCTAAATGTTATCCTCATGTTTCAGTAATGCTTTGGCCATGTGCTGAAATGCTTTGGCATTTTACTGTTAAAAAAAAAAAGAAAAAGAAAAAGGTACATAAAGACTGCCATATCACCACCCAGGGCTTGAATGTCTGAGATCCAGATGCTTTTAGAGACAGTCCCCTGGCTTTGTCTTGCGTGGGTTTTGACCAGGGTAGTGGCCTGAGACAGGGACGTGGAAACTCCTTCCCTTTGGCATTTTGTGGCTTTTGGGGGTGCCCCAGGCAGCTGAGGAGCCACATGCCACCCTGCAAAGGCATTCTGAAGCACTGGGTCAGATGCAAGCATCCCAATCCGTCCAGGGAGAGCACGTATCCTCCTGCCTCCTCTCTTGACACTGGAAGGATTCTTCTCCATGAATTGGCATCATGCGAGGCAGAGGCCATTGGTTTCCCAGCTGGATTCTTCATCTTTCTACCTGTCCGTTTTATATTTTATAAACCTATATAGGGATCATTTTACAACTTCACTCTAATAATCTGCTCCATAAATATTTTATGAGCTGGCTGCCAATCTGCAAGTAGTTTTTAAATAAGACATGATGCTTGAAGAATATTTGAAGTCTCACTTTTTTCCTCTGATACTTTTATTGAAATACACAGAGCTGTATGCAAAGAGGACATCTGTTTTCTAGATACAGAAACTGGGACAAATCCACAACAGGAGTAAATGAGCTGAGATCCAGGTGTGCTGATCAATTCCATTAACTCTTTGGCTGAGTGTCTCCAGCACAGTGGGAGGTAGTGTCAGGATCTTTGTGCTTTCACTGTATGTGATACAGAAAAGATGAAGGAAATCTGTTTTGTATAATGACAATAAATTGGAGAATCTTCATTGGAATCTTCATCAGGAGTCTTCAAACTTGCAGCTTTTACAGTAAGAATTAAGAGCAAATACACATGCAGAAATGGGGTTATTTTCCCAAACAAAAGGGAGCTTTTTCTATCAAAGAAACATATTGCAAAACTGGAATATTTGTGTAATTTTACCTACTGATTAGATTCACTTACTGAATCAGGACTCTTAATGTGAAATAGCAGGTTTTTGTGGGATTTAGGTAGGGAAGAAAGTCAGAAAACTTATTTCTTGTGTGGTATCCAAACCAGCTGAAGGTCCAGAATGGAAGAAGTGAGGTTTAGCCCCAGACAGGATGTGCATAGCCTGGTTCTCTGGGTAGTTCTGTGGAGAGTACAGCCAAAGCCAACTTGTTTGCATGGGTCCTTTAAATGTATCCCTGTGTGGTAGAACAGTGCTTTGCATTATGGTGTGCTTAGACCTGTATATCAGTGGTCGCACATTCCCTGTCTCTCTCTCCTCCCTCTTGATGAGCGAGATACGTTTAGTAAAGAGGGTAGTGGTAGAAAAGTATATTTTATATGAAGCACTCTAAACCTGAGGAAGAAATAGGACATTTGCTTGAAAAGATGAACAAAATGAATTTTTATATTTCATATAAGCCAGTGTTGGTGTATGTGCTTTAGGTAGAACAAGGATGAATTGAGGAATTTTGAGTTTTTAAATATACACCTCAAAACCATACTCTCCTTTATGTGACACCCCAGTGCAGAAAGTTAGTTCTGCAGAAAGCTGGCAACTTCTGGCAACCTGCAGAACTAAAACATTGGGATTGCCAGAAGTGGGAACCGATACTGAGACTTCTGTCTTTAGTTGTTAGGCTTTCAGGGGAAGACAGCACGATGAAGGAGGAGAATCCATTTTCCCCCAGGGATCATAAGCACCAAAATACCCTTTAAAATGACCCTTACTGGGAGGGTCTCAGCATGGGAAATGGCACTGCTGCTGCTAGAGCCAGGAGAAGAGCACTGCCGAGAGCAAAGTGGGGACAACCCACAAGCTGTGTCTCCGGGCTGTCTGTTCTTTGCCTCTATGATCGGTTTTGCATCTGGAGCACAATGGTCTGTGCTTGGCTGTGGTTCTGTCACTGCTGCTGAAATCACACTCTGCATGGATAGCCTGGCTGCTTACTCATTACTCCCTGTGTATAGGCCTTGTCATCTTTGTGCCTGTGCCCCTGCATTGCTTGTCGCTCCCCCCTTATTTTTGCACCTTGTAGCAATCCATTGCCCTCTACTTGCCTCTACTGTTTTCCTGTCTCACATTGGCACATCTCCCCTTTTGTAGAGGTAAGCCTACATCCCTGCTGTCCTCCTGGCAGTAACCACGTAGCTCGTATTTCTTTGCCCTCCTCAGCCCTCTTGGGCCCAGTGCCGCCAGACCCAGCCCAGCAGCCCTGCCTGCATCCCCTTACCAGGCTTTTGTTTTTAATCGTTTCACAGATCTGGTGCCAAAATCCTATAGCCAAAAGGCTGCTCGGCCCCTTGCAACCAGGCAGACAGCAGTTCACAGTAATAGGACTTCATGCTGAGGGCATGTTTCATGCAGATGCCTATTACCGCCTCCTCCTAATTGCAGTTTTGTTTCTGCTAATCATACACTCTTCCTTGCTGTGAGTCATGCTGGAGCGTGTGCATGCCCTGTCCCGAAATCCTGGGTGATGAAAGAGAAGTCTCCCAAGTTTCTCAGTTTCAAGTGGCAACCCGAGGCTTTCTGTTGGAGGTGTAACACCAGCTGTCCAGCTGTGTGCTGGCTGGCTTGTGAGCATTGCTTGTGGGTTTTTCACTCTTACAAGCAATGTCCCCATATCTCATGTCCATGTGGTTTGCTTAAGGATGGTTCAGTTCCTGTATCCAGTTATTATATCGGGTCCTTGAAAACAATGGCAGATATATGTGCATCCTACACACCTCACTCCGTACTTTAAAATACATACATGTGTGTGTGTACAGTGGTTGTCCTTGCCTATACAGTTACCCTGTAGCTTCCAAAGTGGTTATCAATGTGAAGCAGGTCTCTGAAATGCCACTTACTGCTGGTGTGGTGGCTTCCCCTAGAAAACCAGTGCAAAGGCTGAGGGCTGTGTCGGGGCAGGGCAGCCACAGACTGACAGGAAGGTTCCTTGGGGAGATGTGACTCCCATATGGCTGCGTTCACAACTCTACTGTGGGATCCAGCAGCATCCTTGCACTGCCTGGTGCTAATGCAGATGTAAGATATCAGGCAGTGACTGTGTGCCCTCCATCTGTCTTGTTTCTGGTCAGAAGGGATTGCATGAATGGTAGCTCCCCTGGATAAGGTAGGAGGTGTGGAGGAAACCCAGTCAGAGCTGGGAGTGTATAGCAGACCCTGGAAGGCAGTGAGCCAATAGGTAGTCATTTGTTTTAACCCCATCATTTTGCATGTTGAGTTGGCATAAGGCTATTTTTACAATACCAAAAAACTTTTAGTTCTGTGCAAACGCAGTGGGTAAAGGGACAGTGCATTACATACAAGACGGTACTTGCAAAAGCTGGGGTTTGAGCTCTGTGGGCTAGGAGATCCCATTTGTGCAATTCTAATGTTTCATCCCATTCCCCTTCCACTGTCCTTCCTGTTCTTGCTTTTTTCTTCATAATAATAGCTAAATTAGATGTATGGCAGAATGGAGTTTTCAGAGGCATCTGTGGGATTTAGAAGCACAAGTCCAATTGAAAGTCAGTGGGCCTTGGGCCCTGAATCCCGTTAGGGAAATTGCAAGTAGTTTGATGAGCTAAAACTGGGACAGCAGCAGTACGGCCACTTGAGAGGTTGGATTTGTCACTACTCTGGGTTTTTGTGCTTTGCCCAACTGAGGTAATGAGGGGGGTTCTGCTATTCCAGAGACAAAAGCACTCTTTTTTGTTGTTGTTCTTGTTTTTTTTCCAGGCGGTGTGGCTACAGCAAGGCTAAACAAGACCCAGAAGAAGAAAAGATGCATTTTCATAATGGCCACAGTGAGTAAAGATCCAACGCGGATATATGTGTTTTTTGCTCTGCAAATGAGAAATACAACTGAGGGGTTTTTTTCAGAAATCATTTTGCTGTTAATTCACAAAAGAATCCAGGTAATTCTGTTTTTCAGTAAGTCCCCATCTGCCCCTGCTCCAAGCCGCATAGAGAACTGAGTGTGGACGTGAGAATTGGAACACTTCTTATTTGTGCCCAGCTATTCACGCCTGCACATTCTTTTTCCAGGATGGAGCAAACAGAATGCTGTTTGCAGTGGATCAGCCTAGCCAGCCATTTTGTTTTGTTTCACGGTGCTGGGATGTGCAGTGTGACTCAAGATGCTTTTAATTTTGCCTGGCTGGCATGTAACAGCTCTCAGTCTGTTCTCTGGGTGCATCTGTCCAGAATACCTGTTGTAAACCTTTGCTCCACTCAGGCCAGCCCACAACTGGCTGTGAGGACCGAGCCCACAGCTACTCTTTGCCTTGGATGCCTCTGCAAGACATGAGGAATTAATGTTCACTTCTTACTCTTAGGAAGCTTCCAGAAATGCCATATTAAGGACTGTAAGGTGGTCTGAATAAATGAGCCTCTACGGTAATGCTGAAAAGTACATATTGCAGTTACTATCAGTCCTTTGATACTTCCAAAGCCAGCATCTGAAAAGCCTTCCTTAATAAAATGTTGTGGGATCTGTGGATGTGTAACAGTAAAGTGCCTTTTGGGGTGGAAAAGGCAAACGTATCTTGAGCAAAAGTCAGATTTCCATTAGTGCTATGTAATGAAGGCAGCAGGAAGCAAATCAATTAAGAGCCAATGTGTAATGTAGCTGTCTTATTAGACTGATGAGCATTTCTTCATGTGAGTAGCCTTAATGATTGTCAAAACAAACTTATAATAAAGATAATGAAAATACTTCTTTTCCTCTCGAGTCCTGTAGAGAAAGCCTGGTATTGATTACATTTACACTGGTACAACCCACAGGCTTTGCACTGCAAATATTCTGTTCATTTAAATTTCGGTAACTCCATCTGAAATAATGTGGCTGATTGATTAGTTAATATATGAGTGGTAGAGCATAACTTATTGCAGCTCTCCATCAACTGCCATCCGTCTGACTTGCTTTGCAAGTTGTTCCTCAGCATTCTGCATTTTGTACTCTTCTTCCTGGAGTCCCCTTCCTGCAGGAGGGCTGCTTGTTTGGGCTGTAACCGGCTGACAGGGCTCGTTCCAGTGCTGTCAAACACCTCAAAGCCTTTATAAACCTTTGCAGTGGGGAGAATTACAGATGAGGCACTGCAGTGTGCAGAGGCAGAGCTGCCTGCCCAAGGTCACCCAGGCACTCTCTAACAATTCCTCGGCATGAAGCAAGGTCTCCCGACGGCACAGTTTTGCACTGGGCCCTGGACCAGCCCACTGCTCAGCACCGAGGGGAACTTCAAGCTGCTTGTCTTCCCAGCTGACCACTGTCATGGGCTTTCTTAAGTATGATGAAGACGCATGTGTGCCGCATATAAACTAAATGTCATTTTCTGAAGGCGCTCACTTGCACGGTGTTTCGAAACATGGGGCATCCTGAGAGAGCATTCAAAAAGCATTATCTGTTCATTTTTGCAGTAGAAATAGATTTCCCTGCTGCCGTGTTTTTTGGCAAAGCAGACGGTGCAAGGGATAGGAATGGGTGTTATCCTCGTCTGCTGTGTCACGTGCTGTTAACGCTGTAATTTGTGTTTGCAGTTAAACTGCCTGGTGTAAGAACCTACATTGATCCCCACACCTACGAGGACCCTAATCAAGCTGTCCACGAGTTTGCCAAGGAAATAGAAGCTTCATGCATAACCATTGAAAGAGTTATCGGAGCTGGTATGGAAATGTGTTTTGTGACCCCTAGCAGTGTGGAGGGCTGATGTTTATAACATTAGAAACCAGAAAAGGGCTGTGAAATATTTGTGCTGTTAGGCACTCTGCAAGGTATGTGGAGCATAGCTTTGTTCCAGCAGAAGCCAGGGACAAATCTGCCATTGTCTGCAATTTTGAATTTAAATGTCTGAGTTAAAAATGGCAGAAAACAGACAAGTTTGGGCCAAGCTGAGTTACTTCTATGAATGCTAGGGGAAATTAGTCAATGTTCAGATTCTTTTGCACCACTTTCATCTTTTTCTCCTTGTCGATTAAAGCAAAAATAAAGATTGAAAGTTCATCTGAGATTTCCTAAAAAAGGGGAAGGGCAAAAACAAGCAGAAACCAAAGTCCAGAGTATTTAATTTCCATGGTTAGAAGAGTAAGTTTCCATTTCTGTTCAAGTTAAGCCGTTTGTTTGGATTCACATCCAACAGCAGGAATATCTGGCATCCTCTGATACTGTGTTTTTAAAGATAATTTACTGTTCACCTGGAAAAATAACAATTTTGTCTACCTTTAAAAAAAGGTAGCTGTAAAATTGGAAAGAGTGCATAGTCCATAAAAATGTGTGTTGCTGTGAGAGGCTAACAGCATTCCATCTATTCAACTTAGCAAAGGAGGGTTAAGAAGCAACTGGTTTGTGTTTTACAGCTATCTACACAGAGCAATGGTACAGGATATGACAGGAGTCTTTCATCTAGTAGGCAAAAATATCATGAAATGAGAAAAAGTCCAGTGGAATTTGGAGCATAGCTCTTTAAATTTAGGAAAATTGCATACTGGAACAGCTTGCCTTTAGAGTGGGATCATATCTATTGCCAGGAGTGTTTCATTCAGCTCTGGTTATCTTTCTAAAAGACTGAGATTTGCAGCTTCCTAGTTTTCTTGTGTTTATGGCTTGTGCTATGCTGGCTGTTTGTGATGTTTATCACTGTGATGTTCTACTTTCCATATTCACAAATGTGGGACAGCCCTGGGTATTTTTGATTAGCTTTCTGTAGAAGATAGGCTATATCCTACAAACAGATATGTGCTCTGCATTCCTTAGGCATACTGTGATCCTTTCTGATTTTCTCTGAAGGTGAATTTGGAGAAGTCTGCAGTGGACGGCTGAAACTGCAGGGAAAACGCGAGTTTCCAGTGGCTATCAAAACCCTGAAGGTGGGCTACACAGAGAAGCAAAGGCGAGATTTCCTGGGAGAAGCGAGCATCATGGGGCAGTTCGATCACCCCAACATCATCCACCTGGAAGGTGTCGTCACAAAAAGTAGGTGCAGACTGCTGCAGACTGCTGTCTTGGAACACTGACTGATGGGAGAGGTAGGGGAGGAAACGCTGGGTAACTCAGGTTTTCAGTACGCACTTCATCATTTCTCTAAAAGCAGCAAACTCCCTTTGCTTGAAATTTCACTTTTGGTAGGTCTGGGAACAGAAATGATGAAAATATAGCTCCTAAGGTGTAATACACATGGGCTAAGAGAAAATCCCCATTCAAAGGTCTAAAGTTAATGAAATGGGAGATTATATGCCTGGCCATGTGCAGATGGAGTAGATGGTGGATACAGGAGTAAGCTTAGGATGCCTGAGGGCCAGCGGAGCGTGCTGCATGATTTCTGCCTTCCAAATAATTTGGTTGCATCCTCTGCTTGAAATGAGGCCACAGGACCATTTTGAATGCTGGGACACCGAGCCTTCCTCTCACTGCTTACAGCAGATTCGCTTCCTATTCCTGCCTTTTTTTCTTTACTTTTGAAACCGTATGAGCTCCAGTGTGAGTAAAGAAATGCTGAGATGTAGGAAGCGATTTCCCTGACAGGGAAAGGTAGACAATTTTGCTATCAAAAGTCTGGGTAGCCAAACCAAACGATTTCCAGCCATCATATTTTGAGAAGCCACTGAAGCAAAGTGCTGGCAGAGGGTCATGATGGGACCTCATGATTGCTCACAGGGGATGTGAGCAAGAATGGAAGTTAGCTGAGGTGAGAGTGCAGGAAGGGTACACAGGTGTCACTGCTCTGGAAGCTTTAGAGGATCTGGAGGAGTGAGAGTGTGCATGGATGTCCTCCCACAAACAGACCTATGGGTTCTCTCTAGCATTTTACAGTGTGCTTTATTTCAGCCCGATGTTTGCAAGATAGAAATAAGAGTGGCTAAGTTGTTTGCATCAGAGGTTTTTTTGTGGGTAGCAACTGCTTCATTTAGAAATATATTTCAAGTGTTTGGGGAAGTTTATAGCTAGCCTGAGAGACATTAGCCTCACAAGTGTGAGTGGTGGAAACCCCTTTTGCCTTCACGACTGGTAATGTTGGAACTTAGCCACTGGCATTGAAATGCTGGTATCAGGGACCATGTGGCTGCTGTTAGTACCAACCATCATTCACCAGAGGCATCTTCTCCAGGTTCAGCCCTTTCTCAGAGCTACAATAAGGAAGATGCAGACGCTGACTGTCTGTCCTGTTCATATCATCGTGTCATACCCTGAATTGATGCTAGTTTGCAGTCAACAGCCTTGTCTTGCTTTTTTTTTTGAAATTGTGTTTCCCAAAACTTTTAAGAAAAAAAATTAAAAAATAGGTTTCTCTTACAAAGAAATTTTATAAAGGCAGGGGAGAAAAAGTAGGGGATGAATTTGGCAACGATGTGTGTGCTTTCACAGAGCCACAGCCTGTGCAACAGTTCTGCCCCAGGAGTATGTCCTTGCTGTGTGTCCTGATCTGAGGGACATGTCCCCTTGCGAGCTCCAGCAGAGCAGCATATGATAGTCTGACCCCATACACTCAGATAAGTGCTTTATGTGAAAAGAACCAAATAAATGGAGAGGCCTGTGTATGGGACGAGGGATGCATGTTAAGGTCTGAAGCTTTTGATGGTGTTAGGAGAATATGAAAGGGCACACAGCTGAGCCCCACCACATCTGTCTTTCCAGGACAGAAAGTGCCCGTTTCTAGCCCTGTAGGGATGTGGGCTGTTGGGCAGGAAGTGAGTGATGTTCACACAGCCATAAAAGCTGTTGCTGACATGGGTGTGAGTCTTTCTGGCTGCCAGGGCCTCAGAAGATGGGTGGGATTCTCACTTAGAGAGAGGATGTGGCTCCGCAGCAAGCAGGTTTTGCTTAAGGTAGCCTTCGGATTCAAAGGCTGTGGGAGTGCTGGGGGCTTTATGGCCTAAGAGCTCCGGATTTGTTCTGGGAATGGGAGCTGGGAATAAATGGCAAAGGGGAGCTGAGGAAAGCAGTGAGTGCAACCATATGATCTGGCTGTTGTGTTGAACAACTGGTGGCTCTGGGTTTCAGATGCTTTTCTCAAAGATGAGGCAAAAAATAGTGTAGAGAAGGAAGGAGTGCTTCACTTCCCAGGTTTCCAGAGGTTGAGGTATCCAAGGTAGGGTAGATCCAGGTGTTGGCTCCCTGCAGGGATCCGAGCCCTAGAAACTGAGGGGATGGCTCTGCCGACTCAGTGCTCTGAGTTCTTCTGGCCAGTGCCCTCTAATGTCTGGGCCTATAGGTGTTTCCTTTGCAAAGATACAATCCCAGAACCAGGATGGGTGTTTGGGAGTGCTGTCTCCCTCCTGAGGTCCTTAGTCGCCAGCTCATATCTCAGGTAGTTCTTCCTCCATCTGTGCTGCCAGAGCTGTTCTCCTTTACACATCACATTTGCTTATTTAATTCAGTCTTTATTGAGCCTCAGGAGGGGAGACTCAGCAGTTATTCAGCCCACCTCTTCTCCAGTCCCTCTTCCAAAGTAGACTGAAGTCTTCCATACGAACTGTGGCAGCTTTTCAGGGAGGGGTCAGGAACCCTTTTTCTCCTCACTGGAGCAGGGCCACTTCTAAATTGGACTTGGAGCGAATGGAGTTTGAATGTACCAAAACAACTTTATGAATCCCAGACTATGATGCTATCTCTGAGTATTTTTTAACTTCTCTTCCCATTTAGCAGTTGAGTCACTGTCCTATCGTAGGTTCAGCATTTTAGGGTAAAACATCTTTGATGCATCATGATTTACTTCGGAAGTAAATTAAACTGAATTAGTCCGTTCTTAATTCTGAATGAGAATATTCATGCAATGCCATTTAACTAATTACTTCAAATGCCCACCTTTAGTTAATTTGGATTAATTGTCTTCATTGTGCCCATGCAGACAAGCCCTTAGCTATTTCTGCTTTACAGAGGCAACAGTCCCGTTTTCATTAGCATTCCATTTCATTGCTCTGACAATGTGTACATGGGTAGGAGTGACATCTGCACACATTTTATGGCCCCGAACCACCAGCGGGAGGGAGCCCTGCTGACAGAGAATCAGACCAGCACATTACAAGGGCCCGTGTTTACTTTTAATTTACTTTGGTTAAAAGTTATTCTGTTTGTGTCCTTATTTCCATGCTTTTGGACACGGGACTAATTTATTTCACAATTAGTGTCAACCTGTGGCCGTCAGATAATGCAACGTAAGTGCAGAAATCTTCTTTTATTTTCTCCGATGGAAACCTGAGGCGGGATACTGCAGGAGGTCCCTCGGGGCAGTGCAGTGATGAGATGCCAGTCTTGCTGCAGTGCTGCCGTTATGTGTCAGAGATAAGGGCCCCATCCTGCAGTTGCTTTGCAGCAACTCGTTAGACTGGGCACATCAGAAATGGCAGCATGCTCTCTGCGGAGATTGTATGACAGGTGGCTTAAAGAACCTGGGTTTTACCTTAAATCACTCATCAGTGATGCAGAGAAACACCTTGCCAACGCGCGTACAGTCAAACAGCAGCAGCTTCACTTCACTGCTTCTCTAATTTTCCCCACTGAAAACAAAACAAGTAAAAGAACCCCAGCGACTTTTGAAGATTAACACGACGGGAATCTGCACTGCTGAGAGCAGGAGCAAACTTTTTTTGGAAGAAGCAGACGTTCATTTGAAGGTTCACGTCCTTGTGGCTGGCTGCAACTGTTCTCCTGGCACCAGTGCCAGCGCTTCCCTCTCTGGCTCTGCTATCTGCACACATCACCATGCAATCCCAGAATGCTTTTTTAGTGTAAAAAGAGAGTGTGTATGTGGGATTTTCCTCCTGAAGCACAGGGTCCGTTCTGTGCATTGAGCTCTGCACAGAATCAAGTCTGCCATCCTTGAAGACAAGGCTCACAGTGTTTGGGACACGCGATATTATTATTCTTGGCCCCAGGGTGCAGCTCTCATTTCAAAAATAATACTTCTGGCAAGCTCTGAGCTCAGACAATAGCTGCGATAAGAGCTGAAAGAATGGAAGCAGCACAAGTCCCTTTTGCTGCATAGGTAGGATCTGCACAACGGCAAGAGTTCTGATTGACAAGTTCACAATTATCTTTATTATGTAGATAATTAAACAGTAAATTAGGCAAATGGTTAACATAGTGGGAAAGTGGGAAGATTAAGATCGGTCTTAATGGTAGAATATGAACTGATTTTAGGAGCATTTACCTCTGTGTGCATGTTATGACATGTGGCAGCTCTCGTTGATCGTTTCGACAAAAGACACTTATAATGCACTTTACGAATAATTGACAGCTCCTCTTTTGTCTGTGCTTCATGCTAGCTAATGCAAATTGATTTAAATAAAAAATAATTTACATGTTCTTATAAGATTTCATTGAATTTACAAGGGCTGGAGCACACCACATTAATTATTGCTATGCCACTGTGGCAAGCTAGCGAGAAATTAGATATAAAAACTGAGCAAAAACTATATATATAATTACCATTAAAATGACTCGGGCATGAAAATTAATCAAATGGATTTCGAAAAACATTATTATTCCTGTCAACAATAGGAGGCCAGGTCTTTTGTTAAGAACTTTTGTTTTGATCCTTTTTTTTTTTAACTGCTTCACTGAATCAATACAGTACACATCTTGGGAAGAGATCTTGTTATTATTTAGGGAAGGTGGAAAGGAATCGGCACGGCAAAGAGCTTCCTGAAATTGTAATTGCAGTCAGGCTGCTGGTGCCTCCCTGCATGCAGACCTGGCGCTGGTGTTAACCCAACATCTGCCCCATGGCAGGCTGTGCCCTCCGCTCTGGGCTGTAGCCTGGAGGGAGTATGAGATCCGTGCCAGGGAGCAGTGGGTGTCCCAGCACATACACCAGGAGTGGGATGCGCAGAGGTCAGTGTGGAGCTGGAGAAAGGGGATCTGATCCCGTGCTGGGGGGCTGATTGACAGCTTTGTTCTTGTACACAGAAACCTCCTAATTTCCACTGCCACTCACTCTATGCTTATTTGCTTTTGTCCTGCAGCATAAATATTCCTTTTCATATTTCCAGATGTACTTACAGGGATGGTCACATGGGATTTCTTGAATTACACAGGACGTAATCCCATCCTTTCCTGGCCTTGATGGTTATCACATTCAGATAGATACTTCAGATCATTCTGGTTGCTCCTGTTGGGCTCATGTAGTTACTTCAGAGTGGGGAGGCTATAGTATTGCCGTGTGCATTTTGGCTCTGCTGGGGCAGCTGTCAGGGCTGTCAGGGTTCAGCTCGTAACCTCTTTCGCAAATGCCATCTAAACACTCTAGGATTTGCTTCCCATCCATGATACGGGGTCACCTTTTCTTCCCTTCCTTGATCCCCCTGTCTCTATGTACATGTGGACAAGAAGTGTGATCATCCTGTGGATCCAGTGGCTTCTCAGTTTAGATTTACTATTGCGTGGCTACATATTCACATTCAGAAGCATTATGAAAAGACTTTATTTTTGTTTTTTTGGTTTTTTTTTAAGTAAATTGGTACAAATAATCTTGCACACGTTTGTTTTTTCTCTAGGCAAACCTGTAATGATAGTAACGGAATATATGGAAAATGGTTCTCTGGATACGTTTTTAAAGGTAATGCTTAGACACTTGTTCCAGGGGGACTGAGTTTAAGTTTGTGTTCTTTGCAGAAGGTTAATGTCAACAAAATTTTTTTATGGGTGCTGGTCCAGATATTAGTGCAGTCTGGAGGCAGAAGTAGCTCAGTTATCTGCTTGGTCTGTATTTATACAGCATGTCCTCGTGAAGGACATGGTACATGCACTGATACAAGCAGATAACAGTAAACTGTAGAATGTTGTGTTCGTTCTGAAGAGCAGAGTGCTGTGTGGAAAGGACTCATTCATCCTGCCAAACTTCTTGACACATCCATACTGCATCGCGGCAAAAACCAGGCAATGTCAGAGCTTTTCATGAGACCTCCTTGAGAAGAGAAGACAGAGGAAGTGGTTAGAAATGCAGTGTAGTAGCATGGGGAGAGCCCCTGCTCCAGATATTGACACGTGGACTTTTGCAGGTAGGATTTATAAGCAACTTGGTGCCGCTCAGTCGGCGGATTCAGAGGTAGTCCATCCTGGTGTTTTTATACATGTTCCCTCTCTGTAGCAATCTTTTCATCAGTCACCATTGGAAATAGCTCGCTGCTTGATCTCCAGTTAAAAGAACTACATTTCCTTAGCTTTGTCTCTAGAGATGCTTATCCAAACAATGAAACTTTGAAAAGCTTCATGGTCAGAGCATGAGAGTAATGAATTATTAATTTCCCTGTTTTTCTTCCCTAGAGACTTGCCTTTGCATTTTTATTTGTGCACATGCAATGCTGAGGGTGCAGAGACTTTCATCTGATCAAATGTCTCCTTCCCTTTGCAGAAGAACGATGGGCAGTTCACGGTCATTCAGCTGGTCGGGATGCTGCGAGGCATCGCATCAGGGATGAAGTACCTGTCTGACATGGGTTACGTACACAGAGACCTCGCTGCCAGGAATATCCTCATCAACAGCAACTTAGTCTGCAAGGTGTCTGACTTTGGCCTCTCCAGAGTCCTAGAAGATGATCCTGAAGCAGCGTACACTACCAGGGTGAGTTATATCATAGAATCATAGAATTGCTCAGGTTGGAAAAGACCCTCAAGATCATCAAGTCCAACCATACTACCCTAAGAACCCACTGCTAAATCATGTCCCTGAGCACCACGTATGGGAATACTGAATGGACTGAGCCCAAGAAAAAATGTGCTTCCTGACACATTTTGGTATTCAGGCTGTTTGGCAAAGAGGTTTCTACAAATCCACAGCCCCTAAGCTAGGCGTGAGTGTTTGACCAGATGTTATCAGCTTATCAGTATTGGATCAGTCTATACTTTAGAAGCGAGAATGGCCAAATAAAGCAGAACTTAATGGCAGTCTCGTTACTTAGAAGTTTTGTGTTGGGCACCAGAGTCAAATAACGAACTTTGTAAAGGTGTAGCACTCCCAGCTGTATTCTGCCATCTTTGGTGAATATCTAAGGTCAGAAGGACCAAGAGTGGCACCCATACAGAGATCTGTACATACAGAGGCTGTGGTCTCCTGGGCAGTTAAACTCTTTTAAAACTGGCAAGCACATAATATCTATTGCTAATGAGATGCGTTTTCCACCTTCCCCATCAACAGTAGTTTTCCAAAACCTGAGAAAGGGCTGCTCCAGCCTGTGGCAGGATCCATCCCTTCTGGGCATCAGCTCACCTGTGTGAGGCCACGTGGCCCTGATGCCACAGAGAGGGGTGGGCAGCACCCATCCCCAGCATCACAGGCCCTGGAGAAAGCCTCCAACAGCGTATCAGGTTGGCATGCCTCAACGTTACCTATTAACACATTTTTCCGTAGATATTGTGATGGGAGCTCCCTGGGTCACGTTCCCCGTTCCTGCAAAGATTTTGCTATTTGGGAGAGGTGTTTCAGCTCTTGGCAGTCACAACCCCACGATAGGGCTCAGAGCACTGCTGGACCAGAGCTTCCCTGCGGGCTGGAGGGCTCTCATCCAGCCCTGCTGCGACTGCAATGTGCTGCTGTGTGCTAATTGGCACTGCTGAGAATCTGGCCCTTCACTTAAGGCATGCACTGATAAGCCTGTGAATAAATAATTATTGGAAGAAGGAACTTTTCTAATTTGCTTTTTAAACGTGTTCCAAATTCTACCTTTTTCTAATAACAAACAGCATTAGGGGACATTCAGGGAGATTTTCCAACATGTAGCTCAGCGCTGAGAGGAAAGGACTTCATAGTAAGATATATTTTGATATATATCAAGGGAGACAAGTCTTTAAACCCAATGAGAAAAGTATTTCTTAATCCAAACTCCCCTTCCCCCCTTCTTTCTCTCCGAGCTGGTCTGAAGTTTGATCCTAAAATCAGAAAGGGGAAAAGGAAATACCAAAGCACATTTGACAGCTCTCCCTATGCTAGAGTAATAGTATTTATAAAATAAATGCAATAAAAGATAAACCACAGTGATCTGTGGGAGGTGACATCGTTTTCAGTCCTGCAGCCAGGGCCGGGCAGGCAGGTCTTTGCGCACATGGATTTCTGTGCCCACTGTGCAGATCTCTCTGCAGGATTGGGACTGCATTGAGGGGAAAAAAAAGGCATTACTTCCGCAGCAATTTGCATGAAGCTCTCATTAGATCAAAGTCTTCCCTGGCTTCAGAGCTGTCTGTTCCTCCCCCGCTCGCTCTTAGAAATGGAGGAACTGTATTCCCCTACCAACCAGTGCAACATAATTGAGATGTTGATCCTATACATGTCCCAGCATTCAAACAGCATTCAAACAACAAACCTTCAGGACAGCCAATTAGTAGGCAGCCTACAAATGCTTATGGGCTGAGATAATGTGGAAAGGGGCCCCATGCTGTCAAACAGATTTACTTTAAAATTCGATGTCTCTTTCCAGAGAGAAAATAACATCCCTCAGTGCTCTAAGGAGTGCTGTTTTGTCCTCTTTTGCATGCTATCTGCCCTCCTCTGCAATCTGTTTTTTTTTTCCTCCCTTCTCATTGCAGGGAGGGAAGATCCCCATCCGATGGACGGCACCTGAAGCAATCGCCTTCCGCAAATTCACGTCGGCCAGCGATGTGTGGAGCTACGGCATTGTGATGTGGGAAGTGATGTCCTACGGCGAGAGACCTTACTGGGAAATGACAAACCAAGATGTAAGCATGTGTGGGAGCTGCCACGTGGGGGAACTTGAGGGCTTAGTGTTCATTCTGCAATCAGAGAGGCAGGATGGGGACAGAGGAGGACAGCCGCTGTAAAAATGTCTTCGCTCCCCACGCCAGACCTAAAGCAATCCTCCCATTTGATGCTCTGTTTCTGCAGCAGCCCGGAGCAGGCTGTGTGCAGAGGGAAATGTGTCCGCACAGAGGCAAGCCTGGTTCCCCTGGCAGACTGCTGGAGCTTCGCTAAAGCTGTTAGAGCTGGAGCCTGTCCCTGCTCTGCTTAATGACAAAGGTCTGCCAGGGGATAGATGCTGATAACTGGCAGCATTTCAATTGTGTGTTCAAACCCCTGCTGCCGTGTAAAGCAGAAACTCGGGAGAGTCATGGTAAGGGCTTTGCTGCACAAAAGCTGTGTGATTTGATCGAGTGATAGCAGTCCAAACTGGCAGTGCAGAGAGCTGTGTCTCAGTCACCCTTGCATTGCTGATCTCAAGAACATGGTTCTGCACTTTTTTTTTTCCTCTCATCCTTTGCTTTCTCTTATTGTGAAAGTCTGTAAGTCTGTGTTAATGCAAGCTCTTATTTGCTTGTGCTCATTTGCTTGTGCTTAAGGTGTGTCGCCTTGCTCCTGGGCCCCAATGCCCCCTCAAGGCTGCGACTTCAAGGTCACTCTCAGACGCACCTCCAAACATGCCTGGAAATGCTGCCACCTTCCTTACGCTAGCTCTTGTCCCACACTGCGTAAGGATCTCATGTTCTTACTGCAAGAGTTCTTTGTACCCTGAGTTCACCATAAGCGTTTGTCTAAAGCTAAAAAAAAAAAATTAACCCTGGATTTGCCAGATTTTCCTGGGCTTCTTCTTCCTATCTCTGAGAAGGATGAGATTTGGAAGTCTCTCAGGATGCCATCTAGTGCATGAGGTAGGGGGCACCATGCAGCACACCAGGCCCCAAAGCAACTCTGTGATGGAGGAAAATGCAGCCATTCTGCATATGGCAGAGAGTCCTTCCTCATCACTCCTACTTTGCATCTGCATCCCCGCCACCTGGGGAAGTGCTGCCGCTGGCTGAGTGGACAAATGGCCTTGCTCTGCCATGAGCTTCCTCAGTCACAAGCACAACACCTCATGTTTCATCCCTTTCTTCCTACATATATATATTTTAATTCATTTTGAGCAGTGTCCCTGTCCCTTTGACATTCTGCTGTTTCGCTGGCAGCAGAGGCTCTGGCTGAGCTGTCTGTTTCTCCTCTGTTTTGTCTGTGTGCCTCTGCCATTGGTGAATGTGACTGCCTGTCATGCTGTCTCGTCCTGACTGCTCACCTCCAGCCCAGGCAAGAAAACGAGTGGTGTCTTTGAGACGGTCACACCTCACTGCTTGCTGGGGGACAAACGTGTTGTTTGGCATGGATGCCCCACCGCTTCTGCACTGCTGACGTTGTCATGTTTGTAGGGAGTTTGGTAAAGCAGCGTGTATCTACACAGGGATTTATCTCAATCAAATACAGAGGCTTTCTTCTGTCCCCTGAATGGAGAATGAAGCAATTTAGAGCCAAGCTTTTTCAGTCGCACTAAGCACTCTAACTATCTAATGCTGATGCACCAGTGTAGTACAGATGTTCAGTAAATGTCAGCCTGAGATTCAGGCTGGTGCCAGTGAGATAACACTCTGTGGCTAGGGGAATCTCTTGTCAGGTTTGTAACACCGTCAGCACCTACACTTTGCAGAACTGTTGAATTAAAATAAATACCACCTTGTCCATCCTCTGGGCATAAGGTGAATTTCACACCTGGGGAGAGTCGGCTGGGGGAATGCTTTCTTTAACAGCAGAAAGCAGAACACTGGTGAGATGTTCATGAGCATCAGTTCCTGATCGGGCTTTGCTTGGGTTCTTTTTCTCCCTGTAATATGTGCAGATAGTACATGCCTCAGTGGTGGCAGTCTAGGAAATTTAATTCAGTGCTGTGGCAGAAAAATATTTCTCCTTGTATTTATTCCTCCTTCTTTCATCCCCTGAAGGCCCATTGTCTTCCTTTTTTCCTCCCCTGCTTGTGTTGGCAGAAGAATCAGCAGTGTTAGATGTAGCGTTGGTGGAGGTCTGGTGAGGTCTGCTCACGTGAATTTCAGACTCCATTGCACAAGAGTTTTTTGTGTGGTTTATAATTAAAGCATATTATATGCAGGCTCAGTCAGCAGTGAGCAAAACAGTTCTCACCATGTTTCAGCCAGGCTGGTTTCCCCTGTGGTAGATGGGGCAGGCAGTGTTGTAACTTCAGTGCTACAAACCACGTTTAAGTCATGCTGATGACTGCATGGCTTTCTAAAAATAAGTTTTGAACCACAAGAGAAGGCTCAGTACAGAAATCGAGAGGAATTTTGTGACCTGTTTTAGGATGGTAAGTTAAATGATCATAGTGGTTGCTTTTTAGTCTTCAGAGTAGTAGTATTGTGAAAATAGGGAGCTATGAATGTTACTCGGTTTACTGGGGTAGATCTCAGGTTGCCACCCCATCCTCAAATGAATAGTGCTTCTCCAGAAAAGGTAAAGGGAAAAACATGTCTCCTTACGTATGCAAGTTTCAGCTCTTCAAGTCTTAAAAAGCAGTACTTACCCATGAACAAAATGGCAAATTTGCCTTTTTTTTTTCCTAAGTATTGCAGTTGCTACAAGTGACTTAGTCTTTACTGCATCATTCTTTTACTCCTGTTACAGCCAGACCCCGAAGGCACCTTCAGATGCAAGAGCATACTTCAGCTCCTAGCCCTTGCAGTATTTTGATACCATTTACATTGTATCACCAGAATGAATGAATTGAGTTAATGCTATTGATTGTGATGTTACTGCCAGGAATATAAAGCATGCATAACCCCATTGCAGATGTAGTTCAGATATTCTGAGCTGGTGCCAGATGGTCTGCTACCTGTCCTGCTACTATTTTCTTTCTGCTGCAGCTGGAAGATAATCCATTATTGTTGTAAATACAGCAAATAATGTTCTCATGGCTGTGCCACACTGAGACTTTTTATAGGGCAGTTGTAAATCCGGGGCCAGGGACCAGCTGAAATGCATGATGTGAAGAATAGACAATGCAGATAGTGCAGTATGGTGGGCCTGGTATTTGATGCTGTGAGCAAAAGCCAATATAGTAGTCCAGCAGTAGACAAGATCACTTTATAGACAAAGGTTGGGTCGAGAGCGGTGCAACTGCTCCACCCACAGATGAAATCTTAGATAAGCCTCTGTCAAAGCACGGAAGGACTGCAGGTGTTGTAGACCAGATCTTCAGACTGCTCAGTATCCTTTGAGAAGACTACAAAGCCTCAAAACATTTCTTCTCTACTACATATGTCCTTAGAGGGTTCCAGGTTTCTGCTAATGCTGCTCAGCGAGCCCTGCTCATTCCTGGGACTATTCCACTTGGCAAAAAGCTCTATGGTAAAGGATGATTTGAAAATGATGCATGCGGTCCTAAATTTTGGAGCCTCCAGAAGTGCAATGCTAACCATAGAGCATTCTTTTTAAGCACAAGATGTTTTCAAATCACAAGTGAGAGAGCACCTAGAAGGAATGGTATTTGAGGCAGTCCTTGGAGTCAAGCAGTGGAGCGTTGTGGTTTTCCACACAGTATTCACCGTCAGCTTCCAACTTCTGTTGGGCAGTAAGTCTTGGGAGTAGAGGTTGTAAAGATGGGCTGCTAGGACTCTGCTGACATGGTTGCAGACCCTTGTGGCCTGAAATGAGAGCTGTGTTCTCCTGAATGCTGTTAACGATTCAAAATGGGAACTGCTGGCCTAGGAGCCCTGCTGTAAGTCTGTCCAAAATGAGGGAAAACAAGTTGCTTTATTCAATTCTGCCCTCATTTGTTCATTTCTGCCTTTCCAGAGTGCAGGCAGCACATGTGCTTACCACTTGCTTTGGATATAGAACCATAGATGGTTTGTATTTGAAATCAGTGCAGCAAACTTCCCCTGTTTTTAATTTACATACTCTTAGGCTGACATTTTAAATTCCTGGCAGAAACGTGGACGCAGTAAGAAACGACTAAACCCAGACAGTATTGAATGATATATGAGATGGTTGTTCTGCCTCTGCCTCGAATCCATCCATCAATTAGCATTCAAAGTCTCTTTTGAAATACAGTCAGGCTTTTATTACTGTAATACAAATCTGTGGTTGAGCACATGCCTTTTCATTTAAAAGGAAGCCAACATCTGAATAAACAAAATCACTGTACTCCAAGACAATGCCAGAAAGCCCCATAGGCTGCTGTTGGCAGACAAGAACAGTCTCTAGGAGTTTTCTGGTGTGACCTCCAGACCTCGACTGAGCTTTGAACAAGTGCAACCTGAGATCTGACCTTCTGGTTACATTGGATTTCTAGACTCATTTTGCAGTGACTAAAAATCAATTATTCAACCTATGCCATAGAAGCAGTGAAAGATAATGGAGTTTACTTGATTGGTCTCCTATATGCAGAGGTTGGGGGGATCAGTTGTGTGTGAGCATATCGCTAGACCCAGAGTTCTCTATTCAAACCATTTTGCATTCAGGGAAAAAGGTAAGAGGAAGAAAAGCAACCCATCAGCCTTGTGTTTTACTTCCTATAGGTGATTAAAGCCGTGGAGGAAGGCTATCGCCTGCCAAGTCCCATGGACTGCCCTGCTGCTCTCTACCAGCTGATGCTTGACTGCTGGCAGAAAGACCGCAACAGCAGGCCCAAGTTTGACGAAATTGTCAGCATGTTGGACAAGCTCATCCGTAACCCAAGCAGCTTGAAGACGTTGGTTAATGCATCGAGCAGGTACAAAATCAGGCCAGAGCCATTTCTCAAAGAAAGATTCTTGTCTGAATACCCACCCATGGTGTTGAATTACTCTTTAGCCTACGTGCATCTGCAGGTGGATGTTCCTCCAGCTTCATTATGTCCAGGAGAGTTTTCCCAAACCCAACTTTTTCTGTTTAAATTGGCAGGCCAGTCAGCAATTCAGTAACTCTATAAATGTAGCGCTACTGCAGCAAAGAAAATTACTGTGGCCTGCCTTTCAGAAACTGCAGTTTCAGCAGTATTTATAGGACGATGATAAAGCTACCTGCGCTCTACCCCAAGGTGAGCGAGAGCAAGACTAAGTCTGTGAAGTAGATAGTAAACACTGCTCAAATTATCTGCCTGTTGACTTTATCTTTGTAATACAAATGAGAAAGTCTCTTGGGAAAACGTAGGATGTGCAAAGCTCATGGATGTCTAAGTGTGTCTTCCCACAAGCATTCCCAGGTGTGTTAGCTGCCACCTCCAGTTCCAGCAGCTTTTGTAATTGTGAGGGGATCTCTGGGGTTCCCAAAGAGTTGTACACAAGCGATTTGCTAAAATCACGTTAAGTGAATGAAGCAGCCAGTCTGCAATTCAGCATGAATTTCAATAGCTACACAGCCACAAATAAGGGAAGTATGAATCAAGAAATAAAACTCCACTTGAGAAAAAAACAGAGATTAATATTTTTTAGTGAGCATTAGTAGTGGTCTTTCCACCATACTGGAGTCTTGGAGAGGCTTTTGTAATTTCAATGTAAGCACACAAGTATTCCTTCTGAGCCATCTGTGTTGCTAATCACTCAGTCTCTCACATGTTCACGAAGGAGTGATGTATGTAAATCATTGCTGCTTCACTGATTGATGGCTGTGGAGTTCCCTTATTAGTGCTGGAAAAGGCCCATCAGAAAAGCTTATTCTCAGAGGACTAAAGGAAAAAAAAAAAAAAAAAGGAATGGCACATCCCAGTGCATGACATCTCATGCACTGCAAGAGAAGAAACATGAAAACTTTATATAGTTTCATTTTTAAATACAAAATAGATCTGATTGTTCAGGCTATTTCGCATGCATCATTAGCCATATGAAGAAGAAATTGAAGAATGACTCTTATTAACGATTAGTTGTAATGTTAGCCCCAGCAGACCTGCAGGAACGTGTTTATGATAGCACAAAATGTGATGTTTCTCTTTAATTTTCAGTTCAGAACAGTCATATTCAAGGCCTGTTACATGGCGATATGTACTGTTATGTCAACCTGTTAGGCTAGAAAAGATTAAAATAGGCAGTAAACCATCTCCTTGGGCTGTTAAACACTTTGCTGATATTTTATTCCACTGACAGGCCCTTGCAGTTCCGAACTTCTCCTTTTTAAAGGTGCTGTGGGTATATTCTGTGTGGGTGGAGTATGTGAACAGCCAGGCTTTGGGGCTGTGTTTCTATAATCATAGATTGCCATGCCAGGACCACAGTAATTCCAAATGAATCATAATTTCGAAGTACAGCAGCTGTAAAGGATTTTTTTAATATATGTAATGTATTCTTTATGGAAATTCTCATTAATGCAAATAAGGGAGGAAGTCACTCTCTACATTACAGAGCATGCATATCAGTAGGTGCCTCCTGACATTAGTGCTGAAAATCCACTTCTCATTATGATTACTTAGGAGTTTTGAATTCCTCATGTGTATAAAATGTTATGGGAAGCCATTATGCTCTTGGTACTGCAAGTATTCACATTTTATTGGACCCTTCAGCATTGCTATTAAATAAACAAATAATACTAATGTGATCATAAAATATATGAAGATTCCTGAAGTGCTATAACAATATAAAATCTCAGCTCTCCTTCGAGTTGAAAATCTTTCAAGCATAATTCTCACAGTCAGAGGCTGACCCAGCAAATGTTTTTACCTGTGGGTAATAATCTTTATGCAAGGCTTATGTTAGCTGGTGTGTCTTGGTTTACAAAACGGGAGAAATCTGGTTGCTTTCCTGGCTGACCTTGGACAAGTCCCTTCATGCTCTGCGCATCATTAGTAGTGTGGTGGGACTGCTCACAGCACAGGTTACTTGTGCCAGGTCTCACTGTGGCGAAGGGTTGTTATTTGCCTGACTTGCTTCTTCTGTGCATGACATAACCGAGCAGGTAGCAGTTGCTGCACGGAGGTCTGAGTGAGGCTGCAGGAGCCAGGAGTCTCACTGTGGTTTCAGGACTGAACGTGAGCCTCGCCAGGAGGCTGAGGCATGGTTGGAGCATTGCTGCTCTCTGCAGGGCTTCCTGGATGCTGCCTGCATACAAAATCCTGGCCTGACTCTGCGGGAGCAGCCCTTGAAGTGTTAACAACAGCCTGCCGCTGATGGCTGCTGCTGGGAAATGTAATTTGGGTTTCGGTTTCCAGTCTCTGGGTTGTTTTAAGTTAATTATGAGCTTTAAAGAAAGAGGAGGAAAATAGAGCAGGAAGAGTGAAACTGAAGACCTTGAAGTAAGAGTGACAGGGAGAGTGCTGTAGAAAAGGAGCCTGCTTGTGTGTGAGAGGTAACGGGGGTGGACACTAATCTGCTCCTCTGTCGAAGCAGACACACTTCTCACTTGCAGTGTGCAGCAGTAATGGCAGCAGTTCAAAAGCAGGTGAGGTTACAGGTGAAACAGTGAGGTTGATACATTGTCAAGTCTTGCCTAACTAATTCTTCATAATCTTTTCATTCTCTAACTAAGATGGTAGTTTTGAAAGCTTTTACGCTATTCTTTCCAAAAACTGAGATAAAACTGAAATCTTTGGGAAATCCCACACAAGGCTCAAAAAGCGTGTGGTTCTCTCCTCATTTAAGTTGCACTGCGCTTCCAGGGTAAAGTCAACCACTTCCAATGAGTCAGAAAAATTACAGCTCCACAGGAGGAATTGGGATGCAGCAATTACTTAGAATGCCAAAGAAGAGCAATTGTGTCACTTTGGGTGCATCTTGATACTGATTCTTTTTGCTTCTCTGTCTCTCCTTTTGTCTTTAGAGTATCAAATTTGTTGGTAGAACACAGTCCAGTGGGGAGCGGTGCCTACAGGTCAGTGGGAGAGTGGCTGGAAGCCATCAAAATGGGCCGATACACCGAGATTTTCATGGAGAATGGATACAGTTCGATGGATTCCGTGGCTCAGGTGACCCTAGAGTGAGTAGTTTCCAGATCGTTTTCACCTCTTGTATTGCAGCTGGGGAGGGAAACAAACTTCAAAAATATGTAGGGAGGAGACTGCAGAAAGGAAACCGTTTGCCTTTGTTTGCAGTCATCAGTTTCTCTTTTAGCATCTGTATTGATGATAACAAGTGCAGACGAGACTAAAACTTACCGTCACTACTCTGGCAGCCAGTACTTTGGCATCTTTACTCACAGAAATTAATGCTTGAGTCTGAATAATTGACAAGCTGTCCTCTCATCATAGCAGCGGTTTATTACCCCAGGTTATCAACAAATTAAAAAAAAAATAAGCATACTAGTAAATGTATAGGAGATAGAGGCCCCTCTGAGGTATACGGCTTTACACTGCATTAGCTGCTTGAAGAGTTGATCCAGACATAGCTAACTGCACAGTCAAGCCTAGTAAAGCATGGAAATAGTTTTCAACATTACTGTAATAGAAATAGGAGTAGGTACAGCCGATGCCAACTGAATACCATCAACAAACTAATGGCTCTAGGGGACAGGCTCCTGGGCCAAGACTCTTCCTCCTGCGTGCGCTCTTGGTTTTTGCACCTGGATGTATCTGTGGTCAGGGTGACAGCACTGAAGTGATTTGATAAATGCCTCGAGGCTGCCTGTTTGCTGTGCTCCACCTTTAGTTGCTGCTCTTACTTGTGTAATTGTCTGTAGTTTCTTCCTGACACTTACTCAAACTTGCCCCAAAGCCTACCTTTGCGGCTGGATTAACTTGAGCTTAGGTTGTTGCAGACATTGGGGCAGAACGGCAAAGATTATGCTCCATACTTGGTGCTTCTTTGGAAGAGGTAGTGAGTCCTCTGACCACATGCAGATCACCAGTGCACTGGCAGAATCAGTGCAGAGGATTAGGAATAAAGCAGGAAAAATCCCAGTGCCTTACAGAACCACAGCATTTTTCCTGTCTGCCACAGGGCTCGCTGTGGAGCTCACCCTTCAGGGTGAGAGTTCCTTTGCACACATTGCAGGTTGGTAACATCCCCATACAGTTCAGTTTCAGTTTAACCGGACAAGTCACGTATGGATGGGGTGCAAGAACATCTCTGCTCTGATTTTATTTACTTCATCCACTTGACCAGTATTTGTCCCTTACTCCTGGTCTAATCCAGCCTAATTTCAGGCACTTGCATGAACCCCCAAGTGAGAAATGAAGTCTTTTCTAGTGACTGTCTAAGGAACCAGAGTGCTTAGATTTCTTCTTAGTTCCTTTTTTGGGTTCCTGAGACTCTTACATGCATTTGGTACTCCATTTGGACTGGTCTACACACTTTGACCAAGGAAGAGGTGCATCGCCAAGGCAGACAGGAAGATCTAGCCAGAGGATGGGTGATGAGGATAGGAAGAGGCAGTAACGTAAGAGAAAAGCAAAAAGGGAGCATTCCCCTCTTATGTGACACCTTAATCTTAGAATCAAAGGAAGTCCTAGTAGAATCTACAGAATGTCTGAAATACATCGTAGGCTTCTTGCTGTTTGGCTGAATTAGATATGAATTAGTCATATCAAAGAACAAAATCAAGTTTCACAAAAACTTCCCGTTTGTTCCTTTTTAAAACTTTATGTAATTTCAAGTGTTCTGAAAGAAATGCTTATATCAGAAGTGAAAAGCTTTGGTTTGGTCAGAGAAAATGTTGAGTACAACTCCAAATCAATGGGTATTTTTGCCACCTATGTAGCTTTATAATATACAGTCTTATCATCCCTCTTCTCAGCACACCGACAAAACTATTGCTAACCTCACCTTTTGGAGGAATGACTGCATCTCCCCCAAATCACTCCAAGTGCAGTGCATTGTGATATGACATAACTAAGTATTTCCTGGGTTGCACATCTGTGATTTATAAATAATAGAAGGGACTATTACAGCTGTGCCAGATTCCTACCTTGTTCTTGGATATAGTATTTCAGATTGTGGAATGATCTGTTTAATTTGACTTTAAAATGTAAATATTCCTCTATATTTACTGTTTGGTATTTCAAAAATTTCAAAAGTAACCCCCCTTAAGTCTTTTCAGGCTGCCCCAAATGTATTTCAAAATGGTTTTTCAGATTGACAGTGAGTCAAGAAATTCATTTTCTGTATAGTTCTAGCCAGAAAAGGCAAGTTGTTTTAAGTATCATTATAGCTGTCAGAGATGCTCGGAACCCCGCCAGCTGCAAACCACGTCTAAACCCCCTCCACAGGGTCCCAGGGTGTTCTCTGTAGCACAAACGTCATTCTGCTCTGGTCCTTCACTGGTCCCCAGTGAAGATGACATATTCTGAGCTTCCGCTTTCTTCCAACTTTTACAGCAGTAGAGTGATGCAGAAGAGCTGATGTCTGGGAGCCTTGGGGGATTTTTTTTGAAGATGAAAGTAGACATCCTATTAATCCATCTTGCATTTCACTGACTCACTTCTCTTGAAAATGAAAAAGGCAAGAAGTTGAAAAGCTCCAACCTCATGTATTAGGTGAGGTGCTGCGTGAAGCAATCTTGTGGGAAACAAAACTGTCCATGAAGGTGTATCCCACAGGTAGCTCTGCTGGCTGTATTCTGGCTAGTTTAATGCTAGGTAATACAAGAAAGGCATCATTGGGTCCCCAGTGTTTAGCCTGGATTTGTTCATCCTCATAAGGCTGAAAACAAACCCTGAGACTGTTGGTATGGCCATCGCCAGCTTATCTGATCATACTGTGAAGAACATGCATAAACTACTGTTTTGGCTCCTAAAATGGCCTGGGAAGCTCTTTTCATGTGCAGCTGCACCACACTTTGTACAAAAAAGCTGAATGCATCTCTGCACCACATAACTCCATCCGATTCCTACCTGGCAAATACAGATAAGTTCTGCTGATTTCAAGGTAATTATATCAACTTTTCAAAATTGGCTCCAGCTAGCTTGTTATCCATGCTAGTGAGTAATACCCCCCCCAGCTGCCTTGAGATGCATAAGTCAGGCTTGGTTCTTGAACACCCCATGCACCTTTGCATTGCAGTTATGGCTTAGTGAAGAGGTCTTGACCCCATTTGAGTCTATTTAGGGGAAAACTGTGGAAGGTTCATTAAAAGCTTACAAGCCATCCAAATCAAGACCTCTCTGATTATTCTCAGACATAGTAAAAAAAAGACAGAAGACCTGACTCTCAGCCATTAAAAAAGGAGAAACCACCTTAGACTTCAGGGACATCAGAGGAACGCTATCCCATACTTAAGAGCTGAACCATGTGCTCTGATGTAAACTGGCAGATTGCCTTTGAAATCAACAAAGTAAGGGAGAGAAATGTTGGCTTCTGTGGGGGCTCAGATGAAAGTTTCATGTGTTCTCCAGAGATGCTATGGGGAAGAAATAAACATTGGAACGAGCGAAGTTCTTTAAAGGTTAATATATTTGGGGTTTTGTTGTTTCTGGAGGTTTTAATTTTTCTCCCCGTAAGAGGAAACAACAAAACATTTTGTACTCTGCAAATGAGAATTCAGTCTAAATGTTCCTTGTTGTTTTGTTTTTTTTTTTTAAATAGAGGCAACTGTTCAATATATTCCAGAGCTGGGACTTGGGGGGATCAGGTGAAAAGAAGATGTGAACATTTGCAACTAGCTTTCTTTCCCCAAACGACATGAGTAAAAGATTCTTTACAATTTAAGAGGTTGCCTTCAAATACCATCCAAAATGATATTCCCCGAATTGAAACTGCTTAGGAAATACATGGAAATTAGGTGGAGAAAGGAGAAGTGGTTAATCACTGCCAGAAAACACTGAAAAAATACAATGAATGTAAAGAATTCCTAAAATCTCCTGAGTAAAGCTACTAGTACTGTAAGAGAGGGCACGGCCATAGCATTCCGACAGGACTGGTGTCTGTGGGCGATCAGCTTGTGTCCTCTTTAGGGGACCTGGTTGAGATGGTAGATGTTCAGCACTCTTTGAAAATCCCTCCTGGCATGCAAATCAAAATCCCAGTTACCACCTTGCTTTGTTCAAAGTAATGCTTAATGCATTTATTCCAGAAAAGAGTAGTGCTAGTGACAAATTATTGAAGATAAGACTTTAAAAAGCTAAGAATTGTGAATAATATCGCCCCAAGTCCTGAGCTCTGCTTGCTTAAGCAAAGACCTGAAAATGTATGTTTTCAAACAAAGAGTGATTTCTACATTTAGCTCTAATTCTTGCAAAGGGACGAATCACCTTGTGAAAAGTGGAGCCTCACCCTCCACCCCCTCTTTCCAACTGGATATCAGACTTGAAGGAAACCTTTCCAGTGGACCAGACCTGCTCTTTAAACTTGTGGAACACCTAGTGACTTTGAGTGTGTCTGGAGCTCTTTCAATCCACTGCAAGAATAACTTTACCAGGACAATACTCAAGAATAGATAGATCCATGACATGAGTTTCAGTCTGATACTTGACTGGACCAATTACTAACAAAATGTGGACTGCATACTTACACCTTTTGAAAGATCTGTACCCACCGAATCTCAGGACACCCTGTTGTTTGTTATTAGATGAAGAACTCTGAATATTTGTAATAATATGTGATGTGTTGCTTTGCATTGTATTTTTTTCTTATAAAATAAAATAAATTATTTATTAAAAGTTATACTGGATGAAGAACATTTAAGAGTTCACCTGCTCTAGATATGCTTATTCTTAACCTAAAATCTCAGTTCTGGATAGTGATTCTGCATACGCTTGCGAACAAACCCATTCTCATGTCATAATCAAATAGGATGGGAGTAACGAATAAGAGCAGATGAACTCTTAAAAGAAGAAAGATCCTAATCTCGTGCAAAGGTCCCTTGCAAGTGGATTCCTCTCTCCCTAGCGTCTTCTAAAGGTCTTTGAGGTTATTCTTTTCCCTCTTTCAAACTGACAGCTAACTCTGTGAGTAGTGTCAGTCTGCATGGGCCAGTGTAGAACTGCACCGTGTGAAGAACAGTGCTGCAATATGGCTGGGGTGGGAGAAGAAATGCAAGTAATCTCTGGTAGGCTGATGGCTTCCAGCCATGGAGATATTTCAGGAACCTGGCCCTTTTGCTTGCATGAGTAATGGAGTGGTGAGGAGTGTTGTATTTTATGTGGCAATCCAGTCCTAGTCTACACTGTGTTTGACAAATTGGTCCATGGTGTATAAGTAGTTCTATTTGTAAATAAAATGTTTTAAATATATTTCCTACAACGTGGAGACCATGAATTCAACTATTTCAAATGGAGGATATTGCATTTAAGGGAGTACTGTGTTGTCACTGGCACATTGCAGCTGGGCTTTCATGTAAGGCCATGGTAAGAGCATGGCAAGTGTGCAGCTGCTTACAGGCTGTTTGGAATGGGCTGATACCTATTTTCCCCTTTATTTCCTTGGCTTTCTGGTTAACTGAAGTTGCCCTCGTAGTACTGTGTCAGCATGTGATTTGAATTCCTGTGTATTTCCATTTTCCACATTACGTGAAAGAAAGAAATGAGAAGGGGGGACTTACCTCTGAAGCAGGACTGAAAGTTGTCTTGTTGCTGCAAGTCAAGTATTTGGAAGCAGGGAGACCTGCTTCGTATGAAGCATGGGTACTCCTATCTTCACAGCCTCAAGAAATGCCCATGCTGCTGCCACATCAGCGCACACAAACCCAGCATCTGGGGTAGAGTCACTTGCATAGCAAGGTGTAGCCTGGATGCTGACTGCAAGTGCCATTTGCAGGGTCTCAGATGTGCCTTTTCTTGCAGGGAATTGCAAGTTTCCTATCATCCCCCAGATATTTGCAGAGCCTGTGTGGATATGCTTCCATACATCTCTGGGAAGCTGAGCCCAGTGAAATTGCCAATTAACTGTGGTAAAATGGAACAACGAGCTCTGGACTGAAATTTTAGGACAGTTGTGTTGCAGCCCTTTGGCGCAGAAATCTGTTTTGTCCCCAGACTGGCTGTTTTGTTCCCCCAGTTTTGTTTAAAATTGGCTTCTGTCTTCTGCTGCTTTAAGTCCAGTGCTTCGACGCTGGATGTATGGGAGGCTGCAACATGGTGCAAGTCACACTTGAAAAAGGGAATTAAAGCTCCGGCATTCTTGAGGCTCTTTTTTTTTTTTTCCTCAAAAGTTTTGTTGCTGGCTTTGCAAAGTGCAAGATAGCTTTTGAATAAAGCTGACAATTTTATATTAGGTGAGCATCTGGCTCAGAAGCTGTTGTCTGGATTAGGTTTTTGGTCAGTCTTTGCAGAAGTAAAAGACCACACAGCAGTTTTTCCCCTCTCTGAGGAGTCCCCACACTTTTGGCCAGTGGCTCCGCATTCAGGAGTATTCAATAGGCAAAAAAATAGACTAGATCCCCTGGTGAGCAACTAATGGATTGAAACTAGAAACTCGTTTTTCTTCTCTCTGTCTGTGCCTCTCTTAAATCAATGAGGCACTGCTCAAGGATATTGGGTTATGCTGGATGCTCTGAGGAAAAAAGGCTCTGTAGTGAGTACCCTGAAAACCTGAAAATGGTGCTTGGATCCTTTTGATGAGGAAGCCTGCTACTGCGCCAGAGAGCACGGACCTTTTCTTACTAGACTGACTGAGCTGTGTATGAAATGCAAATACATACATGCCTTGCTGATAGTTTCAGGCTGGCTTTTCTGCATAACATGCAAGAGCAGAGAGATATTACCAGAAACAGTACATGTGTGAAATATGTGGTGCTGGATTTTCAAAAGAGCTCACTTTTAGATACCTGAAAAAAATAGCTGAACTTTCAAAGAGCACCAGCAGAGCAGCATTCAGCAGGGGGGAAGATGAATGTTGGCTCTTCTAAAAATCTGGTCCTTTACTGTTTTTTTGATCTTTGGTGTGAACTTCCAACTGTGCTGTGTACATAAAATAAATTGCATGGAACAATAGTATTACTACATTTTCCTTCATTATTAAGATTGCTTGCTGAACTAGTTTCACAATTCAGTGGAGGTAGAAATGAAACCATGTCCCCCTGAGAAGTTAGACACCTTTACAGATGCTGCAGCCTTTTCTTCCAGGTAAGGAGTGTGCTGATGTGTCTCATGGACCTCTGTTACTCCACACCCATTGCGTTGTGATTTCTGGTATGCATCAGAGAGATGCTTCACTGAAAAAGGGTGTGATGATGGAATGTAGTGTTTAGCCTCGAGCAGAAAATCTGGGATTTTCCAAATCAAAAGGCTGAAAAGTGTGACAATCCTATGGAGAACAGATCTAGCTTTTGGCTTCAACTGGTTTTTGTGTTAACACATCAACCTTCACTTGGGATTGCTTTTTATTAGAAATGATGTTTTTCTGAAATGTTCATCTATGTAATTTTTGGATGTGGATGGTTGTATTTACACAGGAGTTTCTGTCCAGAATATAAGCCTGCTGAGAGACACCTTGATGGGTAGCTCACATGCATTATGTAATAGCATTCTGGTGTTCATTGCACACATTCATCTGTGCACTGTGGGCCTGGTTTTCCAGTGTGTCTCAGGTGGCAGCTGGGCTCCTGGGAACAGCAGGTGGGACGAGGGAACTGCAATTCTGAGTGTCTGGTGACCTTACATCCCGCTAGCTTTCAATGGAGAGCCTTCTCCTAAGTGGCTTGCATGTTTCTGCATACTCTCCACAAACTAGTGTCAGCAGCACTGGGATTCACACCTTTATTGGCAGAACAGTAGAGCCCTTCTTTGAAAACATCTTATATTCAGTCCAGCTGGAAGGTAGAAAACAAGGAGCTCATATTTCTGTGGTGGAAGTCTTCAGATGAAGCATCATGTCTCCTCTAAGTCAAACTGCTTCCCTAACAATCTGTGTCTCATGTTGGAAACGTATAGGCACCTGTCTTGATCCTTCTTCCAAATGTCGCTCCTTCAGTTTCCTTGTTATCAATTTTCACTCTTTAATGAAATCAGTATAATTGCACTGTCATAACCCACTGTGTGGGAGGCACCCCACCTGGCTTTTAGCTGTCATTAAATCTAATCACCCAAGGTCCTACTGTAATATTTCCAGGGAGCAACTCATCCCACACTTTTAATGGGATAAAGAGGTGCTTCTCTCACAGTTCTCACAGAAACTTGGTGATTAGCTTAATCTAGATACCTACATTTTAGAGAGCTAAATTTCTGAGAAGACAACTGTTCTTCCCAGTCGTATGTTACACCTTTCTTGTAGTGGCACCCCTGCTAGCCAGACTCAACACAAATGCCCTTATCCTTTAGAATTCTCGCACGCAAAATAGTCAAGGCTGAGTTTACAGCAAGATTTGTAAAGGCCCAGAGGGGAGCCGTGTTACGAATTCCTATTGACTTTAGGAGGCCGTAACGGTGATAGCTGTGCTTGAGGCTTTTGCCATTCAGCTCTCTCTAGGAGCAGGCTGTAGGATTGTGGTTTGTGTATCTTTGGCTTTGCCTCATCCGAAGAGGAAGGAAGTGTGGATTGACCTTACTCCTCGCTGCTCGTATCCAAGATCAAATACCAGTCTCTCCCAGGAGAAGAGGAAACTGCAACACACATTTTCTTATGCAGGTTTTCTCTTGGAATAGGACTTCATACATGTAGTGGAGTCCCTTGCTGAAGCCAATGCTAACACTTTGCTGTCAAGCTTTTCCCCTTAGTCAGCAAGTTGATCTTGGTCAAGTCATGTCACCTCTCTGAGACGCTGTCAGCCATTTAAAAAAATTGGGAAAATTAAATGTGCCTCCTTATATAAAGGGCTTCGGGAGCCACAGATGGTAAGAGGTAGGCGCTGGCAGCAGCATCGATGCGTACGGTGCGTAGTGTGTGTGGCGGCATGTGCCTGAGCGATCCCTGGAACCAACATCTGCTTTCTCCCACAGGGATTTGAGGCGGCTGGGAGTGACACTTGTTGGTCACCAGAAGAAGATAATGAACAGCCTTCAAGAGATGAAGGTCCAGTTGGTGAATGGGATGGTGCCATTGTAACTCGGTTTTTAAGTCACTTCCTCAAGTGGTTGGTCCTGCACTTTGTATACTAGCTCTGAGATTTATTTTGACTAAAGAAGAAAAAAGGGAAAATCAGTGGTTTCTGTAACTGAAGGACTCTGGCTTCTGCCACAGCATTTATAAAGCAGTGTTTGACTGAAGTTTTCATTTTCTTCCTATTTGTGTCCTCATTTTCATGAAGTAAATGTAACATGCATGGAACATGGAAATGGATCTACTGTACATGAGGTTAACCAATTTCTTGCGCTTCAGCAATGACAACAGCAAGCCTTCCCATCACACGTTGTCTATACATGGGATATATATATATATATATATATAGCACCTTTATATACTGAATTACAGCAGCAGCACATGTTAATACTTCCAAGGACTCACTTGACTAGAGAAGTTTTGCAGCCATTTGTGGGCTCACACAAGCTGCGGTTTACTGAAGTTTACTTCAAGTCTTACTTGTCTACAGAAGTGTATTGAAGAGCAATATGATTAGATTATTTCTGGATAGATATTTTGTTTTGTAAATTTAAAAAATGCTGTTACACAGCATTAAGTTATAGAGACTAGTGTATAAACATGTTGCTTGCTCAATGGCAAATACAATACAGGGTGTATATTTTTTTCTCTCTGTGTTACAAAGTTCTTTTAGTTTGCTCTTCTGTGAGGATAATATGTTATGATGTATATACTGTACAGTTTGCTACACATCAGGTACAAGATTGGGGCTTTCTCAATGTTTTGTTCTTTTTCCCTCTTCTGCTTCATTTTGTCTTCCTTTTGTGTTAACCACTATGCTTTGTATTTTTGCTGCTGTTTGGTTTGAGCAACATATAAAGCTTTCAGGTGTTTTGATTATATATGTGAGGTGGAAAGAGTCTACTTAAATAAAGAACACCATTCTCCATTGTGGGCTGGGGATGTCCCGAAGAGGAAAAGTAAAGGGATTTTGCTGTTCCTCTTCTCCTTACGGGAGTCAAGTCTTGGAGGTGCAGTGTGGATGCATCTCTACTACCATCCAGCATGGAGATTTCACAGCATTTTCCAAAACTGTGGCCAGGAAAGTGAGGGAGGAAATTATTTTGGGAACTGCACCATTCCATATTGTTTTGTGGGTATTTTCAGCTTAGACACCCTCCACGTCCCTTGGGAAAGTTGGGCAGGTCAGCTGCAAAACACTGATTCATCTTACAAAAATGGGTACAGACATGGCCACTGTGGAGCAGAGCACAGAGAGGAGCATAAAGGAGAGACCAAAATGGTCATGGCATTGGCGTCCCATGGTGAAGATGATCTGTCTGAATCTGACACTGCTTATGTCAGTACTTGGTTGTAATTGGGGATCAAAGTGTACACTGCAATTTGAAGATGATGTTTTCAGGGGGACCCAAAGGCCTCAGTGAGATCTTGAGTCCTTGAAATCTCACCAAGAAACAACTTGGGGCTGTCCTCCTTTAGCTGTAGATGGGAGTAATCAGTGCAGTTAATTCAGTATTCGTAGGTTGTTTTGTGAAGCTTTGGTAAAGATAAGGATTAAAGAATTGCTCGGCAGATGGCAAGTGTTTACTGTAGATATATTGCTTCCTTAGAGGTGTTGGATAGCATCTTCCTTGATAATAACATTGACGTATTGACTTACTGTGTTTCCCTGTGTCCCCTGGCACTGCAGAGTAGAGCCTGAGCACCTCATCTAATGCCAAAAGGCAACCATTTTCCTTTTCCCCTTGCAGAACCATGTGTAGAACGCCACTTCAGCTGGTTTTAAAGGTCTTTCTTCAATTTCCTCAAAGACCTTTGATGAGATTTAATCCAAATAACAGTTTCTAAAGAAAAGGGGTGGGGAAAGGTGTAGGAGGAGAGGGTTTGCTGTGTTTGTTTTTTTTTTCCTTTCTCAGCAGCAAGGCTCGCTTTCATTCAGCAGGGCTTCTTGATGCAAAATTTGTCTATTTTGAAACAGCCTGCATGCTCAGTGATGTCCAATACTCCTCTGAGAACTGCTGTTTTTCTGAGGCACAGGCAAGGTCTGAAAGAGCAGAGAGAAATGGGCGTGTGGGAGCACATGCTTGCCACTCTCACCCTGCTGCCTCGGCACTCGCTGCTCGTGGGACCGTCGAGCTCGCCTGGCAGCACAAGAAACGGGACAGAGCTGAGCTGCGCAGCAAGACACAGCCAGGCAGAAGGGGAAGGTCTGACAAACCTTGATTGTGTGATTTCTCATCCTGTTGCTTCATTTTGTCAGCCACCAGGCCACAAAAGGTGGGGGAGAAGGAATCAAGACATAACAATTTCAGCACATAGCAGAGATTTGTCAAATAATAAATAACATTATTAGGGCTGTCAGCAGAGCTGTCTTGGGATTATTTGTGCCTCTCTGCCTGTAGCACTTTGTAAAATAACCCATAGGAAGACGGAAACAACAACTCGTTTCTTTGGGAAGTATCGTTCGGTTTCTACACGCATCCATCATCTGCACCGAGAGAGATTTTAGTAGCAAATTTCAGCACCTAGCCTTTCCGCCCATTTTCTTTGGTCATTCATTAACTGCTGGCTCTGTGTAAGGATTTGGGTTTGTTCTTTTTCGTGTGCTTCTACAAGAAAGTCCCATCGCCATTTGTGGAGTTTTAAAAGCATACACAGTGCTGCTGGGGTGCATTGCATGGAGGTGAGAATGATGTTCCTGATACACTGTAGTAACTGCCAGATGCTGGAGCAGTCTTCAGAATACTCTTCAGAGGGACCCATGGAAAATGAACTGTTCTTAAACCAGACTGCGTCTGTAAATAGGGCACCTACTCTCAGTTCCCTGAATAAATAAATAAATGATCTTTTATATTTATTTCAAGAGCTGTTCATGCTACAGATCTCCTTATTATAGGCTTTGTCTCTGAACTGAAAATAAAGACATTCTAACAACTGTGGTCCAAAAGTTACAGCTTCTACATTCATACACAAATTCCAGAGTTCTGACGACAGAGCTACCAGTGAAGAGAGAACTGCAAGTACTCAGTCTTTGAGGCAACTGGACCATTTATTTAGGCCTCTTATGTGGATTTAGGGTCGTAAAGTAAAGCTCCCTTTCTACCATGGCATTTTCGAAGGGCTCGGGGGGATCTGGCAGCACCTCTTTGAAACTTTCTGCCTGCGGGCTTGGTCAGGCTGCTGCTGTTTTCACCTGCTGAGCCGGGGCACCACGAAGCACAAGTAGAAAAACTTGCCTTCAAAAGAAGTGGCAAATGAAAATGTATAGCCCGAAATCAGACATTGTGAATGGATGATTGTATATATTGGTGTGCAGTAGGAGATCGCAGTAATCTTTTTTTGGTTATGCTCTTTGTAAGCACAGGGGGAGATAAGGACGGTAGTTAGCTGACCTTGCCAGTTGTGTGCTGGACTTGGAAACCACGACGAGGCAGTGGTTTTCATTAATCAGTAAAATTGGAGCTGTAGGTGGATTTCCTGCCTACGGTAAGTCAAAGCAGTTTGCTTTTTCAACTCGCCAGTGCTGCTGTTGGTACATTGAATACTTTTTTCCAGTACGTTTTGCTGCTAATTGTGAGGAGGTATTTCAAAGGGCTTGCGAGGTGAAGAGGCTCTTTTCAAAACAGTTTTTCATCTCGGGAGAAGGAAGTCTCCCCAAGCATGGCTTGTTTAGACTGACCTCCATTCACTGTTTATTTGTCATTTGGCTAAATTACCTAACCTTAAAAAGGAAGATGATTTTTTAGAAGTAATTTTTTTAAGTTCGTTTTTTTTTTTTTTTTTAATTCCTTCTCCATATAACAGCAAGAAGAACAAAAAGTGAAGGTAAAAAAAAAAAGTCGTCCAGTCAGTATTGAATATAAAAATGTAGAATTCCCCGTGGTCAAGAAATTGTGACTCCTTGGACTGCTGTAGTCTTGAAATTAGTCGTAAAGGCGTGTGTGATACATCAGTAGCAGTCTAAGAGTAGCACTTAGTTTCTGATCCTTTATTAATGTTTGTTGCAATTCCTTAGGCCGTGTAGGTCAGGATTTTGTATATCCAGTGCTATTGGTGCTGCAGCATTTGTCTCAGCTCTTTGCATCACTGTTTCAACTCATAGGAGACTGTAGTGTTGCTGTATTTATCCCCTCCTTTTTCCCTCCTTGGATGCTCTCTGTGCATTTTGTTTGTGTACATGTTTTTAGTAGTGTAAGATATGAAATTTTATATATTTTTTCATAAAAATAAAAAAATCTTTGAATAATGGCTCCATCCAGTTGTGGATCACACACGCCGTTTGTGAGCCTCCCACAAAGCGTCGGGTTCTCCTCCCTCTTGCAGCAGTGAAGAACGGCTTGGAAAAGATCTAACAGAGGCAGTGGCAGGTTCAAGGAGGGCCTGGAGAACTGTCAGCTTCAGGCTCCTCCTGCAAGGTAACCGCTGCTGTAGGACAAGAGCTGTGTGCTGATTCTCCTGGCCTCGTGGGAAACCGCAGCAGACAGTGGGTGATGTGGGTGATGCTTTCATAGCCTTGGTGTTTGTGGCGAAGAATGGAGCAGTAGGCTGGGACGGCAGAGGAGCGACGCTTTGTATACTAAAAGGAACACCAGGTCAGTTGTGTTAACAAACTGATGCTGTCAGCAACTCAGATAAAATGCCGGTATAGACATGCCAGTCCTAACGCAGTATTTTCTTAAGTAGTCCAGCCCACCCAGGCTGAGACAGGGGCTGATAAGAGGAAAGCACAGGAATAGGGAAACTTCTTTAAAGAGGCTAAAAACAAAATAGCTCTGCAGGTGATGGGGAGGCTTCAAGCAGCCGAGGCTGGGCACACTCAGGGAAAATAAAACTGCTCACCACCTCTAGCAATTTAAATTTAAAAAGGAAATAAGGCAGGCAAAGATCTTGAGGAACAAATGTGTTTAACATGGCTTTGTTTTGGTAGGTGCCTGATTTCAGCTGCTGTAGAAGTAGGGATGGTGCCCTCATGAAGATGCGTCCATGAGAACAACTTCCTCTTGTCCCCATTTCTCTGCTAACATGAGCAGGTGGGAGAAGGAGATTCTCCTAAACAAATGGTGAACGGACAAAACTCACTACTGCTACCAAGTCTTTCTTGTAAGAATGAAATCTGTCCGCAAAGTCATTGAATCACTAAGGTTGGAAAAGACTTCTAAGATCATCCAGTCTGTCAACCACCTCCACCATGCCTACTAACCATGCCTGTCAGTGCCACATCTCCATGTTTCTTGAACACCTCCAGGGATGGTGATTCCACCACCTTCCTGGGCAGCCTGTTCCAGCACCTGACTGCTCTTTCAGAGAATAAATTTTTCTTAGTACCCAACCTGAACCTCCCCTGGCTCAACTTGAGGCCATTATTTCTTGTCTTGGAAGAAGAAGCTGACGTCTACCTCACTACATCCTCCATTCAGGTAGTTGTACAGAGCTATAGTGTCCTTCTGGAATGCTCAATTTTCAGTGACAATTAAGGAACTAAGCAATTTCTGCAAGACTTACTTTCTCACATTTCCTATCCAATAGCCTAAAAGTGGGGCCAGAGGGTTCTTAATCCGCCCTCCCTGTAGGCCCAGCAAGATCCGAGCCTATAGCACTGGCATGCCCAGAGGGTGCCCCAACCCCAGGGCAGGAGCAGCAGGGAGGCTGCTCCCCATCACCCCATGAAGCCAAGCCATTGTGCAGAAAGCAATGCAAGATTTATGAGGCCATGGGGAGAGCGAGGGAGGGACTCTTCATGTATTTTTCATGGGCTGAAATGCATAAATAGCATGCAATGCATAAACTGTGACCAGATACCTAAACAAAAAAAAAAAAAGGAATAGAGAACAGGCTGGAATAGGGGAAACAGTGATGAAGGAACAAGGGAGATTTATTCAAGTCAACAGGGCCTGATGAAAGTCACCCCTGAGTGCATTAAGAAGCAGCCAAACAGCACAGCCTGAACCCAAGGTGATTCATCTTCACCGACGTGAGGATGGAGCTGGACCCTGAGGACTGGAGAAGGGCACACGTAGTACCTGCTTGTAAAAATGAATGGGTAGGAGGGAAGAGGCTGGCTCATCTGCAATTCCTCAGGTGCAGCATTGTATCTGGGGAGATGCTAGGACAAACTATTGCTCAACCGGTTTATCATGCCACTGACAGGCCATGCAGAAAACAAAATAGCATCAAGGGATCACAGAAATGAAATGGCACACAAATGAGGGGGAATTGGGAGGGAAGGGCTATTCAGGGATGCAGGGTGACTGCCACAGAGGTGTCAGCTGGCCCCACACTGGTGGTTACATGAGTTGCAAATGCTGAGTTTTGAATGGTAAATCTAACTGAGGAGGCAGAAAGGGATCTCCACCAGTGCAAGGAGGCTGGCCCCATCTCACCTGCTGCCTCTGCAAAGGAAGGTGACAAAAGGGTAGGGGCCTACAGAAATAGAGGGTGAGAGGTGGGGGCTCTCAGGTGCATGAATGGCCATTGCAAAGAGAAGATGGGCAACTTCTCATGGTAGTGGCAAAGAAGAAAGGAATTTACATTGTTTTTCTGTAAGCTGAGGAGGTTATTTGTGGTGGAGAGAGCACAGTGCCTTCCTGCCAGTAGGGAAGAGCAGCAATAGCTCAGTAAACCCAAAGCCATTTCAATAGCATTTCTGTGGTGCGTGCCACCCTTCCTGGTGCTTCACGCTATGCTGGCACCCATGGCGTTCTGCTAATTAGGTGCACGTGTGTTTCCAAGCATGCATTTTTAATAACACATCCCCTGCCAGAGGTCAGATCTCATCTACATGAAAATGGGAGAGCAATTTGACACCAATATCAGGGAGGAAGCAGGAGCCAGAGCACGCAGCTAGAAAAAGGTCTTGCCCTCTCTTGTTGAAAGCTGCTGGTCACTCATTCTGCATCCCTGTAAGCAAACCTGAATTGCAACACAGCAGTGAAATGCTGCTTAAAGCCTAAGGGAGCTGTTGCATTCGGAGTATGCTAAGGATCAACAGTGCTTGCTCATGCTGCAAGATCCCAGGAGGCAGCCAGGGCTCCTCTTTGGGTTCAGCCTCATGTAGGAGGCCACCTAGAGGTCTCTGGTTGTGAATTGAGATGGCTTGGTATGGAGAGGGGCTTTTTTAGTGCAAACAAAGAATCTTCTTTGGTGCTTTTTTCTCACACTTAAGCCATCACTGTGTGTGTATTTCATGCTGTAGGGGCTCTGAGGGAAGCCATGGGAAAATGAGTGGCACGATGGTCCCCAAAGACACCCATTACCTCTGTGACAGGACTTCCAGTTGGAGTATTGTGGTCATGTCCCTCACGACCCACTGGATTTTGGTGGCTGTAGGCTCAAGGATGCTTCTCTGCAGTTTTAACAGACAGCATGTGAAAGAGTGACCGCCACCGCTTGCTCAGTGCAAGCCTCACCTTACGAGTTTCACCCCTTCCAGCTTGCCAGGAGCCTAGCGCCAACTGATATTCTACTGTTTCTTAAATACAAAAGTGCAATATTTAACAAATAATGAAATTTAAACAGAGGCAGCCCTTGAAAGTTTCCACTCTTGAAAACCTGACTCCCCTACCAACCAAGGTTGGACTACAAGAAGGTTTTTTGGCAGGAGTGGGGCTCAGATCCTGTCTGAACAGCATTTTTCTTCTTTCTCTCCCTGATTTTTGTTTTTTTTTCCTCTTCCTCCTTTCAGAAAATCTCTTCCTTGTCCAGCTCAAACTTTCATGATTGCTGAAATAAAGTGAACAAGATCCTTCACTACACTGATGTGCCCCTTTTGTAATCTATTAAGCAGAGCTGGCAGGGAGTTTGACCACAAAATTCCTTCAGCTTCCCCATAAGTAGGTGCCAGATGCATTTGTGTCCCTGAAGATGACTTATTTCTCTTGGGGATTGTTGTTTAACTGTAAAAAGAAGACAGAAAAGAGGAAAGGGGAACATTTTTGGGGTAAACCGGGGTGGTTGTATGCAAAGTCAGAGGAGATTTACATCAGCTGACAATGGGGCTGCTGTAGAGATTTTCAGGAGAGGATATAGAAGGCAAAAGCCTGCTTTGTGCCTGCTGAAGGAGCCTACACACCGTTAAGGCGATAATCAGGCAGAGAGCAGGTGGGAAGTAACTTTCTAATAAGAGCTTGGCTGCTTTCCTGCCCAAAATAATGGCAGGCGGAGACTGAGATTTGTGACTGAAAATCACTTCTCTGATATATCTGTTGCATAAGGGAGGGGGAGCAAAACTGTGAGATGGGATGCCAGACGTTTTCTTGTTTTGCTACCAATAAAGGCCATATTTATTACAAGAAAATTGAAATCCTATTGATTTTTCTTCTGAGATGATGTGTTCCGAGCTTGACATTTAAACATGAAACTCTGAGCTCCAAAGTTTAATCATTTACTCCTTGAGAAATACAGTGTATGGAGCTGCTGAATGAAAGGGCATGCAAGGTAAAAATGACCCCTCCTTAAAAAAAAAAAAAAGAAGAAGAAGAAAGGGAACAACCTCTCCTGTACATCAGCACTGAAAAACGATCCTGGTGCCAAAGGGAGGGAGGGTAAGGAAACCTGAGAGAGCCAGCAGAAATAGTGGGGAAGACAGCAAAGGAAAAAACAAAAGGTTATTGTGAAGAATGTCACGAGACATACCCAAATAAAATAGGTAACATTTGCAGTCTTTGGCTTTAGGGCTAATAGAAAGAACTTCTCCAACAAATTCAGAGCTCACCAACACCATGATGGGAAAGCAGCCACGATGGCAGTAGTGTTCATTAAGGAGCAAAGCCCTCAGGCACCATTCGTGCCTCCCTAATATGCACTGAAATCAGATGGTTTCTTTGTCACTCAGAGGCAAAACGCAGGGATGGCAAATTAGCATTCAGGTGCTGTTGTTAGCATAATTAGAGGGACAAAAGGCTGACAGTGATAGCTGCAAAGCTGGGGCCCGGGTCAGAAATGTAATGGAGAAATAAATTACGGCAAGAGAGTGCATTAAGAGCCAGAATTTAGACACAGCAGGCACCAGGATGCAAAAGAGCCCTTCCTCCTGCCGGTTCATCATTTACACTCTGGTGATCTCCATGGAAATAACCGACAAGCCAGGCTGCACGTGGGCTGGGGCCGACATTTCACGCACACCCAGGGTTGGGCCCCACAGCTGGCAAGGGCATGGCCCTGGCAAGGGCACGGCCACTTTCCTTCACCTTTTGACTTGGCATTTCTTACAGCAAATCTTCAGCTCCAGACCCAAAAGGCACATCCAAAAATATCAGTCCTATGTGTAAGAGACTGAGAAGCAGAAGGGTTAATGTCCCGAACACTTGCTAGAAGAGTAAAAGGAGATCACTACAATGAGGAGGTTAGGAGCGACGGAGGAGGGAGCCTTGAGAGGTAGCATTCCTCTGAACCAACCTCTTTATTTTGTGAAGACCATGCAGACCTCTTGAAGAACAGCAGGTGAACTTAGTGGAAGCAGTAGAGAGCCAGATCCCCCTGACGCCACTCCTACCCACTGACCCATTTCCAGAGTTCTGTCTTTACGCATGGTTTATGTCTGCTTGCGTTTATCGAGCATCTCAGGAAGCTCAGTCATTTTCCCCACCCCGAGTGCCCACGTCTTCGCCAGCTGAGTGGTTCCCCCTTTGAGGCACCTACATTTTGCCTGTGGATGCTGGCACCACAACCAGCATCCTGGATTCTCAAGCAACATTACCATCTCTGGGATGAGCTGCCAAGACCATCAGGTACACCCCCAGGGGCTGTGCCAGCATCACAGGGTGTTGCCTGCTGCTGACTGGGAGTGCATACACCCCTAAACTGCTAAAAAACAGGAAAAAAAAGAGAGAGAGAGCCTAATGGCTTGCAATGGATTTGCATGTTAAAATAAGACTGAAAAATGCAGATAATTGTCCTGGTGACCTCTCCATTCCTGTAAATTTGGGAGGCCTGAGAACAGCTGGGTTTTAGAAGTGTGAGGTCGTGGTTCTTTTCTTGCAGTGATGGTGCTGTAGTGGGAGGTGGTGCAAAGTGATGTGGCTCCCCTTGAAACCAGGAGGCAGGGCTCTGGCTCCTCTTGAGGAAAAAAAAAAAAAAAAAAAAAAAAAAAAAAAGAAAGAAAAAAAGGCAAAAGTCCAATTTTTTTGCAGACAAAACGCCAGGTGCCCTGGCTGCTTTGGCTGGCAGAGGGGAGCGGTGCTGCCATCCGATGCCCCCCATGCGTGGTGTCACAGCTGGCTCTCCGGCTTCGTGTGTTGAATGCAAGTGTGTGCCGAGCCAGAGTCAAATTGAAATGTGTCCATCAGCAGCGGCATTGTACTGGCATCTGCTCTCTGGAGATGGCAGAGGATTGTTATCCCAGTGTAATCTCATTTTGTGCCGACATTATTTGCCTATTCAAGGAGGGGAAGAGTCAGTTTTTCTACAAGAATTATGGAAAGGATGCATACAGTAGCTGTGCTATGAGCAGAGCAGTTCCAGGAGGTTATTTTTATGCTGTGCAAACATCCCACTGATCAAGTGGTTACTCTGTGTGAGCCAACAAATCCGGAATTGCATCACAAACAGTTTTGTGGTTACCCTCAGCCTATGCAGACTGGTAGGTTTGATTTTAGCCCTGTTTGAAACTGACCCTTGGCAAACCCTAAAGCAATGTGATTATTTTGTGGATGGCTCGAAGCCTTGGGCAGACTGGAAAGAAGCACACCGACTCCTGCACGTGGCCAGGCTGGAAGAATGCCCAGGAATGCATGAAGATGCTCTCTGATATTCAGCGTCCCTCGCAGGGCTCCCTGGGACCCTGCATCAGCCCCATGGGTGCTGTGAGCCCATGCAGCAAGGTGTCCCACACAGCACCCAGCAAAAGGGCTCGGCATGCCCCAGGCTGGAGGGTTTCCCAGCTAACTCCCCCAGCAGCAAGTGGGAAACGAATCTCCCCTGCTATGGGAGACACTGGCCTGTGGGAGTCACTGCAGAGAGAAATCAATCTTGGGGATGCTGCGTGGTTTCGTTTGCTCACTGCGGCATGACGAGCGAAATAAATTCTTTGCAAAGAAAACTCATTTCAGGAAACCTCGGGGCATCTGGCTTTGTTCGTCAGTGCAATGGCCCTATGAATCAACTGTAACCGATCTGATATTTAAAAGACAAGGCAGTAAATATTATATATTGAAACATTATTTTTATGGGGCTGAATTTGTTCCCCTTTTATATTCCCCGGCAATGTTTACAGTACAGCACCGAAGCCTCCCCCCCACAGCGGGAAGGAACAACTGGCAGCATTGGGAGAGGCTGTAAAAGTACACAACAGAACTGAGATCCTGCACTGAATCAAAGCTGGAACTTCAGAAACATGATCTTGGTCTTCCCTGAGTAACAGAAAGCAAGATAATCTTTCCAGGCCTGCCACACTGAGGACTCTTATCTGTGTAGACTTGTGAGTTTATATATGTGTGTGTGTTTGTAAGTATGTGTGTATCTATAAACATATATGTGTGTGTATGTATACACACACATATACATGTCAGGGAGTGAACATGGCAGGAGGGTTATGCACATGGGCCTTTCTGCAGAGGATTTCAGGAAAGCTGGCACTACTGCTTGCTCATTTCCTTATTGCCTTTTGTCATGGTGTGGGTCGGAGGGCTGCTGGACAGCCACGTCCAAATACATTTCAATTAACTGCCTGCATGGCCATCAGCAAGAAACATGATGAAAAATGGATGAATTTTTGCCTTTCTTTAAAAGGGGGCAGGGGAGGAGGGAAATTAATCCCTTCTCCATTTGAACTGGCAGGCCTCGTAAGGCTTGGAACACATCTGAGAAAAGCAGAAAGGGATCTGAACTTGCAGTAATAAGCAGATACTCAATATGCCTTGATGAGTGAATGCATTTGCTGTGCAAAGAGCCTATAGAGAGCTAAGTGTTTGCAGCAATGAGAATGGGAGATGATTCCCCTTCTGTGAATATGCCTAAGTACAGAATAAACATCTATTTTGTTTCTACTTGCTTCTTTTTCTAAAGACCAGCTGTCTGGTAATGCATATAATGATGGTCTCACCAGGGATGAAAGCCTGAATTCCTATTCATATGCAAAATAATAAGTGACAAACTTCAGATTTGGCCCAAATGCTGTTGTGCACTTTTCCAAATGAAGGAAATTCCAGTTTGCCTTATGTCTGCTGCCCAAATGCACGACAGGTGTCTTAAAATTGGATGTTTGTTGTCATTGATTATTCCCTTTGGAGGATACAGTCTGGCCATCAGGGAATATTGATATATTGAAAAAATGGAGCAGTGTCCCCCACACCAGCATCACAGGGCAAGGGACAAGCAAGCACTAGCACATGCAGAAATGCTGGCAGGGTGACAGCTGTGCTTCCTCTGGCATCTTACTAAGACTGAGAGAAAAGAGGAAAACAGGGTTGAATATGATAGTAAAGGGCTTGAGGCAACTGGGAAAAAATTAGGTGTATGTGCAAAACTAGATCCTGCAAAACCAACTATGCATTTTCAGGCAGACTTCTCAGTGCTTGCAAGCCAGTCACCATTGGCTTTCTGAAGCCCTGCCAAATCCTACAAGAAGTTCATGCTAAATAAAATCAAGGATTTTTTAATTAGTTTTGGTTTGTTTGTTTTGAGGTGTTACCTATTTGTGAGCTTCTAGTCTTCACCAAGCCCTTTCACTTCTAAAGGAGGCCATCAGATTTGGTAGGAGGGCAGAAGCCTGCACTAAGCAGGAGAGGCTGCACTGGCAGTGTATGCTGGGAGCAGGGCAGTGGGGACCTGCTTGAGGAAAAGCACTAATGCAACAGCTGGGGCTCACTCCTGGATGATGGGAGATCTCATTCTAGAGAGAAATAGCTATTAACAGCCAGATTTGCTACTGGAAAACCAAAAACCGAGGTTGTTCCTCCTCTGGGGCACAAGCTCGCTCAGGCACCACCACAGGGCTGTTTGGAGGAAAATGCTTTCCTGGGTTGTGTACCCAGGTGCTGGACAAGTCTTTTTTTCAGACTGGATACTTGCCTTGGGACTGCATCCTTCAGAGAGAGGAAGTGATTTAAGAGGAAAGCAGGCAAATTTGGTGTTTGTTTTTTTTTAAATTATGTTTTTTTTCCCAAGGAAGAGGAAGTGCTGGGACAATATTTCTTTCCTGCCATCTCAAGACGAATGGAGGCTTCATGGCAATGAGGCAGCTGCGGTCTGTTAAGAGACTTGGGGATTTGGGCTGGCATGGGTTTTATGCTTAGCCTCAAAGCTGGTGCAGGTGCATTTCCAGCCATAAGAAGCAATAACATTCCCGGTGGAAACATTCAGCTGTGGTAAAACAGACAGAAATCTATTATCCATGTGAATGCAATGTCAATGTTTACAGAGAGAGGTCAAAGAAGAGAGCTCTGCTCGGTAAATGTCAGCTCTGGAGGAGGAGGAAGCATTACTGGCATTTGCATTCACGTCAAAGCAGTCCCTGCAATGCTCCTGAATATTAAGAAGGCTTTGCAACCTCAAGCCCTCTTTGCCCCCTCTTCTTGCATCATTGCAATGCTGACTGCACAGGCTTCAGTCACCTCTCAGCTGCCTGGCAGTGACTGTGGCTGTCTCCACCCCATTTCTCTCTTCACTGGGGATGCAGGTGGCAGGTAGTTGTGCAGCCACAGCAGCTGGGGGCAGCTCCAACCCAGGAGATGCCTCAGTTCTCTTCCTGCTTATGGGAGGACAGCCAGGACAGCAGCCTAGACCAATCAGTGCCCTCAGACTACTTGCAACACAAGATGCATCTGACTATTTTGCGTGTATCACAGTGTCATGTCAGATGAATTGTTGCGTGATTTTCAGCAGAGAAGATTAGGGCATGTTGTACACTAACACATGGAGCATGGGGAACAAGCAAGAAGAGTTACAGGCATGCACGTGCCTGAGTTTTTACAGCAGCCAAACAGCTCGGCGAGGGTCCTGCACCTTCCTGTGCAGATAAATTCTGGGGGCTCTTACACTGGAAACTGTGAGGCTAGGGTCCCAGAGATGCAGGAAGATGCTGACCCACATCTCCCTCAGTTCTCTGTTGAAGATCATGGTCATCCCTTGGCAGAGGCAGCCAGGGCCACATACAGGCTGAAAGCCAAGAAGTGAAGCTCCTCTTGCTCCTGCAACCCAGAAAAGCAGTTTGTCCACTGTGTCATGAGGACACCTCCTACCAGCCTCTCTAAAACAGCTGAGCACTGCAGAGAATGGCCACCCAAAGAATGGCTCTCCTCTGCACACTCTGAACCTTCAGACACCAGTAATTCAGCATATAAAACAGGGATTGACAAATCAGTGCCCTGCCTGGCATTACCTTGCCCTGCCCTGGGCCAGTGGCACAGGTGCAAGCTCCCTTTACCTTGTGGTGCACTGCAGCAGCAATGGCACAAAGTTTGTTTTTGGGGATGAGCATCTGAAGTCACTCCAAGGTCCCCAGGAGGTAACAGAGGCTCTACAAGAGAAGGAAGAGGATGAACAGGCTAAAGCCACCTAAAGCCACATGGGAAGGAAGGAACCCATAATGACTGGGCCACTCGAGCTGCCAGGGAGAAGCCCAAACCACTTGCATAGGGCTTCCTGATCATCCTCCTCTTGGGGAAACATAAAGAGGGTCTCTCTCCCCCGAACAGAGTTCAATTGTGTGGATGCCACAGCCATGCCAGACCCCACACAGTGCCTCACCTCTGTCACCTAGAAGCTATCTCAGACCTCCTGGTATTGCTGGAGGAGCCACAGGAGTTGTTCCTAGATGCTCCCTTGGTGCTGCGCATAATGCACAACACCACCCATCACAGCAGCCACTGCTGTGAGGACGGCTTGCTTATCCTGCAGGGAGAGGGGAAAGGAGAAGCTCTGAGGGCTGAAGAGGCTCTCTGGAGCTCAGCATTCCCCAGTCTGCCCTTCCACAGAGAGGGGTTTCCTTTTTACTTCTGCCCTGTAGGAGAAGGGCTCTATCCAGAGGACAACAAGCATGGCCCAGAGGACGACAAGGGCCCTGGGATCTGGCCACTTGTTGGCAAGGAGTCTGCAGCCTCTGAGCAGCTGAGAGAGAGGAGTGAGAAAGCTGCAAGAGAAACAGCCCCAGTGCAGAAGATACTCCCAGCACTGGGAATAAAGCAGTGCAGACATGAGAACTCTCAGGGAGAGCACCTTTAGACCAATGGAGAAATCATCCCATTTTGTGTTGTTTCATTTTGTTTCACAAACCACCCTGTAAAGCTGATCCCCTTGGGACTTAAGGTACTCTGCACAAACTGATGGTTGGGATCCACAGCCCTTGTTTATCAGCAAAGCTCCACTCAGACCAAAAGGGCTCTACTGCTCTCCATCTGCTTTGCTCAGCACTCAGCCTCCATCAGCCAGAGGAGTGGAAAATGGGGACCCACTACCGCTGCTGCAGAACTAAATCCGATTTATCACAGAAAATGTTACCTCTGCTTGCACTGAATCACTCAATGGTATTTTTTCATGGGTCATACGCAGTTCATTTGCTATCTAAAAAGCCATTAAATCAATTACATGTTTTTACATGTTTTCTGGAGCAAGATACCCTCTTGTTTTGGAGTTGCTATAGCCAACTTCACACAAGGGCTAACTTGAGTTTCTTGGCACTTGGCTCACATAGACCTAAAGTAACGGTTGTTTAGCACTACATTCAGGAGCGTATGATGCTGTGATCTACAGAACCAAACAAGGGAAGACTGACCTAAAATTCCCCATGGGTACAAATACCCTTTAGCTCTGATGTATATAAAAAAAATAAAAAGGACCTCAAACTACAACTGAATCCATCCTACCGGAGTGCCCATCTCCTAATGTTATTGGAATGTAAACTCAGCACAGAAAATATTTCATACAGTCTTCCATGGAGCTTCAATGTTCTCAGTATTCAATTTCCATTATTTAGTGCAATGTTACACTACTACAGAGGGCATTACTCCTGCCTTTAACATGAGTGATTGCTATTCAGATGAAGCGTTTTTCCTAATCTGCAAACAGTACAGATTCCTTCTCCAAAAGCCTTTCTTGTTCTCTGGAAAATCAAAGGGATGAAAATGGCTTAGACAGTAAAGTTGGAGCCTAGTAAAAATAGTTGTTACATTGATATGTGGGATCCCAAGACTGGGCACAGAGAAAAACACTAGTTTTGTGTTGAAGGTACTGGAGAAGGTTTCAGAAGGCAGAAATGCCCGGTAGCTGACTTCACATTTAATCCTGCTTGTTACTTCATTGTCATGCTTCAGTACCACATCTGGGGAAAAAAATCAGCTCATATGCCTTCCCAAGCTCAGAATAGGTTTGCAATGAAAAAAGTCCTCATGGCTCTGAAGCTCTCAGACAGTATAATGATAGATGTAGATGAAAGGATGTACTCAGCCAAATTTTCAAGCTAATGGCAAAGGGAATGCTCATTGTGGTACCCAAGCAGAGGAGACAGATGTCAGGTTTAGACAAGTCAATTTATCTAATTCCCACAATTATTTCTCAGGAAAATTATTTCTGGGAAATAATTCTGCAGTACTTCACAAAACAATGTCTTATTTCTATCTTCTTTTTCTTATAATTCTTTTCTTGTAATTCTTATCGAATATGGTCATGGGTTAAAAGAACTTCTTTTTATCTGCAGCTTTCACTCTGTTCTGAGGCACCTTCCTTCTCCATTGTCTAGGTACAGAGTTACAGTCAGAAGGAATCTTTAGAGTACATTGAAGTGAAAAACATTCCTTCCCAAATATATTAATGAGGGCTAAAGTGTGTAAGATATTATCACAGAGCTGACCTACAGGAAACATTTACTATAGCTGCAAAGACTGGCAGAAAACAGCTCCTGAGGCTACAATAACTCATGCTTGATACACAGAGACTGAAATGTCATACCATTGGCATTAAGAGATCTTAATGAATTAATAATGAGAAGTGATAAAAGAAGCTTTGTCCTTGTTTCACCCTAAGGATGGTTCAAAGGAATGCTAGGAACTTACGGGTTACGGTTTTTTTAAATCAAGTTCTCAAGACTATAGGTATCACTACACTGCACAGAAGTGTCTGCAGTAAAATTTCTTTTCAGTCCACAATTGCACTGCCGTCTTTAGTGAAACATTCAATTCTTCTCACCTAAGTTTAGGTATATAAACTACTTGATCCCAAATCTTGCTTGGATGGGATCAGGAAGGCCAAGGGGCAGATGGAACTAAACTTTGCAAGGGATATGAAAAATAACAAGAAGGCATTTTACAGGGACACTGGTCAGAAGAGAAAAGCCAAGGAAAACGTAGCTCCTCTGAAACTTCCCCTCCAATAAATGAGAAAAGAGAAATAGCTACAATAGACATGGAGAAGGCTGGGGTTCTGTATGGGAACTGTTGAATCACGGCCTGAACCTCTGATTGACCACCTGAGGCAAGCACTGAGTCAGCAGCAGGAGCACAGGTGAAGGCAATTCGCCTGTGTGACCAGAAGGGGTGGAGCCAGGATCCACCTCTCCTAGGCCCCATTTAAGGGCTGACTGCCACTGAAGAAGGATCTCTCTCTGGAGATTGTTCCTTGTGGAGTTTCCTATGAGCCTACAACATTGGTGAGCACTTTCATTTGTCACTGATGATCTTTTCCAATGTGATAATCTTACTAAGCCTAACTTCTCTGTATACTTATTGATCATCTAATACTTTACAACATCCACATACCTATTACTCTTACAGGTACTCAGCAAGGTCTTAGCTAGAGTCTTAAATGGACTCTAGAAAAGCTAGTGGTGTGATAGATATCTGATTGTGAAAAAAGTCAAAACCATTACCTGATGGTGAGTTTGTTAAGCAGTGTGTGGAAAACACGACAGTTACAGTGTGTCTAGATAAAAAAGATGGATTCTTCTTAAATCAGTTTGTCTCACTGGACTACAGCCAGATGAACTGAAGAAACAGGAACATCTATCAAAAGAAATTTGGAGGGTAAAGCTGCTAATTTGTAATTTTGTGCTTTGGCAATAGATGAAAGTACTGACGTTACAGATACAGCTTAATTTGCTGTTTTCCTTAGAGGTATTGATAATGAATATAACGTCACTGAAGAAACAGCTTCTTTGGTGCTGCTGAAAGACAACTAAATTTCTTGATTTGTATGAAGCAGTAAAAAAAATACACTGAAGGGATTTTCTTTAACCTTTGTCAGCATACCTCGTATAGCTACTGATGGTGCCCCAGTGATGGTTGGCAAAAAAGAAGTACTTAGAAAATTAATTGAAGATGATGCAGTTATCCTTGGTAACTCACATTTGATATCACCGCATCAGGCAGCAAGAACATTTGTGTGCAAAAGCTTTAAAAATGGATAATGGCATGCAAATCCTCATCAAAGCTGTGAACTTCATAGAGTCCAAGGGACTGAATCATCACCAATTCCAGGAGTTCCTTAAAAGAATGGATGCTTATTATGGCGTCATTTCCTTTTTTGGAAGGAAGGTGGATAAGACGGTGAAATGCTAAAAATACTTTTTGATTTGTAAAGTGATATCAAGTTCTTGATGGAATCAAAAGGAAAATTTGTGCCAGAATATGAAGATTAAAAATGACTCACGGATTTAGTACTTCTGGTGGATTTGTCTGTTCATTTAAATGAGTTAAACATGCATCTTCAAGTGAAAAATCACCTTATCTGTGCTATGTTTTAGACCGTAACAGTGTTTGAAATGAACAAATCATGGCAAGCTCAAGTTGTGGCAAATAATTTCATATATTTTGATACGTTGGCTCAACACAGTCCTGTCAACAGTGAAAACTATGCAGCTGTACTTTCCATTTTGATAAATAAATTTGAGAATAGGTTTCAAGATTTCAAAAAAAAAAAAAAGATCATTCTTGTGTGTAATTATGACTCCATTTTCAGTCAGTATAGATTACTTAACATTTTCCCATGGAATGTATAGAATTGCTATCAGACCTTCAACTCGAAGAAAGATTTTGTCATGTCTCTGTACCACTCCCTCTTACCAGAGAAAAATATCCCTAACTTCACAGCCACACCTTATTCATGTCATCAGTTTTTGGCAGCATGTACATTTGTGAACAATTATTGTCAAGAATGAAGCACAGGAAGAGTAATATTCCATCAAAAAATCTCTGAACACCTTGAGAACTCACTAAGAATGGCAACTGCTGCTATCAAATCAGACTGCATCAGTTTCACAAAAACAAGGTAAAAAATCCCACTAGTTTTATGTTTTTGTTGCTGTTTTTTGTTTTAATAAAATACATAAAAAATAAGCTTGTTACCTAAATATATTAAATTTATTATAGATTTCATATGTGGCCCAAGGCAATTCTATTCACTCAGTGTGGCTGAAATGAGCTAAAAGGTTAGACAGTCATGGATTAGATGTTAAGAGGAAGTTCTTTACTCAGAGGGTGGTGAAGCACTAGAACAGGTTGCCAAGAGATGCTGTAGATGCCCCATCCCTGGAAGTGTTCATAGTAAGACTGCATGGGGCCCTGGGCAGCCTGATCCAGTAGGTGGCAACCCTGTGCACAGCAGGGGTTCGAAACTGGATGGGCTTTAATGTCCCTTCCAAACCAAGCCGTTCTATGACTCTCAAGATGCTCAATTTCCATAGAAAGCAAGAAGACTAATGAATGCTTGAATCCTTACTGGAAATAGTGAGTGTAATGAAGAAATGAAACTGCTGAGGAACTCAAGGAGAAATTTTCGTTTCATATCCTAACTAGATTCTAGTGATCTTCTACTGAAGATGCCAATTATTGATTTTCCTAATGACTTAGAAGAGACTAGTTAGCCTTTGATTTGAGCCTTACAATGGCATGTGAGTTTCAGAAAACAAAAGGGTTAATTTCTCTGCAATCTTTTTCTCAGAGTAAACAAAGCACATTTCCCTAGGTTCTCCATAGATCAATTGCATCTTCCGCACAGTAGTGCAGGTTAAAAAGGTCAGCCACCTTTAAATAAGCCCTAATTGACATTTACTTCCCAGAATGAGGGTTATCAAAGGTTAAGGTACATTTCCCTAGGCAGTCAGTGACCTAATTCTAAACATCATTAATCCAATTCACTCTGAAAAATAACACTGGCCTTTTGAAAAGTCTACTACCTTGAGGTACATGGCTGCTGCTTTTCTGGAGGTGGACTGTGTTGGGTTCCTTTGCCAACAGCTGCGGTCATCTCCCATTACCACTCATCAAACAATGCTGATGTTTAGCACCTGTGTTCTACTACTCTTCTGGTTTGGATTTCCTGTGTGCTGGGAGCACAACTGTGTGCTCCTGTCACCCTGCTTGCAGGTCAGTGACAGCTAATCCAATTCCCAGTTGCATTCCTTCACCTGTTCTCAGATGGTTAGTGATTATTCACTCAGAGTATATGTTAGCGCAGTTCCTGGTCTGCTCAAACCTATATTGGAAATGCTTAGGCTCAGATAAGAGGGTCATGGTTTTAGCTGGGATAGAATTAATTTTCTTTATAGAGGATCTTGGATCTTTGATGAAAATAGTGGTGATAACAAACCAATGTTTTAGTTGTTACACTGCAAAGCCAAGGGCTTTTCTACTTCTTGTGCTGTCCTGCCAACAAGGAGCTGGAGGTACACAAGAAACTGGGAGGGGACACAGGTGACCCAGACTGACCAAAGAGATATTCTATATCATTATGGCATTAGTTATAAAAGCTGAGGTAAAGAAAAAGGAAGAGAGGGATGTTCAGAGCCACGACATTTGTCTTTCCAAGAAACTTAGGCATGATGTGCCCTCCTTTTCTGGAAGGGGCTGAACATCTGTGTGCTGACAGGAAGCAGTGAATCAATTCATAGTTTTGCTTTGCTTGTGCACATGGCATTTGCTTTATCTAGTAAACTATCTTTATCTCAACCCTCGATTTCTCACACTTTTACTTTTCCAGTTCTCTCCCACACCCCACCTGGGGAGAGTGAACAAGCAGCTGGGTGGTACTGAGCTGCCAGCTAGAGCCAAACTATAATAAAGGGCTATAGGCAGTGACTCACTTGACTGTCTAGCTGCACAAATTACACTTTATGTAGCTATGTATGAGTTTTCTTGGCAAGTTGACAGAGCAAAAACTCAGCTTCTAGCATAGGTGAGAAATGACCAGAGGACATTCTACAAGCATTTTGTTCCTCACGTAATTACGGACATGAGCACCACACTCAGTTGTGCCTTGAAACTCCATCAAGACAGTACGTGCACCAGAAGATGCTACAGAAGGGGCTCAGAATCTGCCCCTTCCAGACTTGTCCAAAGCTTCGTGTCTGGTAGTATATCCTCCCTTCTCACTCAGCTTAAAAGGTGGGTGCTAACTAACAGCCCAATTGACAGGCACCAAGCAAAGTGGTCCAAAGACAAGTCACAATAAAATAGTGAATCTTTATCTTCTCCTGGTGGTGGAATTATCTGTAGCTGCCTGTAAGCACACTACTGCCTTCTAGCTGGTAACAAATCCATCCAGCTCTGCTGACTGAAATCCCCTTGGTATGGTATAGAATCATATAACTGTTTGAATTGGAAGAGACCCTTAGAGATCATCTAGCCCAACTCCCCTGCAAGTTACAGGGACACCTATAGCTATATCAGGTTGCTCAGAACCCCATCCAGCCTTGAGTTTCTCTGGGGATGGGGCTTCTACCACCTCTTGGGCAATTCGTTCCAGCGCTTCGCTATCATTATTGTAAAAAAAACTTTTCCTTTATATCTAATCTAAATCTCCCCTCTTTTAGTGTGAAACCATTTCCCTTGTTCTGTCACAATAGACCCTGCTAAAGTCTGTCTCTTTCTTATAGCCCCCCCCTTTAGACAGTGGAAAGTTGCTCTCAAGTCTCCCCAGAGCCATCTCTTCTCCAGGCTGAACTGCCCCAGCTCTCTTATCCTGCCCTTGTAGGGTAGGTGTTCCATCCCTTGGATTGTTTCTGTGGCCCTCCTCTGGATGTACCCCAACAAGTCCATGTCTCTTCTGCATTGAGGACTCCAGGTGAGGTTTCACCTGCACAAACTAGAGGGGCAGGATCACCTAACTCGATCTGCTAGCCACACTTCTTTTGAGGCAGCCCAGAAGTAATGTTCAGGGTGAAACTGTGGGGATGGAAAGAGTGAGAACTGTGTCTTTCAGAGCCAGCACCTCACATGCTGGAGCTGAGTGCTTCTTGACTGCAGGCAGGATCATAAGGCCACAGGCTGTAGCCAGGACTAGAGAGCAATGTGCTGCAGGCTCTCCTGCCTGCCTACTGCAGTATAGTCAGTCTGACACCACTGAGAACCTAAAAGAACAAGAGGTGGGTGACAAGGTGAGCCAAATAGAAGTCAGGATAATCTGCTTGAAGTAGAAGGTAGCAAAGATGGGGAACAGAGAATAGAGTGCTGATACCTCCCAGGAAGGTACATGCACTCCCATCAGTCCTTCTATAGTACTCCTCCTATTTGCAGCTACAGGAAGACACTGAGAGAGCTTTTTCCTCTTCTTTTTAAACAAGATTTTAGTAGTACCAATATGTTGAGTACTGTCTCTCAAGGCAACTCACACCAATTCAGTTCCCGTGGCTTTGAGAAAGAAAGCAGGTCACATTTCTCTAAGCATTACTTTGATCTAGACAGGTGCAAAAATAGATTAAGGGTAAAAATAACCCATACTGCAGACACAATGTATTGAAATAGTCTCCCCAGCAAGGAGTTCAACACTCTGGTTGAAATGCTTGGTTAAATCACAAATCCATAAAGGACAGCTTTGTTTTGAGAGGTTCAAAGGCAAGACAGGGTGTTTATTAGGCAAGGTAATAAGGCATGGCTAGTGTCTCTGCTCCATAATCTTTTCTAGATGGCATTTATATGTTGCTACTGATAGCCTGGAGCTCAGCAATGTTTGCAGTAGCTAGTTCTTTATTTTCTCCCAATAGATTGTGCACCATTGTGGCTCAACAACAGGGATATCTGGATGGTGTCAGATCTCAGTCATTTCAGTTGATCTGAATAGTCAGCATAAAAATCAGCGAAATCAGTGTTGAGAGAGAGAGAACAAGAGAGAGAAGAAGAGGAGGAAAAGATGAAAGTATTTTTCATTGTATCCTTATTATTCAGCCAAGATCATATTCTTTTTGGGCTTCTGTCCTGCTTAAGAGAGAAACTTTTGATGGAAAAAAGGATATGTGTGTCTTAAAAAGCTGAAGAAATAAAAGAAACTTCACAAAATAGTTTACCAAAATTGTTTTTTGTCCCAGTTGCAAAATTAATTCTTAGGAAAAGGAAACTCCTTCGGCATTAAGAATAGCACGACTAGCTCAGACCAAAGAGCTCTTCTCTATCCTTGATAACGGACCAACAATGAAACTATATGTTATGATGTTCAACATCAATGATGAATCTTTCGATCTGTGTATCAGTATACATCTGGTAAAAATAAGCAGAGGACCTATGAAGATTTTTTTTTCTAAAGTTAGCTATTAAAACTCTTTATCAATCAGTGTAATAACAGGCTATAGAACGAGATCCCAGCTGAAACCAGGACATCTGCTTCAGGCTCCTTTTAACTTCTAGTTCAGGCATCAGTTCTGTAATAAATGGAACAGTGGGCATTGTTGAGAAATACAACAGTCTTACTCCTGTGTGAGAGGCAAAGCATCACTAAGGCGCACAAAGGTTCCAAATTTTGATTCAAACTTCTAGTAAATAAGCCTTAGCCTTCTACTGTAAATCAGGGTGATGAAAAAGCAAGTGCTGCAGCTTGATTCCCATGATGGCTATTTCTTTTTTCTTTTAACTTCGGGAAATGCCATCCTACTCTCTACACATTTGAAATATTCGCACTGTAGCCTATAAGACATCTTTCTGGACTTACTAAAAGATAGATTTCACTTTTTTTTTCTTAGTCTTTTGTAAACTGTTTGCTAACGGCTTTCTATTAATGTTTCAGATTGTATTTTACAAAGCACTGCTATGAGTCATACAACTGAACAGCCAACAGACAGTAACAACTGTCTTTCATTAATATTAGCAATATTTTATCTAAATGAGAAAAAAATAATTCAAGAAAGATCCTCTTCCCAAGTCTCCTACTATTATTTCCACTCATTTTACTCCACTTTTCTTTCTCACAGCTCACTTCTAAAATAAAAACACACAAAAAGTAAGCTTTGGTTATGGCTGTTCATTGTGAAGTTACTCGCTTTCTGACTCTTACATTTATTGTACTGGAATAACTTGGGATAAATCAATTTACACAGAGAAAGGAAGAATCTCAAATTTAGCCCATTAATATCTTCCTTTCTTCAAGTCAAGGCTAGGGAGACTGTAGCAGATCTTTTCACTTAAATGTATTTTATACCAGGGAACTCAGTGCCAATGTGGAGCTTAGGTGGGGAAAGAGTGTTGCCGTGTTTGCACTGATAAAATTGAGTCAGGTGAACTGACGTCTTGCTGCATCCATTACAAAGTAGTAATATTATTCTAGAACTGCCAGAACAATATTTCAACACTTTCAGAATTACCCCTCTTTTAACTCCAACAATTTGAAACAAATTAGAAAGCTGGTTTTCCCCAAAAAGTCTGTTTGTTTTTTTTTTTTAACAGAATTTGCTGAACAGCCTGTTGGGGAACTGTTAGGCCATGGCTTGAACTGGTGATTGTGCACCTGGTGAAGGGGTGTGGCTAGCCCAGGGAACATAGACAAATTGGTTGCGCCTGTACTCCCCAAGTAACCAGAAGGGGGTAAATCCCAGGGTGGAGCTACTCTGGGCTCATCTAAGGGCCAGCCACTGAAGAGAAAACATCTCTTGAACCTATGGTTTCCTGAGGCATGCTGCATCAGCAGAGACCCCCTTCACTGTTTTGGTGAGTTTGACTCTTCTTTCTGTATATGGTTGTTGACATTATCTGTGAAATGCTTTGCCTGGTATTGCTATGAACCTGTCAGAAGCAATTTCATTTCTTTGTGAGCAGAACACAGCCATAGTCTACCTTTAGTTACACTACAAGGTCTCTGTACTTTGCTCTCCCTGGACTTTGTGTCTAGTAAAAAAAAATTTTATAAAGCTCAAAATAATATTATATGTTACAAGAAGAATGGATATGCCCCATCTCTAGCAGAATAGGCTATAATCATTCTTTGAAGAAGAAGAATCTCTCCTAGTACTGTTGAGAAAATACATTGGTTTGATAACCACGTGGCATGTTTGTGAGATGCCAATCATGCCTCCTTTCTGATGCACACAATTACTGCAAAACTAGACAGAGAGTAGAAAGAAGCTACGTGTTTTTTGAAAATTGTCTTAGTTCTAAGTGCTTCAGGATTTGTCTTTGTTGCTGACCCAGGCTTTAAAAAAGTTGTTAGTATTACTGTCAACACCTTGAGTGGCCCTGCTGATTTCATTGAGTCTTCCTCCAGCAGGAAGATGCTACCAAACAGAAGTAACAGGCAGAGTCTGGCTCCTAATGAATTCCTTTGCTAGCAGAAGTGTGAGGTGATTTTCAATGGACTAAGCCTAATGCACTAGTTCTGCAGCATGAGGCACCAATTCATCGGTACAGGAGGCAGAATCAAAGCCAAACAGTAGCTCATTTTCATATAGGTGCTAGTTATAGCCATGTAGTTCCCTTATCTGTAAATCACTCATGGAGGCTATAGAGCCATCCTAGTGATCCAAGACCACCTACCCACCAGGAGATGTATTGGCTCTCTTCTGCATCTTAAATTCACAGGACCTATGTAAAAATTCCAGCTGTTAATTGTTATTAGAATAGAGATGCTCCATTCCTGTAAACCCAAATTAGAGTGTATGAATAGAAACATTGAAACTGATTGGTCAACCAAGTCTAGTGCAACTCTAAAATATCTGTCCTTACACTGTCTATTTCCAGAATTGTTTCTACAAACCTAGATTACATTGTTCATTTTCCACATGTCTTCCTTTACATTTCTTTTCTGTGGTGGGACAATATCAGAAAGAACATGACAGACTGCCAAGAACAGCAGTAGTTCGCTTTATCCCTATTTCGGAAACAAGAATGCAAGGATAGATACAAGTGAGAATCTAATTTTATACTGTAAACTACATTCCCAGCTGATGCTAAGAGTTTTAATAAAATCTACCCCAGCCATTAACCAAGAGATTGACGTGGACCACTGACAACAAAAGAAAGAAAAGTATAGCGAGAAGGAAACATCACTAAGAGATAACAGTCTGTTAGTACAACACCTCCAACATCTCCTCAGCTAACAAATACTAACCTATATTATGCCATCTTTAGATGTTGTACTCCTGGAAATTATAGATGTCAGTCAAAACAAAGGCTATTCCACCTAGCAGAATGTTTTTCAGAAAACCTCTAGAAATTATTTGAAACTATTGAGAAAAACATGGAGACGCTTACCAAGAAGACTTCTGTGTTTAAGTCTTCCAGAAATTGGCTTGGCATGTGAAAGCTAGAAGATATCCAGCTTAGCACTGGATTGTTTTCTCTCATGCTTCTAGCAAATACAGAAAATATAATTTTCTATTGCCTTCAAAACTTACAGACCCTGCTCTGAACGCCACCACTCTCTTTTATTCTAAGTATTGTACAGACAAATGACAAGTCAGAAGCTGTAAATAATGTGGAACTGTAAAAGGAGATTTCATCCTTTTTTTTTTTTTTTCTTCCAGTCCCATTTCCTCTATTGCATAGTGGCAAGCTAATTCCCTTTTAGCTATATTCTGTTCTGTAGCTGGGCTACCATGGTCATTCACCACCTCCTCCTCCAACAAGCTGTCAACTCTTAACTTTAATTTGTGATAACTTTCAAAAGCATCATGCAGCTCGTTCTGCAAACTGTGCTGAGCTACCGCTGCTTTCAATTGCTGCTTTTGTTCTGCTACTAGTCAGAGTCCGACCTCAGGGCGACAACTCCCCTGCATTCCTGCACTGAGGGATTCTAGAACATTTGGGAGCCTTTGGTGAGGTTCTCTGGTGGTTGTGCACCTCCTCCCCTGTAAGTGGCTATAAAAGGACATGGGTAGAACAGCTGGCTGCCCTGCTCCCACAGGGCCTGGCCTATCTCCCCGCTTTCTCTCTTGGATCCCAGGTGATGAGTCAAGTTCCCTTGGTCCCTTACACCTCTGTGTGTCTATCTATTCGTGTGGTTCTAAGCTTCATAAAGCTGCTTCCAAATGTGGAAGCAGTCAGTAAATTTATTTGCCTCAGTTAAGAATTGTGGCGTAAGTGATCTTCTCAGATCGTCTGCAACATCTCATGTCCACTGACCTTCAAGAACAGGAAGACTGTGTCTGGCAAGAGTTGATTTCCTACTGTAATTTTCTCAATTGCCTTTTTCCATTTTCAGGCTCAGAATATTTTTCAGTCTTATCTAGTACTACTAATGTCTTCTACAAGATGATACCGACAATAGCAGATAAGGATGACTAGCAATTATTTTCCCTTTCTTTCCATTGGAGGCATGTGATTCCCTGCTGTCTAGTCCTGCAGAGCAGATATATAAGAAGGTAGGGTAAATATGAAATAAATGTGGCTGCTCCAGGGAATGTGCGTATCTTCATCTGTGAACAAGCATCTTCCTATCTCCTTTATGTGCCAATCAAAATGGCAACAAAAAAGCACAGTCCTGTTCCTCACACATAACGGTTTATTTTTCTCATCATCCCTGTTACAGTTTTGCAAACCAAATTCATTATTTGGCTTTTTTTTAGACATAGCTCTAACCGCCTTGATCGTTCTTTGTTCTGCAGGGGATTATAGAATCACAGAATCATTTTAGTTGGATCCTTAAAGACCATCTAGTCCAGCTCCCCTGCAATGAACAGGTATACTGTTGTGGTTGAACCTGGCAGGTGGCAAGTATAATGCAGTTCCTCACTTACTCTTCCCCTTCCCAGTGGGATGGGGGAGAGAACTTGGGAGGGGAGGGTGGGAGTAGAACTTCTGAGCAGAGATAAAACTAAGAGAAAAGGATAATAGTTATGATTATATAAAAATGTATGTAGCAAGTGATGCACAAGCAATTGCTCACCACCCACCAACCAATGCCCAGCTACTCCCCCTCACCCCGAGCAGCAAAAGGAAAGAGATGAACCAGCACCCCCTTCAAAATTCCTTCTGCACGATGTCATATGGTATGGAATATCCTGTTGGCCAATTTAAGTCAGCTGTCTCAATTCTGTTCCCTCCCAGCTCCTTGGGCCCTTCACTGCATATAGACTTGGCTCTGTACAATGGTGCTTAACAAAAACTATAAACATCACCTATGATTTCACTGTACAGAGACAAAGGTCTTGCTGCCCAAATTCTAAAAGCCCACAAATATGCAGAATATCCCCAAAGACACAGTCAGAGCTTTCAAAATGGGGGACAGGGAAATTAAGCTGTTGCATGGGACAGCTTCCTATTAGCCCCCAGTGGGAAATGAACCTGTATCTCCTTATTTCATATACACAAACAGATGACAGAACTTGAGCCTAGTCACTGTTTTTTTTTTTTGTTTTTTTTTTTAAAGGCTTCATAGCAAGATATTGATATCTCCAGCTGCTTGAAGTTACTTCTGGGTGTGTAACTGTCCTGATGGCCATACTCTGTTTCTACGGGATGCAGCCTGACAGAAGGGATGTAATTCTTCAAAACTCTGGACTTAATTCTCGCTTAAGCCTAGTCACCTCATTCTCCCCAGCTACCACAATGCAGACAGCATACATTGCTTGTTTTACAAATAAACCAGAAATACTACCCTATAATTCTTATTCACCCTGTTTACCAGTGCTGGGTTGCTCTGAAACAAAAGCAAGATGTTGCTTACAGATGGTTGGCCTTTCTTTACAAGTTTTAGCATGGGCCAATCAAGGAGACAATAACTAGCCCTTCAGTACTAATGCTGGTAAAAATCTGAAACATGGAGATGCCACAGAAGATCTTGCTCAAGTTTAGTGTTTGGAGGTACAGCTTGGAGGACAGCACGCTTGGGTGCAGATATCACACTCCCACACTGCGAGAATCTTCTGAGCTAAACGAGGTAAATGCTGACTATGACACGGGAACATAGGAAAAAGGGAAGGTAAGTACAAGTGAAGAAAAATCAACCAATTTACACTGTTGCTTTGAAACTACATTTATGATTTAATAGTACTTTCTCTGTTTTGAAAAATAATAAAAAAAAAAAGTCATCTTAATAGCTTAGAAAATTTCCTTTTCTGAAACTCAACAGTCAGGATTCCCTTCTCAGTTTCACTACTGTATTTAACCCTGGAAGATACAGTGCTATGACAGGTCTCTTGCTTAATGTTTCTTTTTGTACCAGTGAATTGCCAAAGGCAGTTTGAAATCAACTAAAAATTGGAGGTTAGATTCTGGTGTAAATAGGTCTAGCATCATTAAAAATTGCTGAATCTCAGTGATTTACACAAGTTAAGATTGTAGGCTGAGATTTTTTTTATGTCTCTTGTCATGAAACAGGCTACGTTTCCAAATAGAGAGCTGGATTCTGACAGCATACAAAATAAATCCTTACCCTGCTAAAACCAATATCAGTGACAGAAGCATGAGGTATTATATCTTGTGAGTAAAGCAATCAGTACTATGTAAACTCTAGGCTTAGTTGCTGAATGGCAGAATAGAAGGATGTGATTCTCATTAAGTAATATTATTCTACCACACATACTGTTCAAATTAAAAAAAAAAAAAAAAAATAAAAAGGCTACTGCTGGCAGCTGTGACAACAAAGGGTACTAGTACAGTTGGATTTCTCTAACATTTTCTAGACACAAAACATAGCCTAGATACTTAGAAGAAATGTGGAGGAAAGAACAAGCAAACTAAAACCTTATCCCTTATTGGTCATGTTAAGTTAGGACTAAGAAGAAGAAATACACTTTCCAAATGCTTTCTTTAAAAATGTCTTTGTCCTCCTGTTTTTACTCACCTTTGGATGCACAAGACACAGTACTGCATAAAGCTGATGGGAATCTGATTATATTTCACAATTACGTCTGTATATTATCTCTTTGCTTTAGCTATTTTTCTATTAAGTAACCTCCTAAGGCAGATTACTTCTTCCTGCCTTCTCCTATCCATCTCTATTGTATCCCAACAAGAAGATGAATCAGCTAATCCTAAGGACCTGACATCATTTGCAGTGTTTTTCTCCCCTACTTTCATGCATCATCTTCATTCCCTTGTTGTCATTCACATTTCTATAGTGCTTTCCCTCAAAGGTTGTCCCAAGCCAAACAGAGAGCAAAGGAAATTGATGCTTCTGACATGGAACTTCCCGTTCTGATGCATTTTTCTATTTGCTGTTAAGGCACTGGAAGCTGTTATTTCTAACTATCCATTTGTTTTCTCTATTAGTAGAGTGGAGAAGCAGGTTCTTGTACCACATTCTGATGGGGCAAAAAGCACAGAAATTAAAGTTGCTTCAGTTTTGTTTGCACTCAAATTGCATGTGAGGTTTATACTTAATGATTAATCTGATTTTTTTTTTTTTTTTTGGTCTACAAATCACACACACAAAAAATTCAAAGCTTTATTGTGAATCTGGATGTTTAGATGGTCTTTGTTTTATTTTCTGATTAAAGAAAGTATGTGTTTTAGTCTTTTCATTTGCTTTGAAAACTTCAGCCCAAGAAACAAAATAAAGTCTAAGGGCTCCAAATTTTCTTTTATGTATCTAAAATTAACTTGCATTTTGAAATGATCCTGCCACATAAAATGCTGGAATTTCCATCCTGGAAAACATTTTTAAACGTCAAAAAGCTACTTTGAATTAGTTTGAAATATAGAAACTATTCTTGAAGCAAAACTTAGAAATCAAAATTATTGTTTTGTCAATTAATGTTTTATCATTTAGAGGTTCGTGTAATATAATGAAATAAAAAGAAAATAGCAATTATGTAATTTCATTCCCAAATCTTACTAGAATATATTCCTTCTTAGTAACATTTCTTTTTTCAGCACATCAGCACTTTCTAAAGACAGCTGCCTTTTTAGAAACCTGTAACAGATTTTATTCGCTGTTCCATGATTTCCACAAACCTGATGGAAGATTTTGCATTAGCATCTGCCTTTCTCCTTTAGAGGGGTGGGAAGGGCAAGAAAGAGAAATAACAAGTGTACTATGTCCTGAATTGTAAATACATGCAAAATCCAGTCTCTCTAATGTGCCTTGTGGTAACTCTTTCAGGATTTTTTGGCTAAACATGCTAGAATCTGTTTCTTTTGTGTATGATACATCAGCTGAGGTGATGGGAGAAGAAAACCTTGTTCTGAGTTTCTGAGTACTAAATATCAAAACAACTTCACCTACAGGAACAAGTGAAAGTCATGTGGGATGAAAGAGAGTATAAACCAAGTGAAAGGGTGAATATTAAGCCTAGAGAAAGGAAGTGTTCTTTCAAATCCGCTAACCTCATGGGCAATCAATCATATGCATGTCACATACCATCACACTTACCGTAGAAAAACAGTCTGGAAGGCACACCATGCAGATATGTAGTGTGTCCCACTGCTCCACTGCAAATGAGAGAAACTTGTCTTGGAATCTTCCACCAAAGTCTGGGTTTCAAACTCCTGTGTGCAAAGCAGCTGTAAAACTCTACTTCTAGACTCAAACTCCAAGTTCTGAATTTCTCTTTTTACCTGAGATGCTAATTCCTTCTTTCAGGCCCACTGTCGTAACAATTACAACAATTTGCATTGGAGCAGCCAAAGAAAGAAAGGCAAATGATGGATCATCAGAGCACAGTAAAAGCACTGTAGTAATTAGTTCCTTCCATGAAAAATGTGCAATTCCAGGATCAACCTAGAAGCGACAAATGGAAACATCAGACAGATGGGAATTAGAGGACCCAAAGAAACAATAAGACAATTATTGATGAGCAGTGATGCCGTACGCCCTCTAGTGGAATATCATTTGAACAAGACAGTAGTTTGATTTCCTTGCTACCTTGCAGGCTACATATCTAGCACATCAAAGCAACCATAAACTCAATTTAAAAGTCTTTATAACCTGCTTTATATTTGCTTTGTGCCACTGGGACAATGCTAGGCAGACAGTGCCTGCCTGTGAATCTACCTCTAAGATTTTGGGCCAGGCAGGAAATAAGCTGGAAATGCAGCTGGCTCCTAAGAAAGAGATGTGAAATTCACTGCTATGCAGGATGAAATCAAAGCAGTCCAAATCAGGGTCTGGGATCCCTGGCTGAGCTTTTGTTTCAGAAAGCTGCCACTTCCCCTGGTAAGTGCCACAGCAGTGTATAACCCCACCATGTCTTTGGACATTTTCTCTTTTCCCGGGGCAGAATGAGGAGACCTGAACCCTCATAGAGTCTTCCAGAAGCCTATCAGCTGTTCTCTAAGTTCCTCTGAAATCCCACTCTCTTTTCCTACCAACAACTCACCCATTTCTAAATCATTGTTGTCCCTTCCCTCCATCCCCTGAGCAATAACTGTGGCTGAGAAGCTCCAAGCTGTTCCTGCTTTGAGATGAAGAAAATGTGTTTCCAGACTTTAAGTTCCACGTGTATATATCTAGACAGATTCTGTAGAAGGAGGTGAAGATGGGCTAAAAGTTATTTTAATAGAGGAAAGTGCTTTTCCATGCACAAGACCGCAAAGCCCTACAGACATTCATACAAGGCCAGTCTTTCCTCTATTGTGCAGAGAAAAACAACATCACACCATTCTGACTTCCTTTCTTTTCCCGTCTCTGCTCTCTCCCTATGGCTGTGAGGCTCAGGCTGTGAAATGCAAACCCCAGACATCTTTCAGCCGCTTCCAGTGCTGAGTGTCCTTGCATGAATTCCTCAAGACAGAGTGCCTTATCTCTTTTGCTGGTGTAAAACAAAAACAAAAACAAAAACAAAAAAAAAAAAAAGAGGAGGGGGGAGGAGGAAAGAAGCTAATTTCCCTGTCAGAAGACTCCCATTAACTGGGTGTTTGTGTATGGGTGATTGAGGAGAACGCTCTTAGGAAAAAACAGATTTCGGTGTCAGAATTGCAAAGGGTTATTAATATAAACAGAAGAGACAAACTATAATGATTGTTGAAAATGATGAAAAATATCTCACCAGTGTCATTCTGATGTCGCTTGCTCACAATTTGAGAGTTTAAAGGACAAAATCATCATGCAGATCAAAGAGGCTTCCTGGACAGACTCATATCTACCTTCGAGCATTCTTTTTCTTTTCTTTTCCTCAGCATGATACGTAATTGGCTTGCTCTGTTTAGCACCTGCGATTATCAAAACAACTTCCTTCTAGTTAGGGAACATAAGAAATAGTTACCTCAGTCCTGTTCCCACTGAAATTAGGAGTGAGACCTCTGACTTTAGTGAAGGCAAGGTGAAAAATTGAAGAATAATGAATACACAGCCTCCTATATAAGAGCTATGGTTGTTGCATTGATCCAAGCATAATTACAGAATGAGATGAAATAAATCCAAGAAAGTTCATTCAGTATGCTGCTGGTGCAAGAAGCGTTACAGAGAAGGCACAGTAGCCCTGTGAATGAACTAATCAGCACTCATCTCTATGCAGAAATGAAATAAATATCTTGTGCCTGTGTGTGCACATCAGCTCCTTGCTCAACAAGCTAGAGAGCCCAGACTTTGGGACAACAGTAGAACATTACTAGAGACTGGGGTGGCAGCATGAACACAGCATTTCCATTTGTTATCCCATGGGGTGCTGTAAAAGCAAATAATTCTGAAATGGCTACCCTGTTAAAAAGAAGGCATAGATTCATTATGCCTTAATTTTATGTTTAGTGGCACTACTATTCAGTTAAGAGGGCCACAAGGTTTAGTCAAAAATCATAACTACAGCATCAGTAGATGTTAATTTGACCATCACAGGCTGGCTTCACTGTAACGTCAGATTTTCTATTCTTAGCAGGTGAAGCACTGAAATATGGGGTGTAAAATAATTCTTTCTTGTTTTGCTCAGCTTTGCACTTTCTTACACAAAGAATGTGAGCCATTATCATTTTAGATATAATCAAGACTAGTTTGATTTGAGAACCAAAACAATAACCCTTGGCTGTATTTTGCCCATCAGCTTTCTGACACATAGTCCTTTTATCAAGTTAAAGAGTACTTCCACTCCTGTGAGGATGTATAAATATCTCCCAGATGATTTAAATAGTACCATGTAATCAACTTGCTACGTAGACCATAAAACTTTCCTTTCACTGATATGTAGAGGTGGTGGGTTAGCAGGATTGCCTGTTCACAATTTCAACCTACATTGGAGCTGCTGGCACACCCTCAGTGTGTGTGAGGTGGGGGAGGAAACAGGGGGTGGTCAAGGGGCTGTGTCTCAATAGATCACAGTAAGAGAGCTGCTTTGCTACGTATGAAGCACTGACTCAGAATCAGATAATCTACAAACAATTTAGTACTAGATTCCCCATGATTATGCGGTAAGCAGCACTCAGAAGGTACTTCAGTTAACTACATATATTTCGGCAGTTTCTGTTAGATAGGCATACAGTTTTATAACTCTTTTTCTGCAACTTCCGAGGGGAAATTAGTCCCCTTTAGGATTGCTTCTAGTAAATTCAAGGACCCTCTAGTTTGCACAGCCTGTCCCTGATGAATTTCCTCAACTTGCTTAACTGCTCAGACTAAAGATGGCTGAAGATTCCCATTCAGAATATCATTGTTCTGTTTCTTTAAATGCAAGTCAGACACAGGTAGCCACGCTACTGCCTCTGCTTTCCCTACCCTTTTAGGGGGAAGTTCCTTCAATTAGACTGTTATTTTATGTCAGTGCAATTTCACACCTTTAGGGAGTGAAGCTGTTTGTAAAAGTTTATCATGTGCAGCATACACAATTGCGGGTGAGAGAGAGAATTTATTGTTTTCCAAATTCACTACAGCTTCAAAAATTCCATCCCATGCCACAGCAGAAATTGGGTATTATGGCACACTGGTAATTTTTGCACTAAAAGAGTTTAATGGCTGTGCAAAACACACACATTGCAGCCTCCCTATTGCTTTTTTGCCTCTCAGTTGCTTTTTAGATACAGTGAGTACGTACCCGAAACACCAACTACTAGAAGGCTGTTTGGATTTGGGAACTTCTGACAGAATCTATTGCCAAGGCAATTCCTCTTATCCTTACAATATTCATACAACAGGTGCATTTCTGATATGTACATTACAGTCTGGTGCTCTCTCAGTGCTATACTGTAAGCAAATTCTGCGGCCAGGGCTGATGCAGAAGTTATGCTCTAAGTAGATGCTTAAACAGTTCAAACATGGAGTGGGTCCAGGATCAGAGACACAAAGACGTGGAGATTTAATTTGACTCAGTGTGGCTTTTAGGTCTTAGCAAAAACAAGAAACTAGTTTAATTCTTCTGAAGTCCCATAGAGCACCTATGTCTTAAACAAAGCAGATGGTGACGATGGATTTATTTTGCTTCTGGGAGCCAGATCTTCATCTCAATGGCAAACCTGTAAGGTTCCACCTCCAGGGAAGAGAAAAGAAGTCTGATGCTAAAGATGAGTGCCTAGGGAAACCAGCTTGATTCAGAGGTCCAGGGAGGCTGCTGTTAGTAAAACAGATATCTATACACAATGTTTTGCCAGCAGATGTGTGCTCGGTGCTGACAGCATGGTATTAAGCTAATAAGACCCAGTGAGAGGAAGAGCACACAAGGTAGTCAGCAGGAACTCACTAAGGCCATTGTTTATTTATTTGTTATTAACATTGTTCATATAGCTTACTTTAAGCCTGGAGCCGGAGACAGTGACTTGCCTGTAGTACACTTCATAGACAGACCCCTGGACAGCTAGAGATGGCAGCTTTAACCGAGATCAGAGCAACATAATTTCAAGAACAGTTCCACTATGAAAGGCTGACTCCAGGTTTGTCAGTAAGCAAGTTCCAGCAGCAATACCTGTGACTGACGTGGCTGGATTTTCGAAGAAAACAACCATGAGAAAATAAACCCAAATCTGCCCTATTTTGGACCATGGTTTCGAGAATCCATTGCATTTAGCCACACTTCCCAAAACTATTATGTGATGATCTTTGCAGATCTGCCTGCTAATGCCATTAATAAAAAGCAAATTCTTCTGGAAATTCTGAGTTCAAAGTGCATTTCTGAGAATCTGGATTTATGTACACACTAATTAAAAAATCAATCTTCCTATAATTTGCTTCCAAAAGCAGGGCTCCCCATAACCTGCTGAATTATGTTCTCCCACAAAATAGTAATTCTTCAGTAAAATAGCCCAGACTCTTATGAATGGGAGAAATACAAATGGAATCATTCACTAGACTGTTGATTGTCTCCTTATTTTACTGTTTCAGCAATTAACCAAGCTTGAGAGCCTTTGAAGTATCAGCTGTGATGAGTTGCTTGACACTGCTGTCAGCCTTCATCATTGCCAACGTAAAGTGACAGTCCTGAGATTAAAATATTATTTCCTTATAAAGATGAGGAGTCACATTTACTTACAATTAGTATGCAGGCTTTGACAGACCAGGCATTTGTAACACAATTTCAAATTACCACCACCACAAAAAAAACCCAAAAAACAACTCTGTAGCTGTGAATTAATATTTATGAGGTAGATGAGTGGCTAAATTTGACTGTCTTGAGTGAGAGATCATTCCTTAAAGGAATAGTGATCTCTTCCACAGGAAAAGTATTCTAAACAAAACTTGTGATGACATCTATACATTCTGCTCAAAGTATCTGTTATGCTTTAGCAAATGCAGGGAGAACTCACATACTGTTGGAAGAATGCTTTGGAAGCTGTTTTCCACAAGCTTGTCTCCTACTGTAGTTAATAAACAGAGCACAGAAAAATCCCAAGCAACCACTACAGTGAGCAAGTCTGAGAGCATGATTCAGTCTTCTATAACGGACTGGAGCTGTTGACAGTAACCACAAGAGGGAGAGCTAATTCCTGAAATAGCTGCAAGGGATTGAGGTCGGTAAAGTGCCAATAGTTTATTTAAATTACAGAAAAGATATCCAGGTTGTAATAATATTTGCAGAAGCAAGCTTCAAAAATGTACAAGTGGCAATAATTAATTCTAGCCCCCTCCTTTGTGCAGACTGACCCAGACAAAGAAAGACTGTTTAAAACATACTATTTTTTCAAAAGTACCTCTGATGAGGTAAACTATATTAGAAGGCACAAGCATTTCTGCTCATTAGGCCAACATATAAGAAACTGGTAATCTTCTCATCATTACTCTGAATCACATCCAGCATGGTCAATACCGAATCAGCATTTACAGGAGGAAGGCTGCAATGTCTGCACATCACTCTTTCAAGGAAAAAATAGGAATTAACAACTGAAAGCAAAGAGGTCTTTGCTGAGGTGATGTGAATGTGCACTGAGAAGACAGGATGATTTAGCAAGCTATGTGTCATTATCACCCATTTTTATTTGTTCATTTATGCAACTGGAATGGTGATATTTCATTAATCATGCTTCTACCTCACACAAGTGATTTCCATAGCGGCAGGCAATTCTTTCTATGATGGATCACATTGTCACCAAGATTCACCTCAAGTTACATTATTCCCTCTTGTCTTCTCTAGAAAGTGCATCAAAGTTCAGCAGTTAAAAGAAAAGCAGAATATTAGGGAGAGGCCAATTTGAGAGCTACGCTAATTATTTGGTCAACATTTACTTGCTGAGAGCCAGCAGGAGGTTTCCTGTACATGACTGTGCACATGCAGTGAAGCTCCTCATGCCCTTTGGAGGTGGTAAGATAACTTGCTATATGCTTAAAAGGCCATGAATGACCCAGTGCAAATACTTTGGGACAGAGACATATGTTCTTCTGTGCTTAAGGAGGCAATGATCAAGGCCTCCAACTCTTACCACAACCCACAGAACACTAACAGCAGCAGTAAATGATACAGAGCAGATGAAAGGCCATAAAATCTCACTTTCCACCATAACAGCATCTCTTGAAAACACTATAATTGAAAAAGCAGTGGTCAGTAAGCAAGTAGTAAACAGGCATAAGCTACTGAACATTCATTTTATTTAGGAGCCTTGTGCCGCTCCCCTTCCTTTAAATTAATTTGATGTAGAAGCCCCATCAATAACCATGCCAGCATCAAAACACCTATAGGCTGAGACTCTGTGAACAGCCATTCCATCATGTCACAGTTTCTTCTCTCTGGAAACTTTAGCTGCTAATTAGCTGCAACATTTCTGACAATGGACTATAATTCACCAAAGTCCTTTACAAGCTCCTGTTTTCTCAAAGCTAGTGTATTTTCAAGGCTTAAAATAAACTTGACTCTTTTAGCTGGTTTTCCATCTTGTCAGAAGTTCTACTTATCTTGCAATAGCTACATAGTGCACACAATATGATACAGTAAAAATGGTAATAAAGAGATGATGGTGTTGATGGAACTGTTTAGGTCAGAATTTCATCTAGGAAACATTTACTGTTAACTTCAGAAATAAGTGAATATCCTAGTATTGATTCTCAGCTGGGCTAAAGAAAAGTTGGAGTACTTCCCTGTAAGTTGATTACACTTTACTAATTTCTGCAACTGAAGCCATGGATTTCAGCAAGACTAGCTTGATTTGCACTAGCAATGAATTGGACTTGTTTCACAAAAATATGCTGGTGTGCTCCAGGTTTCTCCTGAGTGCCTGATACCTCTTGGACCAACTGAAACTGAAGCAACAATTTGCATCAACTTCTGTAGAGCTTATATGCTGAAAGGAGCACTGCCATGCTGAATCCGGCAAAACCTAATATTTTATTTTATAAATTAGGGTCCACTTCCCCTTCCCCAGTGGAATATCATCTTTTACTAACACCTGTTCCATCAGTTCCCAAATGTATCTGGGTGCTATGCATCTCTGATGCTTTTAGAAGTCTTGTTGCTAGAAATCTTACTGACCTCATGAGAGACATTTTAAATCACTTAAATGTTAAGAGATATGCCTCTATACCAAAACATGATAATCTTCTCCCACAGCACTCCTAAAATGGACGTCACACCTCCAAGCACTCGTAACGCTTCAAAATACTGCCTTTAACCAAGGTAACGAGACATCTGTTTTGAAGTCTTATTCTAACCACTCCCTTCAAGATTACTCCAGTAGAAGTTACGTGTGCCAGAGAGCAAAAAGAGTTGGGTCACTTCACACAGGAAGGCAAGCTGGGAGCTGAGGGTGATGACATGAGCAGGAGCAGCGAGCTCACCACAGCCCTGCAGTGTCTGAACTGGGCAGCCCAGGCAGAGCAGTGGCAGCCACATCTTCTATCATCTGGCAAAGTAACAAGTCAGGTCTATGGCCAGCCCAAAAAAACTGAAAAACAATCTGTTAACAAGATTAGAGCAAGAATACCTACAAAGAATACCTACAACATTGCTCAGGCCAAGACTGAAGGCTCGAGAGATTAAATTGGGCTGCTGGCCCACAAGCAGGATGTGTAAGTCAAAGGACTCGGAGAGGTCTGTTAGGGTAATTTTGAGTCCGTTAGTGTACTCTGCACTGTGACAAAATGTGAAGGGCTACATATTTTAATTATAGCATGACATAGGATGACACATTATGAACAGCATAAATTGAGTCTTAGCAATTATTTCCTATAGGCTGAAATATAGCTGCAGAAAATACTTGCTTAATAATTTATTATGATGGGAAAAAATCGCTGTTGTTTGGAAACAACGCAGTACAAAAGTTTAGAGGCCCTAAATTAATCAAATACATTATTAATTACAGTTAACTTATCCACTAGTTTTATCATAGCACCAGACAACACAGAATCATAGAATCACCAAGGTTGGAAAAGACCTCTAAGATCATTCAGTCCAACCTTCCACCTATCACCAGTAATTTCCACTAAACCATGTCCTTCAGTACAACATCTCTCCATGGTTCTCGAACACCTCCAGGGACAGTGACTCCACCATCTCCTTATGAAACCCATTCCAGCACCTGACCACCAGTGCATGAATATCATGGCTCTTTGCATTGGTTCCCAAAAGGGCATCCACAAAGTATGAAGGCAGTCCCCTAGGGACAAGGAGACAGAACCTACTCCAATTGGAAGTCCCACCACTGGTTTGTCAAGGTCAAAATTCCCTTTTTACCTGGCCTTGTAAATGCATATTTTCTGTATGTGAGAACATTCATTCAGGAAAAGTGGCTATGAACATTGCTCAGCAAGACGCTGCAACCATGAGGTTAGGCATGTTCTGGAAAGTGGAGTGGAGAGGCAAGGGGAAGAACATTTGGGGCAAGATCTGAACTGAGCCTGTTCACTTCTTCTGTAAAGATCTGAACCACTGAATTGGAGCAGTAAATGGGGGTAGCGATGCTTTCTCCCCAAAACATGCAGAAAATAACAACAGCATGGAGCTGAATCTGGGGAGGTTCAGATTGGATATTAGGAAATGATTCTTTACCAGAGTGTGGTTGGGCACTGTAACAGGCTCCTCGGGGCACTGGTCACAGCCTCATGCTGATGGAGTTCAAGAAGCATTTGGACAGTGCTCCCAGCCATCGAGTTTGAATTTTGGGTGGTCCTGTGTGGAGCCAGGAGTTGGACTCAATGATCCTTGTGGGTCCCTTCCAACTTCAGATATTCTATGATCCTATTAAATCCCCTTCAGAAGGGAGAGAACAAGCGTTTCTCTTCTGAATGGTGAATATAGAGAGGGAGGAAATGTCCCTTGGAAATGGTAAGTCACCCAAGACCTGTGAAGGCTGGATTCACATGTTATTTTGAATTTTGACATCCTTGGCTCTACGTAACCAATACATGTAGGAAAATGATGGGATCCTGGATTGTGCCCATGGAAAAAAGGAACACATATCTCAAAGTCAGCACTACAGCATTCAGCCAGGAGGAACTTACAGAGGCAGCTTAGAGTTTCAATGACAGAGCAAAGAGCATGCAGGTCCCACAAGTCACAGTCTACTGCCTGATTCACTGGACCACAAACCAGATTGCTTAAAAAAGCCTTAAAATATATACAGCATGAAGCTTTTACCTATTACTCTATCAAGATCAATAGGACAATTCCATTCTGCAGAACTATGTTCTACTAAAACTCAAAAGACTGATTAGAACAAAAGTTTCAATAGTATATTTTTGTGATACCATTTATTATCCCACATGGTTTGACACAGTATAGTATATTGCACCTATAAATCAGTTGCAGCAAATTATTTAATGATGCATTAACTGTGGAGTTTCACATATATTACAGTTCTTTAGCCAATGTTGAATGGTTTTTCAATAGCATAATCCATCCCAGAAGTACCAAAACAGGCATATTCATCCATCATCAGAGTGCAGAGTCTTCTCTTTGCTCTTTTTATTTTATTAAAGCCCTCGATCTACAGGCATAGCATTAAATAATTCCCTGGAGTTTTTTTCTGCATCATATTACCACCACCATCCTCACTCTTTGCTCGCAAAAGCCTTTTCATTCTCTATTACATTTTTGCCATCCTCTGGCACAACTTAAGCCTGGTTTGGCACTGACTTGGGCACAACTCCTGAGAACTCATAGATGACATTGTATTATCTCCGCCATACCATGTATGTGAAGGCATTATACTTTTATATTACATAAATTATGCATTCAAAAGCTTGAAAATAGAAGCAGTAAGTCTGCCTAGAACAGAACAGATTGAAGGAAAAGATCTAATAGGTATGATTATAGAAGAAAGGTGTTTTGTTTTTTTAATTTCAAGGTACACTTTGCTGGAGATTCCTCTGAGGTCTTTCATACATCCAGAGTTGGACCAAAACAGGTTTTTGGAATAGATCTTTAAGAATTTCAGACATCAAAATAAACTTCTTAGTTTTATTCCATTCAGCACTTTTGCAGTGAGAAAACCAGAAGTTTTACTCTTCAGCACATTAGGCAACTGCGTAAGAGGCAGAGCACACTGCGCTTTCATGGAGTTCTAGCTTTGTACCTCAGCAAGTTTCTCCATCTGGGGAAAATTGAAGTTCTAGATGTTCCTGAGCTGACTGTTCCCTCAGTGTACTCAGTTTGCTGAACTTGCTGAGATTATTATTGGGAAACTTAACCATTTGAGTCATCTTTCCCTGAAAAAAATGGCTTTATAGTTCTGCAAAGGAAGATTTATTTTCCCCTCAAGATAAATACTGATACTTTAGTCAATAATTACTATTTGGTTTTGTAAAGGAGCAAAAAAGCCTAGCCTAAAAGTTTAATAGAGTTTGAGAACTGCTTTTATCTGCCCTACAAACTAATCATACTTCTGTCTTGGCAGACAAAGGAAAGTTAGTTTTTATTCATATTAATGAAACACTACGGGGCTCTTCGTGGCAAAAGAGCAATGGGAGCCTGGGGTTGGTGCACCAGATAGAGCCATGTTGCCTACAGCCAGCAATATTCTGTTGTTTTTGTTTTTTGGGGGGGCAACTAATGAGGTACAGTCATATCTCTACAACATGGAGGTTCTCCTCTCATTCTTAAAAAGATAGCTGCTTTAGAAGCACCCTAAACACAACAGTGCTTGCTTAGGTAGCCCTTCACTGTGCTGTGTGAAAATGTGCATTAATTTGGCCTGGCATGAATTCATAGTTCTTGACACTTAGAAAATTAACATATTACCTTATTAAATGCTGCTCACTCACAAATGCGCAGACCAGCTGTTGCCTTCCTCCACTACTGAACTGTAGCAAGCACTTTCTAGAAGAAAATTAAAAGTAATGATTACAATCCATTAAAAGAAAATTCAATTTAAATTATTCTGCTACAGAGGGAGCCACAGAGTATTTCAAGAACTTTGCATTTCACTTTGTTAAAAAGTTCCTATTTGTTATGTAGGGCCTCCAGTAGATTAAATATCCTCCTTCAAAATCACTGATTTGCTTACTTTGGAGACCATGCATCCACCAAGCAGAAAAAGAAAACCAGACCAGAGAGGTATGAGACAGTCCTCACCCTAAAACAATTTGAAATTGTGGTGAAATAGAAACACAGACATTTTCTCAGACAGGTAGGTGGATGACAACTAAATTCACTAAAATATGTCTGTAATTCAGGCATACCCGACACCTGAGAGCTCTGATCAAGTCATAAAGGAAAATTCAAGCAATTACAACCAATAGCTGGCAGTCTTTTGCCAATTCCAGTAATTTTGTATGCATTAACATGGAATACTATAACTTTCCCTGCACATAAAGTGCCCTTAAATACTGCTTACGCTGAACTGCACCCAAAGAATATTTTCAGTGGAGGCAAGGGATGACTCTCTAGTAGGGTCATTGATGTAGACAGGCAGCAGGCGCCACCTCCCTCCTATTTTATCTGCACTGTAAAGTACTGATTTTTGTTGGTTACCTTTTCTCATGTATTTTAGCAGCATTGATTGTCAAAAGCAGAAATCTTGATTAGCATGCATTCTGTGAGAGTGTTTTACGTGGTAGAACAAATCACTGGCATTGGAGTGAGCATGCAAATCTTGATTTATAATCACCAGCAATGCTTTTCAAGTGAAGGCACTGATGTAGCCAGAACAACCTTTGTTTGCTGTGCTTAGACAGAGCCTTCCTTCATGATGCAACTTTTCTTTCACATGTATGCATGTGAGCAAATGAGCATTCACTTAGATAGGTGTTCCAGTTATTTACTGGGTTTGTATCACCTAGTGATTGCTGCTGATACAAACTGCTGACATCTTCTTCTGGGTGCTATCCTACCACACCGTTGACATTAGGTGATCTCAGCTTCATAGGTATTCAGTCAGTGTCAGAGATCTGCTTGCTTCAGCTGCTTGGGCCTGGCTAAGCAAGTGAGAGAATGACCAATTGAAAAAGAGTTGTTAAGACCATCACAGCAAAACATTTGAAGCAATTATTTTTTCATTATGTACAGTGTCTGTGTATTGTAATCAGCTTGGATTCTTCTTCCTCTGAGGCACAAATAAAATGCAAATGTTTTCTGAATGAAAGGAGATGTTCTTTATGAGATACTGTGCTATTCAGAGCAGCGAAACAGCTTGAAGTAAATGGGGATTATAAGGAATATTTTATGAATCCACCCAGAAGAAATTAATATAAGCTTCACGCAGGGAAAACCACAGGTGAGTTTTCCATCAGATGAACATATTACTGCTCAAGCAACTGGAAACAAGGAAGAGCTGAAGGCTTTAGGTCTTATTTAATAATACTAATACATAGCTTTTTTCATGAGGAGATTTCAGTGCTCTTTACAGAGAAGGCTTATCTTACTTTGGGTAAGATGAGTTTTAATTAAGTATCTTCTCCAAGGCTCCTGTTCCTATCTACAGCAAAGACTAGGAGGTACATCTGCTGTGGCCTTCTTTACCCCATGGCAATACGCTGGATCAGAGTAGCAGCCAGACCCGTTCTGAACAAGCTTGTTCACACTGCAAAGCATTCAGCCAGACAAAATAATTGCACTGTACAGTTCTTTCAGAAGCTCGGCCATACAGTCAGTAGGCAAATGTTTTCCCTATCAGGAGCACAGCATCTAGAGACTGTGTTACACCTACCCATCAAAGTCAGGTCTCCTGCCTCACAGAGTAGACCAGCCTGGGAATAGGGCAATTATGCCAGCAGCTTACTGGTCCCACACCCCAGGTTAGGTGAACTATTTCTCAGCTAAGCCAGCAGATAGAGGGCTCAGCCCACTAACAACTTTCCAATTCAAGGAGAGTGGAATTTAACTGTGGGAAAAAGTCCCTTTGTTTTTAGCAACAACTCTGAAGGCCCATGCATCTCCTGGTGGTTGCCTAGTACTAATCAGAGGAGGAGTTAGGGAGTATGGTGACGGATCTGGAAACAAAACAAAAACTGCATGTTTCTTCCAAAAGAAAGGGAGATCCTGGTACTAAGAAACAGCTTCCCTGTGTTTAACTGCATGTGCATGCAAGCTGATGAGAAAAGAAATGGCAAGGAATGAAGTAAGGTTGTATTGCTTGCAAAACACAAATAAATTTGCTACTGAATGATTTCAGGCTTCTTAGAGACATTAAGTCCAGTGGATGGGAACTATGCAGCATTAAAGCCCGGTATGGGAACTGCTGAATCATGGCCTGAACCACTGACTGATCACCTGAGGCAAGCACTGAGTCAGCCGCAGGAACACAGGTGAAGGCAATTCACTTGTGTGACCGGAAGGGGTGGAGCCTGGCTCCACCTCTCCTGGACCCCATTTAAGGGCTGACTGCCACTGGGGAAGGATCTCTTCCTGGAGATCACTCCCTTTGGAGTTTTCTACTGCAAGTCTAGGACATGGGTGAGCATTTTATTTATTTTGATTATCTCTTTCCACCATGATAAGCTTTCTAATTATGCAACCTGTAAAATACCATCCTAACCACACCATTCTACTAACTGTATATTTGTTGATTGTACAAGCCTGTTTAGAGAAGAGCTGATCAGAGCTGCATTTGATCCAAGCTTAAAATTAGAAAGCACTTAGCATGTTATGACCAGTCTAATATTAGGCTGCTCCATTTGTGTAAGAGGGCGCACTATGGAAATATCTTCATTCAATAAAGCCACTTCATTGTCAAGCTACAAATCCTGTTTTTGGGTTTTTTCCTTTACGTGAGACAGAGCCCTCAGGGAGTGTGAGGTAACCACAAGAACAAAGGATGCCTTGCTGTCCACACCTGGCTATTGCATTGACTCTTTGCTTGCAGAACACAATGCAGTACAGTCACTGGTGTCAAGACCAGTGACTGTATGAAATAAAGGATTTTATTTCATGCAGTCAGTTCACTGTCACATTACCAACACCTTGGCACTGAAGCCTTTAACAAATCTGTCTCTGTGTCTCAAGAAGTATGAAGTGACCAGCTCCTGTAAACCTTAAGCTAACATGTGTGCTTAATCAAACCCCACTGATTATAGTGAGCCATGTAGCAGGCTAGGGACCATCTTCTCCTTTACCATTCTAAAAATTAAGTTAGATTGTTGGGCTATGAGTTGAAGACTGACAGCTACATGGACCAACAACTCCTGCTGGAGGACCTTCAGCTGTTCAGGTCACATGTAACTTGCAGTGGGTATTCAAGTGTGCAGCACAGCACAAATCAAGAGGTCTGTTGTACTGAAGTCAGTGTTAACTTCGTTGTCATAACTCACAGAAGGGCCACACCAAAGTTGACTAGAAAATCTCAGCATAGAACAGTTCCACATACAATTCTATGCTTTACATTTTAAGGATATGCTCTTTGGTGTTTCTGTGATGGGGGTGGTTGTTGTTGTTGTTTTTACAGTGTGCATCAGGTTAAATCTGAGTATTTCACTTTAGGATGATTATGACGCAAGTCAGTTGTTTATCTGAAATCCAATGTTTGTTTCATAACAGAAAAAGAAACATTTAAATGCATGAATATATTGCAATGCTTTGCTTTCCTTGTTTGCATTCTCAGGCCCTGACAAAAATCTCTGGGTATCAGCTGACACCAGTAGCCACGCTTTCATGAACCTTGCATGTTATCAAAATCATAGAATGGCCTGGCTTGAAAAATGACCTCAAAGATCATCTAGTTTCAACCCCCCTGACGTAGGCAGGGTCACCAACCACTAAACCAGGCTGCCCAGAGCCACATCCAGCCTGATAACACTTATCATTTGGGATCAGTGTTAGTCCCACACAACTCTCGCTGGTGTTTAAATAACATTTATGAACTGAAATGTATCAAGGACACTTCAGCACAATGCAGCCCTCTTCTGGCTCAGAACCTCAGTCTCCACAGCATAACATATTTAAAAAAAAAAAAGTAAATATCTAAGCACAATATTTCCAAGTTGCTTTTGGTTTACACAGTACACATTTTCTAACATACTGAAAATGCAACACATTGAACATCTTGAAACTATTTCATATCCTGCAAAGGATGTGTATGGCAAAGTCAGGTCACTGCTAAGAAAAGATGCATCTATTGTGAAGATCATTGAAAGATGGTGGACAGTAAGAATCTGGATTGTTTTGTGTTTTCTGCTGAAAGTACAATCAGAACATGTTTTTCACTATGCCCTTGTAGAATATATGGTATTTTGCTAACTGTGAAGAAAATAATGTTCAGGAGAGGATAAAAGACTGTATGAGCCAAATTAAACCATTAATAGTTTGGAAATTGGAAAGACAGACTGTCAGTCAACCTAGGCCAGGGCTGTGAAGTGTGACAAAGCTCCACCTCTGCTCTGACAAACCATCAGCCTCTCAGCAAGGCCACTGCCTGCTTCTCCATGGTGTGGTTTCTAATGTGCTGGTTCAATTTTTACTTTTTAAGCACATCTCTAACCATGTGAACTTTTTCTTCCCTTCGCTCTGTCCTCTCCTCCACTTTCCTTTATGCTCTTCCCTCGCCCTTCAAAACCTCATTTTATCACATTTCTGGTCTTAACTACGGAAACAGCTTTTTCTTGATGTACTTGTTCATGAAAGTTGAGGCCTTCTGGGCAGAGAGGATACACTGAGTAGAATATATGGAACACTGGAGTAGAAATTCCAGTGTCACTGCACTGTTTTTGAATTTGAGTCCAGAAAATGTAAAGGAAACATTTAATTTGCATGTGGGTTTGATTTTAAGGGAAACACCATATTACTCTGGAAGGAATCAAAATAAACAGCCTGAACCTGCCACTTGGTAATATTTGCAGATTATATGAAGAATTCCTAACTGACTGTATGTAAACTGATTCTAAGTGTCATGTGTGTTTGTTTAGGTTTTGTTTAAAGACCTACCTGCACAGTAAGCATCTGTGTAACTTCTTACCCTCTAATGCAAAACACTGTGCTAGAGGATTGCTCCCGAGAGTGCCAGGAGAACACTTATCTAAGAGGTTAAGGCCAAAGTGAGCTTAGAGCACTATTTCCTGCATACACTCTTCAGTTTGCACCAGTCCAAGACATAAAGCACTTTGAATGGGAAGTGATGTTGGGGATTAGTGCTCATGGTCATTTTCAGTTTTTCCCGAATTTATTCAGTCACTTCTTGAACCCTTGCAAGCTCCTAGCATCACCACCACCCTATGGTGACAAGCTCTACAGATCTAACTCATGTAGTACAAGAAGGCATTTCCTTAGACTTGCTTTGAATGTGTCTATCTACCTGACTGCTCCCCTTTACAGAATCTGTTCCACACCCCTGATGAGAACTTTTCCCACATGCTAGACTTCAGAGACCGATAGACTATCTTCAGGGCAAGGCCAAGCTCTTGCTACATGCCAGGGCTCCTCATAGTAATGTTTATTAGTAGCATTTCAGGGTGGGGGGTTGGTAAATTTGCTCTCAAAAGACAATATACCTACAGACGTTCCTAAAAGACAGTATATGTGTCTTACCCTGATCTGAGAGTGTCAGCAGTATAAAGGGTAAAGAAAAAGGATACTGTCTACATGACAGCCAACTGCTGGCAATTTTAAAAGAGATTGTTTACATTCATATTTCTACTTTATTGCTTTTCATGCATTCGTAGCCCTCCAAACCAATAAGAGGAAAATCAAGCTCTCAGTGTCACTATCCATAAATCAACCTTACTAACAAAGAACAGAAAATGAAGGGTTCAAGAGGAGAATTTCTCTTTCCATTCCTACAAAGCAGCCAACCAGTACAGCTATGACCTTTCCTTAGCCACTTGCTCCTCTCTGTTTCTCCTTTGGATGTGTTTCTGTGTCAATTTGCAGTTGCATAAATAATGTCAAGAGGCCTCAAGTAATGGAAACCTGCAGTGAGCTGTGAGCCACTCCAGCTTCAATCAGGTACACAAACTGCACCCAGCAGTAATGAATCTGGGGTACTATGAATATCAGAAACACAAGTCCTTCCTTGGTGAGTGTAAAACATTTCAGGAGGCACGAAGAAAAGCTATTATGAAGTAAAGAAACAGGTTTTGCTCTCATTGTTTCTGTTTCAGTTGGCAGATGCTCCAATCTGCTGATCAAAGACCTGAGAGTTTTCCTTACTCCACTATGCCTTTGCCTACCTGCCAGTACGTAAGGCTGAGTTAAAAAAACTAAACAAAAAAAAAAAAAAAAACAGCTGAGATGCAAATATGACACAACTATCCGAGCAGCTCAGGCAGCTCTCCCTACATAAGAAAAACTTTGGAAGAGTCTCTGGCTTTCAGAGTAATATAGAGCTGGTTCAGGGTTCTTTGAATCCTGAGGCTATATCAGGCTAGACAGTACAGTGCTGAGCTGGGCCTCACAATGAAATAGTAAGCTAAATTTATTCATTCCTTGTTCAGTTAGCACAGATGATGGCTATTTTTAAAAACATTACTTCATAGCACAGCTTTTAAAGGACACCTTGAAGAGTTGAGATCGGGGTTACAAAGTGACTTTGGGTCAGTTGCCTTTCCTGCCATCTGTCTGCTAGGTTGCGAGCCAAAGTGTTTTGGAGACACTCTCTCAGAAGGCAAAAGAAGGTGGAAAAAAGTAGGCTACTGAATCCATTCTCCTCAGCTTCCAGTTTCAACAAGATCAAGATGACCGAAGTGCGAAGTCAACACGTCTCTCCTGGCTAGCTTGTGGTTTGGCTGCACTTCCAATGAACTCTTCAGATATGCATTCATATGAAACAGGCTCTTTGTTTTGAAAAATCAGTAGCAGCTTAATCAAATTAATTTGGCATCTCACTGATGATATGCTGCTCCTCAAAGCCTCAAGAGGGTGAGCAGATCAGGTTACCTTCATCTCTTCAGTACATGCAGCCAAATGTGCTCTTGCTCAGCTTCATTTTTTCCTAACTTAGCATTCATCCATTGTGTTTTACCTTACCAAAGACTACATCTTTGGTACTGGCTTATAATAAGATGCACGTTAGAGCCAAAAAAATATAAATGCTTGAGTGTATTTTCTGCAAAATAACTTTGAGCTTTTGTAATTGTATGGGAACTGTTGAATCATGGCCTGAACCTCTGATTAACCACCTGAGGCAAGCGCTGAGTCAGCCATGGGAGCACAGGTGAAGGTAATTCACCTGTGTGCCTGGAAGGGGTGGAGCCAGGCTCCACCTCTCCTAGACCCCATTTAAGGGCTGACTGCCATTGAGCAAGGATCTCTTCCTGGAGATCGCTCCTTGTGGAGTTTCTTTGTGAGCCTACAACACTGCTGAGCACCTTTCCTTTATATTTAACTATTCTTACCAGCCTAACTTATCTGTAGAATATTTGCATACTTATTTACCTTGCAGTAATGCTTCCTGTTATTGGACAAAACTAAAAGAAAAATGGACTTTTTCAAAGTTGCAGGTGTTTTTCCAGTCCAGGGAAAAAGCACTCATGGAGAAACAGCCTGAACTTCCGTGAGATGATCTGAAGCTGGACTCATTTTGTAGCAGAGGGACTGAGAGTACAAATGTGTGTTTGTTTCCCAAACAATTTTTCATCTCATTGGTTTTAGGATGGAAACAATTTTCATTATGCTTTTGCAGAAATTGTTTTTTCAAACTTAGGTCTTAATGACGTCTGGATTTTCTGGTTTTGCTTCTGTTTTCATTAAGAATGTTGATGACAAGAAATCTCTACTATGTAAGTGATGATGTAAGCGAGGGCAATTCAAACACTTTTGTGAAATACCTAGTTCTTGAAGGTCTTCTGATAGCAAAATTGTCTGACAGGTGTGGCCAATACTGACACAAACCTAGTTGGCCTCAGCAGAAGCAGCTGAAAAAATATCCAGAATAATCCTCACCAGCACTTTCATAACTATCAGACAATTCACAAGCCGCAGCATTTTAGAGCTCATTAAAGACACGAGGTTTATACTTTCTACAAAAGTCATAGGCTGATTTTTTTTTTTTAATCAAAATCTGAAATATGAAAGAAAAAACTTTTTTCACTGGTTCTCACAGGCCTAGGTGAAATTAATTGAAACCTCACAACTCACCACAGATGAACTAATGTTTCTTATCCATCAGCCTCGCTTCACATTTTGCTTCTGTGGTTTGACCAGCTGTTCATTCCTGCAGTTGAGAAACACAGGCAATGTTACAATTTTTTTTCCTCTTCATTTTCCTGGTCAGTTTTACTCTCAGTTGTGGAAAAAACTTGTTTGTGTACTAAGCTGACTTCTCTGACCAGGCCTGCTCCCATGAAATTTGTCATGAGTATACAATGATGCATAAAGGAGATATAAGAAGTGGAATGAGGATGTAGGTGCACAAGGTAGGAAGGACACTCTATAACTCTCGCTATGCTGTGAATCAGGCCAAAGGAGGCCAGGTTATGGTTTGTCGTTTTTCATTACAGAAGGGGAATTTTACCACCATGGCATGCAGCATATATTTAGTAATGTGCTGAAGAGTACAGATGCCCAAAAGAGAAGGTTTCACTGAAATGTTGGCTTTGCATGGGAAAAATATTCCTGGTGAAACTGCTTGTAGAAGGAAAAAAGGATACGGTTGTTTTGTTTTAAACAAAAGACAAAAAGCTACATGAATTGATTGAGTACTTGGAAACACACACAAATAATATTTTTGTTTAGAAGCAACTGTCCCTTCATTAAAGTATAAGAATTTAAGGACATCTTGTTTTCCCTTGCAGAAGGATCACATTTTGGAATTTTCTCTGAGCTCACTGAAGAGATGCACAATATACAAATTCAGTTTTCTGTATTAAAGAATTGATATTACTAATTGTTCAATGAAGTCTCAATGGCAGACCATTTCTTACCTGATCTGGATGTATTTCCTGCCAATTCCAACCAATTTTATATTAAAGGAAATTCTGATTCAGCAAGGTAATTAAAACATGTACTACTAAGCAGATGGCAAATGTTAACCATTTGTCTAGTTCCAATATGACCAATGCTAAATTAGGGCTTCAGAGTACAACTACTACCTGTGATCAGCAGGACTTCTGATTCTTTAGTTCAGCTCAAAAACTGAATATGCATTTGTGCAGAATCAAATATCAGAGCTTGTGTTCTAATCTCAGTGAGACAACACACTGATGTTAATAAAAAGCATTAAGAGAGAATTTGATTCAGCATTGGCTGTGGAAGAGGTGCGCTCTAGTGGCCCTGAAGCTGAAACACACGATATGGGCTAACTGCTCCACGTCTCCTTAACATCTCTGCAGGGACATTTCAGATGCCTGACAGATTTTGCAGGCCTGGAGGTCACTTAGCATATGCTCCAACCTGAGGTCATCCCAAATGACATTCCTACATGTGATTAAGGGGGAAGTTTGCACAGAGGTTTTACTATGTGGCTACTTGCCTCACTGGATCAGAAAGTAAAGGCATGCACAAACTACACTGCATCCCCACATCTTCATGGAGTGCAATACCATTAAGCCACCAGAATACTTGGGGCTGTAAAGATTACAGACAGCTTATTTTCATAAAATCATAAAATCATAGAACAGAATTCCCTGACACAGCTCCATGCGGGCCCTGTCGCTGTCACAGAGAGCAGAGCTCAGTGCTGCCCCTCCACTCCTTGTGAAGAGCTGTAGCCATGAGGTTTCCCCTCAGCTCCTCTGCTATGGCTGAACAAACCAAGGGACCTCAGCCACTCCTCATATGTCTTGCATTCTAGACCTTCGCCATCTTTGTAGTCCTCCTTGGGAGGTTCTCCAATAGTTTTACATACTTCTTATATTGCGGTGCCCAAACCTGCACATAGTGCTCGAGGTGAGGCCACACAGCAGAGGGGACAACCCCTCCCTTTGCCTGCTGGCAGTGCTGAACCTGAGGTACCCCAGAGTGTGGTTGGGCCTTTTGGCTCCAGTGCACACTGCAGGCTCAGATTCAACTTGCCGACAGCCAAAGCCCCCAGACTACTCTCCATGGAGCTGTTCTCCAGCCACAGTATCACCAGGTTGCGTCATCCCAGCTGCAGAATCCAGCACTTGCTGTTGTCAAACTACATGCATTTCGTGACTGCCCAAGCCTCAGATCTGTCAAGACACCCCTGCTCTGCAGACTCCACATTTTAGTTCTCTATAAAGTGACCACTATTATCTAAAATGTTCGTAGATACTAACTGCCTAAATCAAAGCTGAGCTTTTCATAATAGCTGTCCAAAAAGTACCTAACCTTCAAGCTAGATAAATCAGCACCGATACACAGAAGTCAAGCAGCAGAGCCACAGCTGCAATTATTAGCAATAACTGAGTTAAAAAGGCTGAAGATTAGTCCCTGTATTTGAAAAAAACACAAAAAAGTACCTTCTATAAAGCCCAAATCTCTTGATAGAAGAATAATCCAGAAATGAAGGGCTTCTGCTTGCCACACATACTAGCCACCAGAACTACTGGTGTATAGTAATACTACAGCTGTATAGTAATAGGAACTCATTCATGTTAGGTCACCTTGCTTGTGTCAGCTTATGTTCTGAACCAATGCCAAAGGTGAACTGAGAGCATTGGTTCAGAACCAACATGCCTGTACAGATAACACAGCAATTAGCACAGAGTTTTTGAAAAATAAATTAGGGAGCAGATTTGAGGGTTGGACATTATTTAGACTGAAATCTACTTAGCTTTACAAGTACAGGTACTGCTCTAAGTCCTGCTGCCAGAGGACAAGGGTAACATCTGTTTACGAGGGTGGATAGAGATAGGACAAGGGGGAATGGTTTTAAACTGAGACAGGGGAGGTTTAGGTTAGATATTAGGAGGAAGTTTTTTGCACAGAGGTTGGTGACACACTAGAACAGGTTGCCCAAGGAGGTTGTGGATGCCCCATCCCTGGAGGCATTCAAGGCCAGGCTGGATGTGGCTCTGGGCAGCCTGGTCTAATGGTTGGCGACCCTGCACATAGCAGGGGGGTTGAAACTCAATGATCATTGTGGTCCTTTTCAACCCAGGCCATTCTATGACATGATGCCACCGAGGAGGTATGATCATTTGGATTGCTATGCCACAGAGCATGGCAAATAATAGGTTAGGAGGCCTAAGGAGCTTTTTCTTCTCAGACTGGGGAAAGGAAACTTTTTGTGCCAATTTCGAAAATGAATGCCAAATTGCATTTGAATTTGGCAAATATTCTTAGCCTGACTGGTTAGATGAAAGGTGCCCCAGACAGGTCATGCTTGCCTCAGATTTACCCTTCATCTGTGCAGAGCAGAAGACTTGTTTGCAGCACCAAACACCATGGGACTGTGGCCTTGCTTGGCTGATCTAGGATTCACATTAGTACAGCTAATAAATAAAGAAACATTTACTGTCTATAACAAGACCACATTTTATGCATAACATTTTAACCTGCACAATGAATTGAAGATTTCATGGTACAAGCAGCACTTCAAGATACTTGCTTCAAAAATGTTTAAAAGCTGTTCACAAATTGTTTTCATCTGTCAGTGTGATTCTGTCACTAGCTTTCTTTGCAAAACATCAAAATAACTCTCTTAACAAGGGAAGCATTAGTGACCTTTTTGAAATTGCATCAAGGGAATGCATTCTTCTAACTGTAGTTACCACAGTGAGAAACTGAAGTCAAGCTCTTCTGGTCGCATTCAAGAACCAAAGTGACCTAATTTATTCTGTTTCAGAGAAGGCTTTCATTTTGCGCTTAATATTCCATTGTCTTGATCATTAACCTTATTTAAAATATATATATATATATATATATGTACATAGACATCTCTTTTTCCTATTACTATACAGCTGTAGATCATACGTGATCAGTCAGGTGCATGAATAAAACATTCTGAAGCAATTCTTCCATGCACCTTGTCCTGTTTGTGACTGTTGAAGCTGTTGGCTTCAGGCAGTAATTTGTTTATGCAGGTGCATCATGTTTTCTTAGGATGGCACAGGCCGGAAAAGTGACTTTGAATAAAGGAGAGCTGAAATTCAAGGATTGTAATGGAAGTGGGCCAAAGATGGGGCTGCGGACTGAGAGGGGACTATCACCTTCCAGCCATGCCTGTAGAAAGATTTTGCCTTCAGGTAAGTGAGGAGAGTTATCATTTCAGTAATTAATTAATACATAGTAATGTATTCAGTAAAGGCAAAAGTGACAAAATGCGGAGCCTATAGTTTTCTGGCTGTTTTACTAACTTAAACACAGCCATCTTCCTCTTGCAGGATGGAAAACTGCTAAAATAAAACAGGAGGAGAAAGAGAGGAAGAATAAAAAGAAAATCACATTTAAATAAATCGTATTTTGCAGATGCGAGGGTTACGAGGCACAACAATCCGTACAACTGACATGTTTTCCTCTAATTGTCATCCTTGTTGTTCTTTTATATCAAGCCCACATGCTATGAGAAGTAGTGAAGAGAATTTTATATCTGCTAATTATTATCATGATGTTATTAATTTAGACTAAGGATAATAAGATAGGGTGTATGCAGGAAGAATTCATTATGAAATTAATTGCTCTGATTAGGGTCAACACATAAGATAAGGTTTATAAAGCATTTCAAAAACAATTAGTTTTGAGGGCTATTTGGCTTCCTAAGACATGTAAATCTGGAGCTTGTATTCTACATTTCTACCCCCTTCCCATTCATATGCTAAGTCCTCTGATAAATGCCGCTTGTACAAAAGAAAATTGAAATCAGTGGATTGAAGCAAAGCTGGATAATGAGGTATTATTGATATATTCTGTGAATGCTTCAACTATTCCTGCCTTCGGTTTTGAAATTATTTCACAGAAGCAAAAAATAAAAAATGCCTTTTTACAAAGTCAATTTTAATCTCTCCATTGCATTTGTGGTTGTTGTCTTTTCCCCTTAATAGCCATGGAAAGGGCTTGATTATAGTTATCTTTCTGAATATACTGTTGTCTTTGTAATTTCTTTCTCTTGACTCTCAAGGGCTCTCTCAGAATGGTGCCCCTAAGTTACGTGAAACACCTGTTTCTAATTCATCTCCATGAATGAAACTTAACGTGGCTTTGCAGCCTTTCATCTCAAATGCACTTTGCTTTCTCTCCTATGAAGCCTTACAGAAAATAACTGACAGAAACAGCTAGCAAAAACATGCTTTACTCAAGAGAATGTACATTCAGGATGTTCTTTATCACACAGGTTTGCAGCGCCTGACTTCATTTCCTAATGCAGTTGAGTTTTGGCCCTTGATTTCCAGGTGATCTTATTCAGTCAATCCTGACAGCTTGCATGGAGCTATTCCAAATATGTGCTGCTTACAGCAGGCAGCCAGTTCAGCTGTAGCCACTGGTTCTGGCCCAGTAGCAGCCTGATATTTGTCTGCCACAATGCATGGGTTATCAAGGCAGCAGCAGTGTAGTTGCCCATTTGTCACACATTTCCCAACCATCGTCTTTATCCAGTGGGCTGCCTTCCAGCCCTGTATTAACAGCCTCAAGGAATCAACACTGTGAAGCACCCCTGGCACTGCATTTTACTATTTCAGGCCAGAGTTTCTCCCTTTGGTTGTGCCACCTGATGCCACACCCCAGAACCTGGAGTACTCACTCATTCCAGCACTTTGGAACATAAACAAGAGGAGACGAAGCCCCAGTGCCTTCACAGGAAGGAAAAATCACCTTTAATGATGGATTAGCACAGGAGCCACTGACATTTCCGATGGCACAAAAAGCATCCCCAAAACTTCCCAAGTCAGTGCTTTGCCCTTTAAATTTTGAAGAGCTGCAGTGATGCAGCGCACTGCAGCAGGGGATATATCACTCAAACAATGCCCCATATCACAGCAGACTAGGCTCTTTCATGAGACTGGTACAATGACTCAAAAAGAAAATATGGCTTGTGCAAGAGCAGGTAGCCCTGCTGCTCAATACCAAGCAATAAAAATCAACTGAATGATCAGTAGGCTTTTCTGTCCACTGAGGCTTTGAAGATTCTGCTGTCATGCTTTCTGCTATAATTAGCACTTGACAAACTTAAAATGTTTAATCGCTGTGAAATTGTCTCCTATAGAGACAGTGCACATCTGGAATAAAAGCATGCAATTCAGAGGTCTATGGAGTCCCACGCCATTAAACACAGAACTTCAAATCGAGTTTCCACCGCAAAAATGGAGCTGACTCTTTGACATGCTAACGTCAGCCCAAACCACTGACAGCAGACAAACTTCAGAGGGCTCACAGTATGTTTTAAGCATCTACAGTGTTTGCTTGTTTAGGTGTGAACATACTCCCGTGATGGTAGACAGAGTGCTGGATGACCCTTACCTCAGCTTCACCTTCATACTCAGAATGAAGGCAGACTGGGGTAAATGAGAGACAGAGAAGAACAACTCAGTGACCAATCAACCCACTGAAGGCTACAAGGGCTCCAGTGAAAAGTTGCTTTGTGATATCACATGGAGAAGAGAGGAAGAAAAAGAAGAAATTCATTGCAAACTTAACTGTCTCCAAATGACAGCTTTTCAAGGCTGAGAATGAAATGGAGATGTACAGGAAAGTAAATGCTTTCTTCAGTATCAGTGTTTTTCACTGGACATATTTCAGCCTCGATAGCTAAATGAAAGCAGAACTCTTGCCTGAAGTGGGGCCACAAACCCAGAAAGGAAAGCTGAAATGGCAAACTAAGACAAAAGGGCAAAGAGAGACTAATGTTTTCACTTCCAAGTTCAGCATAAGCTTGGCCACAAGCTCAGTTTAAGAACGAATACCTTCATAGGGCCAGGACAACCTGGACTAATGCTTCTATATGAGCTATTTATGACTCATCTTGGCAATCACAAACCCCAGAAATGACCCCCTCTATCAGGCAGCTCTTTCCAAAGAACATACACATAAGATGGATAAAGATACTGTCATCTTGCTTTAAGGGCTAATGCCAAAAGAAGTTGTACCTGACTTTCAGAAAGCTTTCACTTTGAGAAACTGGCCATCTCAGAATGAGGACTTGGGAGTGCTGAGTGGCAGATGTAACTTGCCTAAGCAGCCTTGCACTCCATACAAGAGTCTAACAAAGAAAGACCTACAAATAGATTTTGTCAGTGCTTAAGATAAGACCCTACCTTTCTAATATTATGCTGGGCAGATATTAAAAGAAACTGAGGCTGAGACCCAACCAGAACTCTCCTTGCCAGCTGTCTCCTCAATCCTACAATAAAATTCCCTTATCCCCTAAAGCTCTCATCACTAGCTCCGGAGTCAAAGGTCACAAAAATAAGCCTAAGTATTTGTAAATATCATTATTTCACTCTGAAATATATTTCAGCATAGAAATTCAAAAGGGATCATTGTTTTAAATTATGCTCTCTTCAATTTTTTATAGACTGCTATTGAAGAATTGTCATGAATTTGTGAAGAAAGAGAAGTGGATGTTACCACTGTGCTATCTTTTATTACGTGGGCAAGAATGGCAAGCTGTGAGCACTGGATATGGATCTATAGTTTGTGATCTCAGTGTTGAAGCAGGGTTGCTTAAAGCTAAGTCTGTGTTGATGGTACCAGAACAAGCCAAATATCACTCTTGCTTTCTGTCTGTAAGGTCTGGAAGTTAACAGTTCTCTGCCACACGCAAACACAATAAAAAGCATCTGCTGCTGATACAGAACTTAAAGAAACCTGCAAAGCTATGCATGAATGCAGATTGAAAACAAACAAACAAAGCAAAACAAAACAAAAAAAAAAGAGAGAGAAGTACCAGTGTGTATTTTCTGTCTGCTTTTATAAGGTGCATACAGGACCCTGTAAAGCTAGGGGTTAAACACTCAACCTTTACTCTGAGCTTTCCCATCTCTGAACTGTTTCCGTAGACTCTTAATATCTAAGACAACCTGACCTTTGAAGAGTATGCTATTGAGTCTTCAAATATTATCTGACTTCATCCCTAACCTGTTCTTGGCTTCTGTTTCTTATTAGTATGATGAATCCAGAGTTTTGTCTCTGTTCTGGCAAGATCTTTTTCTTCAAACTTCAGGAGAACAGCACTAAGCCAGGCTTTGCTTTCACCAATTCTTTGGTCCCCTGAGCTTTCACAACAGAACTGTAACAAAAGCATAAACATTGTAACAGCTTTTCCAACCAAGTCCCTACTGCTTTTTGCTCTTGTTCCTTGATTTTATTTTTTGTAGAAAAAGTGGAGGTGTAATTAGCTTGTTTTCTATTTCAGCTGTGACAGGCAGCAGGATAACCTGAAAATACAGCACAGCTTTGCTTAGTTACCTTTCAATCTTGTTACATGGGTAGCTGTATGGGAACTGTTGAGCCACAGCCTGAACCACTGACTGATCACCTGAGGAAAGGACTGAGTCAGCCATGGGAGCACAGGTGAAGGCACAGGTGAAGGCACAGGTGGAGCCTGGCTCTACCCATTCTAGACCCCTTTTAAGGGCTGACTGCCATGAGGGAAGGATCTCTTTCTGGAGTTTCCTCCCCTGTGTAGTCTTTCCTGTAAACCTAGATCTTTGGATATAGGTGAGCATTCTTTCCTTGTTTGTTTCTTTTCCCGTTTTCACTACAATAATCTTTCCAGCTGTAACACCAACTGTAACAGTAGCAAAGGCCATGCTAAATTCCTACCCTGACCTAAGAGCGTATTCCCAGCTTAAAAACTAGGACTTCATTTCTATTGGTATATTAGATCTACTGCATGCACTTTGTAATATCTATTTAAAGTGGCTGGATTACAGTTTATATTTCAGGGAAACATCACAAGTTATAAGAGTAGGAAGTGCTGGGCCATTGACCTCAAAAGAAGACATGGTAATTTACATCATCCAGAGCAGCAGGTTGGTAGAGCATTACTGATTTAAACCAGTGGAGGATTTCACCCATTATCTCTGGAAGCGTTCCACAAAAGTACAGTGTTCCCTTTAGTCGTCATCATCTCGAGCAATTACTGCACTCAATTCCCAAGACTGGATTTAGCAATATATACTTTAATCTCAAGGTGACTTAAAGCCTGGTTTTTTTTTTCATAACCAGAGGTGAGTGCTTTACTTCAATAGTTTTTATTATTGGTGAAAAAGAGTAGGCAGTGATCAGATGTTGTAATTGAATAGAGGAGGTAATTCACGCTCTAGTCATCTTGGAAATGAACTAGAAAAAGGAACAGGTCTGGAAGGAATAGCTAGCTTCTGTGCATTGTGATGTATAAAGAAATCTAGAGAACAGTATGGGCTGTCCCTTCCCCCTTCATTTTTTTTTCCTTGTTTGTTTTTGAGGGAAAAACTGAGATATCCCAGCCAGACCTCTCTTAGTTGCCACATTTTCCAGGACATTTGGTTTCTGTAGAAGTACTGTGCGCTCTAGCTCAGGCAGCTGTCTGAAGTAGAAAGTCTCAATTTTAAATAAAAGGCTTTGTTTTAAATATAGCATCAGAAATTCCATGTATGAGATGAAGTCAGTGGTCCAGAAAGGTATGCCTCTCCATTTGAGAGTGGAACTGTCCATATTGGCAGTGCACCCTCAGCAAATTTGCTGATGATACAAAACTGGGAGGAATGACTGACACACCAGAAGGCTGTGCTGCCATTCAGTGACACCTGGATGGGCTGGGGAGTTGGGCAGAGAGGAACCTGATGAGATTCATCAAGTGTAGAGTCCTACACATTGGGAGGAATAATTGCATGCACCAATACAGCTTAGGGGCTGAACTGCTGGATAGGAGCTCTGCAGAGAAGGATCTGGGGGGTTCTGGTGGACTGCAAGCTGACCATGAGTCAGCAGCATGCTCCTGTGGCCAAGAAGGCAAACGGTTTCCTGGGGTACACTGGGAGAAGTATTATCGACAGGTAAGGCTGTCCTCCCACTCTGCTCAGCTCTAATGAGGCCTCACCTGAAGAGCTGTTTCCTGTGCTGGGCTCCCCAAAAAACAAAGACATGGAGCTCTTGGAGAGAGATCAGTGGATGGATAAGAAGGCGAGCATTGCTCTTAAGAGGTGTCTGAGACAGCCAGTCCTCTTTAGCCTGGAGAAGAGAAAACAGATGGAATCTTATCAATGTATACAAATATATAAAGGGAGAGTGTCAGGAGAGTGGGGCCATACCCTTTTTAATGATAGGATGAGAGAGGCAAAGGGCACAAAATGAAACACAGGAAGTTTCTTCTGAACTTCATCACTGTGAGGGTGGCGGAGCCCTGGAACAGGCTGCCCAAAGATTCTGACATGTATGAGTAGACGGGAATTCAATTCAGAGCCCAGACATCTGATCCACAAACCAGATAATAACAGTTCTGAAGCCCTTTGATAAAGTTTCTGAATAAAACAAAACAAAAAAAAAAACTGAATTTCTTTTCACATTTCATTAGAAAATGGCAATTTGTTTTCACTTGCTTGTTAAAAGCCAGAATGAAACAGCTGGTGAAAATTCCTGCCCTAATTTGGATTTCAAGAAAAGAAAAGCCAAATTGCAGAAGCAGTTGAAAATAAAGAATCCTCCACAATCAGAAAAAGAGCACGGCTTGTCTTCTGATCAATGGTCTGGAGTGATATCTTTCATAGCCTTTAAAAGAGCTGAAGTCCTGTTTTCTGACTGTACTTTACTCAATGAGCTGATTTTTCTTCATGCCACATTTGCAAAAACAGATTTCACATCAATGGATGAACAACTCAAGAGGAGAGCTCGCTGGAACATGAAGATGTGAATGGCAGAACCATTCTTGACAGGAGCTCAAAAGAAAATGACTTCAATGTGCTTATGTTAAAAGCAAGGCTGCAGATTCAGCCTTGATTTCAGATTTGAATCTGTCCCAGATGTGGAAGGGTCAGAAGTTGTAGTACTGTAGCAGAAGGAAAAACTTCTTGAGCAACAACTTCACATTTAGAACTCTTGGGTCACATCCTCCACTTAGGCAGATTCAGTTTTGTGAGATGAACAGAGCCCAGGATGGGGCCATCTGGACTTTTTGTTCATATTTTTATATCATGGGAAATTCAATAACAGCATTCCTTGTGTGCAGTGGAACAAGTACATTTTAAGCATCACTTCTGAACATATGAAGTTCTACACTTTGAAGTCATCTGAGGGGATCTTCAAGGCAGGAAAGTGAACTGTATATTTTCATAAACTGGTGCATGTTTGGTTCCTTTTTTACTTTATCTGGCTGCTAAGTTTATGACAAGAATAAATGAAGATAGATAACTCAAGGGGAAAATAACTGCATTGCAAAAACACTTAAACCAACTGAAAAATAAGTTTGGCTGAATAAGAAGTTTCTAAGCTTAATATAACCTAGAAACTGCACATTCCCCAGTAATCTCAGAAGCTATAATTAGTTGAAGAAACTGATCATTTTACTACATAACCTTCAAATCACCTCTCTGAATGCACTTTTAGTCTCTACATCTCACCAGTTTCCCAAGTGTTTCCTTGTCTCATTTCATACAGTTAATGAAACAACTCAATCAAGCAGCAGGTTTTCATATATGAGCAGGTTTTGCCTGAATTCTAAAGAGCTGAAATTTGGAATAAATTACTACCCTTCGCTTTGTTCCTTGAAATAAAATGAATGTCAGTGCCGTATCTTCTTTTTGACCCATGAATGTTTTAACAGGTACTGCCTCTTTACTCTGAAGAGTACTTTTACATCTCAAGAGAAGAGTTTGGGCATGAGAATCCAAAATACTTCATTAATACTTTTTAAATTTTATTTGTAAGCTTAACTAATCTGTGGTTTGAGGGCAGTGGTTAAGTGAAAGAAAATTAAGTCTATTGTTTGACAAAAATAGTTTAGTATTACAGCTTTCCTAAAAATATTCAAGAAAAAACACTAAAACGAAGGTTTCAAAATATCACTACATTTTCACTTAAAAATATATATATATTCCTGAAAAAGTTGTGGGTTTTTTTGTTTGTTTTAAACTAAAGAACACTGTGCAAAAGTTTTGTTGAAATGTTTTGGTCACCCCCAGCAGACTGAACAAATGAAAGCAAAAGAGAAAGAAATGTAAAATGCACTGAAATCTCATTTTAAGAGCCACCTGGGTAACTTCCACCAGGAGGATTCCTCAATGGAAACCAGCTTCCACAAACATCCAAATTGCATTTTTATAGTGAACGTTTCAGATCCATAGTGAAGTAAATTGCTATGAAGTTACCTGACTTTGTCAATTTCAGGCACATACATGATCTTTGTTTTATCCTATGCATTATTATTTCATTTAAAACCTGTTTTTGTCAAAATCCATTTAGTGATTCATCCAAACAGGCCAGAAAATTTACACTGTAGTTCAGGAGATCCCTAAATACCTTTGCAGATGGCAATGCACCTTACATTTCCATAAGGCAGCACAAAGGTTCATTACAAATTCATGTTCCTTTGGTTCAAAAGTATATCCATTGATTCCTTCCAAGAATATAGAGGTTATTTTAGAGAGCCCAAAGTATATTTGGCAGTTTCCTACTGTAATGTGTCTGCTTGGGATTCAGAAGTTTTCAACATTTTCAAATACTATGTCAGGACAAAGGCATATGCTCAATGACTGGAACACCCCTCAGAAGGAAAAAAAAAAGTCCAGATTTTGCTTACCCATACCCTTATTTTGATCTTCCTGTGTAAGCTTTTTTTTTTTGACAATCAAATACCCATCAAATAGAAGAAGACCCAATGGTTCAGAACCAACTGCTATGTCATTCAGCTCACAGCTTTGACAGCTTTTGCTTTCCTCGGTGCTCTTGGAGGAATGTTATTCAGAGAAAGTATAGAAGGTAAATTTGCTCCAGGTTGTTGTATTCATCACCTTTTCATATTAACTGGGGACAAACTGAAACTGACACCATCAACAGCCTATCCTTGTTGTTCTGTATCATGTCATCTCATTTGCATATCTAAAACCTAAATTCTCTTGAAAAACTAGCTGTATGATGCCGAGCTGATGTACCAGATGGTTCATTAATAGACCACATGGTATTTCTGCAGGTCAGTAAACTGTTTAAGGAACTAAGCAACATCTTTCTTTCAACATTATTTCACCATGAGAAGGCTTGTCCTACAGAAATGTTTTCTAATCCCCCAAAATGTAGTATTAAGCATCACCAGTCCAAGGGTGCACAACAACTCAGCTCTGCTTCTCTCTCATTCTAACTCAAACCAGTTTGGCATTGCCCACCTGGCTCACCTCGTGCCACCCTGCCCAGGGCTGGGAGGTAGGTGCTGGGCATGCACCCCGGCAGGGAAAGCAGGACTCAGGCTGGTAAGTGGCGTGCACCATCTAGTGATGGCTGCTGGCTGGAACAGCTTGTCTTTCCTGGAGAATCATCAGGGAATCCTGGCCAAGGAAGCTATGGATTTCTGGTGGGAAAAAGGAAAACCAAATAAACGACTTCACACAAATACTGTGACAAAGGCTAGTGTTCTCAGTGTTCTCACCTCAGCTTTCAACTGGCTTTTCCTCTGATACATTACATAACACCAGGTTAAGGGCATCTGCATCATGCTTGTATGGGTAACAGAACTGTAAGACACTGGTACTGGCCTGACCTGGGGAAAGAAGGATGCAATCATGCAATAGGGAAGGCCAGGAACATTTCCACATGAAATTCCCAATAGCCTATGAGTTGTTTTTAGGCAAATGGCTTCTCTGCTCCCCATGACACAACTAGAGAAATGTTTCTTTACACATGTCACGGGGTTACCTGGACCAGTCTATGCCCGTGACAGGGACAGTGGGCCCAAGGGCCCCCTTCCCAGCCCCCCCCCCAAAGAGGAAGGGGAAGGAAAAAGGAAAGGAAAGAAAACAAACAGACCTCTAGGGAGGTAAACTTATTTTACTAACTATAATATAATATAATACAATCTAATTGAGATGGATAAATCAAACAAAGTGGAGAGAGAGAGTTAACGGAGCACTTGCCTCTTCGTTGGGAGTCCAAAGAAGCAGCACCACCCCCCAGCCCACCCCTCCATGACGTGTAGGGGCAGGTAGCCGGATTAGAGTGTTAACACTTTAACTCCCAATGCACTACATGATGTTATGATGTGGAATACTGAAAAACCAAAATCACAAAACCGTGACAACACAAAACTGCTTTCTCTTTCATTTTCATTCTAGTATCTTGAATTTTTCTTACAGAACTTTGACTCAAAGATTTCTATGAAAAAGCTTTCTATGAGGAGTGACTAAAGGAGCTGGGGCTGTTCAGTCTGGGGAAGAGGAGGCTGAGGGGAGACCTTATTGCTCTCTTCCAATACCCGAAAGGTGCTTACAGAGAGAGCGGGGTTGGTCTCTTCTCACCGGTGACAGGTGACAGGACGAGGGGAAATGGCCTCAAGTTGCACCAGGGGAAGTTTATGTTCAGTATCAGGAAAAACTTCTTTGTAGAAAGGGCAGTTAAGCACTGCAATAGGCTCCCCAGGGAGGTGGTTGAGTCACCATCCCGGGATGTGTTTCAAAACTATTTGGATGTGGTGCTCAGGGACATGATTTAGCTGAGGGTTGTTAGAGTTAGGGTAGTATGGTTAGGTTGGGGTTGGACTTCATGATCTTTAAGGTCTTTTCCAACCTGAGCAATTCTATGATGCTATGATTTTATGCCTGTTGCAAGCATTAGTCAGCAAAGCCTGGAAACACTCAGCCAATACAGGTTAAGAATCTTGTCCAGGTTTGACAGGACAAGGGGAAATGGCCAGAAACTGGAGCATAGGAAGTTCCGCACCAATGTGCGCAAGAACTTCTTTACGGTGAGGGTGACGGAGCACTGGAACAGGCTGCCCAGGGAGGTTGTGGAGTCTCCTTCTCTGGAGATGTTCAAGACCCGCCTGGATGCCCACCTGTGCGACCTGGTGTAGGGAACCTGCTTTGGCAGGGGGCTTGGACCCGATGATCTCTGGAGGTCCCTTCCAACCCCTACAATTCTGTGATTCTGTGTGATTCTGTGCATCACTCCTGTTTTACCCAGCTGAGACAGACAATGCAATTCAAGTTAAGTGCTAAGTAACTTCCAGCACAGAACCTGAGGCTTGTGGCTACTGTGTCCCACAACTTATTAAAAAGAAGTGACCATCTTTTTTAACATACTTCTGTTCCTACCAAAGATCCTGGACCAAGTTAAGTCTTCCGAAATCTTTTGAATTTTGCTTCAACGGGGACAATATTATCTTCTGGATTCCATACTTTCCCATACATTCCCATTAATTACCATCATCTTTCCTACTTTTTGATATACAGAAATCATTCCCATAGTCTATAAGCCATCCCTCTAAACTGACCATGGAGCTCATTTAGTCCATGACTGTGGGCTCCATCTGTCCTAGTAGTCCTTTAGGGCAAGCAGGATGAAGCATGGTACTGGACTGTTGCATGCTGAATTCAATTCTGGTTCTGCAATAATTAAATCTCCTTCAACCTAGCTCATTTTTACTGTAACCTCATTGATAAGGCATATAGCAATCATAGTAGTGATGATATGCACTGTTATATAACAACAAGCATAATTCAATTCAGATTATTGGCTGTTCTCACCCCAAATCAAATCTCCTTGAGGTACAAACTGGACTTCCCAATCCTTCTGCATTACCTGCTCACCCACCAACTGCATCCAGGTCCTTGAGCAAAAGCAATCCCATGGATGGGCTTACTTTGCTCTAGGCAGGAATAATCCAGACTGTCTTGCCCAAGATGCTTTTCATGTATACTCCAGGGACTTTATCTCCTTCTACAGTACAGTAGGAGATTTGAGTGGGCAGGGCCAGCTCAACTGGCAGATCCCTGAGTGTTGACTAACCAGGTAGCTTTTGCTAAAGGTATGCCAGTGTTCGAATGTCCCAGCACCTACTGTTCTCAGTGTAGTTTTGAATTGTATTATTCAATTTTCCTGAGCCTGGTGCATGACAAGGGATGTGATATACCCACTCAGTACCATGCTCTTTGGCACAGGTGGTTATGAGACTGTTTTGGAAATGAGTCCCATTGTCTGACTCAGTTCTTTCTGGAGTACCGTGTTGTCATAAAACTTGCTGTTCAAGGCCCAGGACAGTGTTGCAGGTAGTGGCATGGGACACAAGATATGTTTAAAGCCATCCAGTGGTTGCTTCCACATAGTGCTTGCCATAGTGGGTTTGTGGGAGTGTAAGAAGCACAAAGTCATTTACAGTGGGGAAGATGAAGCTAACATTATATAAAGATATCAGGAAAGAATCCAGGAAACAAAACAAACAAACAAAATCAGAAACAGATAAAGGAGGAAAAGACAGCAAGGAGGACAATCGGGAAGGAACAGATTAAGCATAACAGAGCTGGAATGCCTAAATCCTAACTAATGACTGCCTGCTCGAGTGCTGCCTACCACAGGAAGACTCCAAACTCCAGGAAGCCCTACGTTTTGAAAGCAAGGTTTTCCAAGAACTGCTTCTGCACATACAGTGGAATTGAATAATGTATCTCAGTATATTTGTATATACAGAGAAACATTTAAAAATAAAAGCCTGAGGAGAAAGGCAAGGGGGAAAATTAGGGAGAAAATTCTCTCTCACACACACACACTACATAGCCAGGAGGTGCTGCAATTAGGCTTCCCAACACTTGGATGTTTCTGAATATAGCATAGAACAAATCTGACAAGTCTAAGTGAAAGTAAGTTATAAAGAATAAAAATTCAGCTTGAAATTAACACTGGTGAACTCCAAGTATAAGAAACTAAATTGGTGCCATGTTAGTTTGTGCATGCAGAAGAAAACAAGCAAAATTACACCTCTGCATGAAGGCGTGGTTTGGTCCTACTGTCTATGAGCTATTCTTTTTTGACATTACAACACTGACACTTGGAAGATGTAAAGGTATCAACTCTAAGAATAGGTCTATTTTTTATATTACTAACCTTAAGGCGCTTGGGAACGTGATGCTGAAGTCTTTGTACATTTACAATGCACAGCTAGGAAAGTGACTCCAGGTCTCAAAAGAGAATCCCACTGAAAATTAAGCACAGAGAAAAGAAATACCAGGCTGAAACACTGAGCCTGTGCTTTGGAGATGGACCATGAACCACAGAGCAAGTGAAATCACTGAATAATTGGAAAACGGAGTATGAAAGCTCAGCTTCTTAGAGAGTTACAGATAAAAAGTGTATGAGGTAACAGATACATTGTTCTTTCCTCAAAGAAAAGACGACAGAACATGAAGGATTTAAAATTATTTTAAATTATTACCCTAACAGCATATGGAAGAACTGCACAGTGGTGAGCTCTGATAGAACTTCTTTCCTCACGACTCAAGAAGCACCCCAAGAAGCATACTTCCCGGCGTGCAGGGCTGCTACACTGCTGTCGGGGGAGCTGCTGCAGCTGCACCCACCACAGGGCGCGAGAAGCCTCAGCGGCACCAAGCCCGCGCGCCACACTGAGAAGATAGGGTGGCCGCCGCCATTTTGGTCGAGCCCCGACGGCAGGAGGCGTCGCTCGCTGTGACAGGCCGGCGAGCCCGAGGGGCGGGGCCAGGCAGCTGCCGGCAAAATTGAAAAATGGAAAGGCTGTGTCTCTAGTGAAGGTGTGTTGGAGCTTGGTGGACTTTTCAATCATGTGCTCGCTCGCTGGCTGCCTGCAGTGTTCCGGGGGCTGTGTGGCAGCAAGCTCTGCAATGCATTCGTGTCAGTGAGTCCGACCACCCACCTAACGGCCAAATCCATTCCTAAACCGTGTCTCCAAACGCTGTATGCACGTTTCTTAAACACCTGCGGGGATGGTGGCTCCCCTACTTTCCTAAGGAGCCCGTCCCAATGCCTGCTCCTTCTTTCTGTGAAGTTCTTTGTGATCTCCACGTGATAGCTCACCTGGGACAGCCTGATATCGTTTCCCTGCGTCCTATCACTTGTTGCCTGGTAGAAGAGCCAGCTCCCTATCACCACCTCTAAGGGAGGTGTATGGCACCCTATGCAATTCTCAGGTACGCAGGTGTGGTGGGAAAAGAAAATACAAATGGTTCTGAAAAGCAACTAAGTTATTCAAAGGATACATGTGTGTGTGTGTGTGTGTGTCTGTGTCAGAAAGAGCAGGTAAGGTGTTAAAGGAAAGTTGAAGAAGGTAAGAGTAAACTTGATGGAGAACTAAGGGGAAAACAAAACATATAGTAGTCCTAAAAACTACTATTGCAGAAAAGAGGATTCTGACAAAAGTTGGGGGTTTTTTCTACTTTTTTTTTTTCCTTTTGGCAAGGTGCATGTATGACTGCAAAACTTGGAATTGCTGCTTAGTGCACTAGAGAAGTGGTTGTATTATAAGTGCTTTTGATAAAATATATGCCAGTTGTGATTGAAGTGCTGCTTTAGTTCAAAAGTACATCTGTTACAAATTGTTCCACAAATATAGCTGAGCACGTTCTTATTTATATTCAGTAATGCTAGGCACAACACACAAAACCCACAACACAAGCAAAGTTACCCATTATGTTTTCTACCAACTCATCTTTTATATCACTTGGGCTCCTGCTGTTCACGCTCATCGTTACAGATGAGGGGAAAAAAAGCTGTTCGGTATCCATTAATATGAGATTGAAACCCTTTTTTTCCTGTCCAGAGTTAACCAGCTAGATCTTAGGTCCTTTTCAAGTTTAGATCTAAAATATCACAACTTAAAAATAAATAAATAAATGAAATTTGCACCAAACTGTCCATCTCAGCTTTGACCTTGTTAATCTATTAGTTGATCTATTACTAACAAAGACATAAGAAAATGTGTAGGTTCACACCGAATTAGTATGCTGCCTTTTCTTATCATCAACAAAAGAATGTGAAAGTGCACCACTGCTGTAACAACAACATATAGAACTAAGAGCTTGCAGATCACAGCCTGCAAAAAGAGGCCTCATTGCTATTGCTCAAGGTGTGCTGAATACATTATATAGAATATCTTATGAAGACACCACGGCAGTAAACAATAGTATGCATATTATCCACACAAATGAACTGATGAAATTGGTACAAGAGATAAAGCTGAAAATGCATAAATTCTAATGGTTAAAGCAAAGTTAGGCGTTGACAGCTGTGGAATAGGTGGGTACTCTTAACAGGTAGTTTCAGAGTATGTTATTTTTCATGCATTTTTATGTGTACGTGATAACAGACTACATGTAGTTTTTAAATGCTACTTTGGGCTTTAACAATCCCATCAACTGACAATTATCTCTTGATAATTATTTGCATGTAGAGAGGAAGTCAAACTTTTTTTTGGTAAGAAGCCATATCACTGTTCTCTCATAGTGTAAAAACCTTTATCAGGAAATATTGCTTTACAAAAAGCTGTGAGTCATTTCTTGTTATACCCTGGGGGAATATGTTATCTTTCTGTTGACGTACTCCACTTTCTTCTTCCCTGTTTTTTTCTTAACAGCTGCTGGGATACATATATTTGCATAAGGCAGAGGGGCTGAGAAAAGAGACGTTAGCCACCTCACATTTCACACTTCTAGTTTAAGAAAAAAATGAGGATTAGCTTATTAAAAAAAAAAAAAAAAAAAAAAACAGCTTTGTTATTCCTTTTGGCTAGTTTTGCATTTTAAGAACATTTACTTACTTGTTAATTTTATTTTATTTTCTAACCGCCTTTCTTATTTCCACCCCTCGCTTCTATTTTTCCAAAATGCCGCTCTTCTGGATGTACCTATCACTTTATTGATACAAAGGGATGTTTTCCCCCCTGGTTTTCCCGGTCATGCTGTAAACTAGCCACCAGGGGGCGGTAATGTCACGCGTTGGTCGCGCTTCACACTGCTGCTTCGTGCCGCTGCCTTCAAAAGCGCGGATTTGGAGTGTCATGAACGTCATCAGTGACAGTGTTTAATGCGTCTTTTGCGGTGGTCGTTATTCTGAAACGTAAAATCGGTGCCTCCTGTCGCTTCGATATCTTATTTTCCCTATGAGCTTGCTCCTAGATGATAGCGGCTGAGAAACACAGCCATGCAGGAGCACGAGTGGAGATAATAGTGTTCTACACAGCTGTGTCAGCTGAGTTTAGAAAACACATACTAAATTATTCTTTAGTAAATTGAAGAAAGTTATGTTCAAAATGGAAATTCATATTTAGGGTCTGAAAGAGAAATACTGACCTCAAAGCACAGGCAGTCTTTCAAAACCCCTTTTCCTACACTTTTCATGCAGCTGCTGGGAGCCTTCAGACCACCAGTCCACTCCGCGTGTTTAGAAGAATCTTGGCTCAAGTACGTGGTCTTAAGGCATGAACTGAAGAAACAAACACTTTGCCAAGTCTGATTTAATGAGAATTTTTATCATCGGTCATTTTGGCATATCTTTCTGCAGATGCCAAAGCAGTAAATAAATGCTCTCAGAGGACTCAAATTTGTGTACAGATTGACTAATAACTGGTGTTTATTGTCTGGCACGGCCTGATACTGAAATGTTCTTTTAAGTGAGAATAGTATTGGAAGCAGTAATGTGAGTTAGCTAGATTGTGTTGTTCAGTTACAGTGCATTGTTGTCCAAAGAGGTTGTGGATGCCCCATCCCTGGAGGCATTCAAGGCCAGGCTGGATGTGGCTCTGGGCAGCCTGGTCTAGTGGTTGGCGACCCTGCATATAGTAGGGGAATTGAAACTAGATGGTCACTGTGGTCCTTTTCAGCCCAGGCCATTCTATGATTCTACGATTGTATTTCTATGGAGGTTCTAAATATTGAACATGTTTTTCTCTCTGTTATGCAAGTCTTTCTCTGGCATGATTAAAATGAATTATGGTTTTTCTTTCCTCTCCTATGCACCCTGTCTTAATACGGCACTTTAAATAACCTTACACTGGAAACAATAGAAATTATGTTTTTATCTGAAAAGCAAAATTCTATTGTTTGGTGTTGGATCAAATTTTGAGCAAAGGTTCTGCTATTATTTTTTTCAAGTAAACAGAATAGGAATAATTAACCACAACAAAGTACATTTATAATGCCCCTCACAAATATTATTGGATCTGTTAAATGCATCTTTGCGTGGAGAAACGAGGAAATGATTTTCATTTGATTTTAAGTCATACGATAGTCTGTCTTGCTACAAAATCATTAGTGTCTAATCATGACTATTATTAATAATAATAGGTATTCCTAAATAGTGACAACCCCCAGATTCATAATGTATTTGCAAAAATATGTGATATTTTGACTTTTCCATTGTTTTTCCTTATTAGCCAAGGAAACCAAGTAGCCTATTTGAATTGCAAGGAATGTAAAACATGCTATAAATTCAAGCAGATTCTACTTAAACTGTGTGCTTTCCCAGTGAAGTTTAGATTGGTTAAATTTGTGGTATAGTCGTTTTGCCACAATTTTTTTAGAATACTGCAGCTCTGTCCATAGAATTCTGTACGAATGAAAACAAGGTGACCAGTCGGTGCTTGGGCTGCTGGCTGAGAACAAAGCAGGGAGCGTGGATTTTCAAACGTGGGAAGCTTCTCTGAAGCTTGATTGGCGTATCTGAATTGCACGTGTATTCTCTTTTACGTTATTTCCAAATGATCGTTGAGAACTATAAACATTGTCAAGACCTAGCTGGTTGTTTAACCGCACATTACAAATTGCATCTCATAAAGGTGTCTTCTCATGGATCTTATGTTACAGGTTATTCTGAGAAAAAAACGCACGTGGAAAATACATACATCATCAAAACGAGATCAGCATTACGTGCTGATGTGTACTTCAGTATACAGATACAGTTAGCACTGTCACTGAAGTGAACAAATGTTGTTACAAGTTTAAATCAAAGTAAATTTGCAATAAAGTCCACAGCAACCCACACTTATTGTCATCATTCTTGTGACTTGCCAAGCTGTTATTCACCTGGCTTTGTTTTTGAAGCCATCAGAACTCATCCGATCTCCAGACAACCGAGAGTTTTTGGTAGAATGCTCCTTTGTTTGCAGTCTCAGAAATTAGCTTTATCTCCAGTTTAGTCATCTGTAAAAAATAAACAAACAAACTGGAAATCCCAAAGTCAAGTCACAAATTTCAATATGTTTTTCATGTTGAAAGAGCAGAAAAAAAAGTTAGTATAGCTACAGTTACCTGTATGAGACTCTCAGTCATGACATTCTCTTTATGAAAATGTATATTGTCCCAAATCTTCCTGAAAATTATATATGCTCAAAAAACTACATATTGCAGTCACTATTGCTTTATTTACCTCCGTAGTTTCACCATCTTTTATGTGAGGAAGACAGAGACGTGGCAGTAATAATGTGCTAGCTGTGCAAAGGTCCCATCACTTCTACTTTGTTATTGTTGTTAAGGCACAACGTTTCTGTCTAGATTAGAACTGATATTCCAATCCTTTTTGTTTCACTTTTTCCAAGCAAGGGCCGCTGGTCCCTTCTTAAGTTTTGTTTCTGAGAACTGAAGAGCTTTATTCTGAGTATGCTGTGGGATGTCTAGTATCTCCTGCTTTCCAGGAACACTGCTCAAAATGAAAATCCAATTAAAAGTTAGAAAAATCTGGAATGTTATGTGAATGTGGTTCAACAGGCACTGTAAAAGTAAGCCTATATTCAGTGTATTTCTCGGGATCTGCATTCATTTCCTTTCTCTGTAGCTTTATAAAACTTCATTGACAGGACTCTCTTATACTTTCATTTGGATTTAATTATAGGCATAAGTTGAATCAAACGATGAGGAGAGGACTAGCAAGCTTATAAGAAAAAATTGATATGAGTTACTTTTATTGCCTGGACATTACAAAAGCAATGTTCTTCTGGAAACTGACAGGAACAGCACATTATTGAAAGGACACTAAAATAATAAAAGTTATAGAAGAATATGTGCAAAGCATCCTAGAAATAAATAATGGAGATATCAGGAATCCACTGAAGGGGAGCACCAAATATAGGTATCAAGTATAGCATCTCACCTGAGATTACATGCTGAGAGTAGATATTAGAAGTGAAGCTGTGCTGCTAGCAGATAACGAAGTAAGGAAGAAACTCTGGGATAAGGTGAAAAGTCAGATTTAGGCCAACATACGAGTCAGGAATGAAAAGGACAAATTTATTCTTAGTATAGTTCCTTATGTATGTATCCCTAGTATAATATAGTCAGTATCACAAGCTTTACTTATGATGCTAGCTGTTTTACATAGAAAATGGGGATGTTACATCTTCTCTGTGCAAAGCCATTTCTGCGTAGGGCACAAGTACCTGCTTTTTGTTTAGCCTGACTGGAAAAACCTTTAACTCCAGGGCCATCGCTGAGAATGTGCTCAGCTACTTTAGTGAAATAGTACTGGCAAAGTAAAAACCAACAGAACAAAGCCTTTAATAATTGTTGCTAGCTTACCAATTGAATTTCTGAGTGCTGTTCAGTTCATATGGGGAGATATTTTCTGTGTGGGAGAGGACAGTGAACTGGTATCCACGTAAGAAGATGTTTCGCCGTGTCTTTGCTGAAGTAGGTTTTCCTCTACTTTTAAGGCTAAATGGAGCAATCTTTTCAAATGAATTTCCTGACTTCCTACATAGAGGGTCGTTGCAGAGAACTGACATGTTATGACGCAGACTGACTGTGTTGAGGAATGAGAGGAAAGTCTCCAAAGAAGTATGGAAAAACAGCTAGGAATTAATTTCATAGCTTAAAAAGGAAAATAAGTTAATTTAAACCGTGTGATAGATCTAGCATGCCAAATTCCTCTCAGACATCTCTAGGGCTGTGACTGAACATCCCATTTTCAGGAAATGAGGCTTAGTTGAGGAACACAGTAGCCAAGACCAACCTCTTACCCTAGCCAAAGCGGTATATATATGCTATATAGCTGATTTCAATAGGAGAGGCTAGCAGTGTGCTTAGATGGCCAAGAAGGCCAGTGTCATCCTGGCCTGCATCAGAAATAGTCATCAGGACCAGGAAAGTGATTGTCCCCTCGTATGCAGCGCTGGTGAGACTGCACTGTGAATATTGTATTCAGTTTTGGGCTCCTGGCTGCAAGGAGGATACCGTGTTGCTTGGGTGCGCATAGAAAAGAGCAGCAGAACTGGTGAAGGGACTGGAAGGCAAGACATATAAGGAGTGGCTGAGAGAACTGGAGTTGTTTAGTCTGGAGAAAAGGAGGCTGAATGGAGACCTCATCACTCTCTACAGTTATCTGAAAGGAGATAGCAGCAAGATGGATATCGATCTCTTTTACTCAGATGAGAAGTGATAGGCCGTGAGGAAATGTGCTGCACCAGGGGATGTTTAGATTGGATATCAAGAAGAATTTATTTATGGGGAGGGTGGTCAAATACTGGAACAATCTACCTAGGGCAGTGATAGAGTCCCAATCCCTGGAGATGTTTAAGAGATGACAAGCATGGCACCAAGGGGCATGGTTTGGTGATTGGACTTGGTAGGTCAGATTGAAGTTGACGATCTTGATGATCTCCAAGGTGTTTTCCAACCTAAATTATTTTAAATTCTATGATTTAGATGGTAGTAGTAACCATCTTTGATTACTCCTGTTAAATCCAGTATTAATTTGCAACATTAGGCTTAACGTGACTGTGTATATTTGACTACCTATAGAAATATGTATGAAGCTTGGAGAGTACCATCAATCTTATCTTTTTTCACACTTAGTGCTTTTNAAAAAAAAAGATGGAGGAATAGGTTTTGAAACGTTGTTGTCAACTGAGGAGCAGAGGACTGAATGACAGGCCATCAAGTCCTGAGTACTTGTTCATTGGAGGCTACAGAGGTATAAACTATAAATATACTCAGGAAATCCTCCTCCTCCTCCTCTGCATGTAGGCAGAGATGACTCTCCTTAAAGTTTGATCAACTGGGTCTTTCCCACAAAGATCAAGTTGAAAATATGTGGTTGAATGCAGTAAGGGAATTACTAGCGTTCTAAGGATGTGCTGTGTTAAGAATCCCAAATTCTGAGGCATGAAGTAAATTTACTTCTGTTAGGCAAAGTATCCCCTTCTTCTATTCTGGATCCAGCTGTTTTTTGCTCCTCCAGCTTGGAAGAACATTATTCATGTTCTGCGTGAGATAGTTATGTAGGAAACAGACTTTGAGAGAGTTTTCTGTGCAATTGAGGGGGTAACATTTCATCTCCTCTTGTTTCTCCTTCCTGATATTTCTTCAGAAGATGGCAGAAAACCTATTCCAGAAAAAAAATGATTAGGCGAGGTGTTTCAGGACTGATAATGTGTCTGTCGATCAGACAAATCACACAGAGTGCCTGCTGTTTTCAGGAACAAGGAAACACCGTTTCTAAAGTTATATGTTTTCTGTAGTTTACTTGACTTTTGGATTAATTCAAGGAGAATGTATGTACGACTCCCAGCATTGTTCCTGTGAATAATAATGGTACAGCCTCTCAGACTATAGTTTTTCTTCCTCGTCATGCTGTGAAATCTCCAAGTCATCCTTCTGCAGTGGAAATTATAGTTTCCTTTTTTTCATGCTGACATTGCTATTCATATGGTCAGTCTAGGATATGAAATCAGCAGTATGAGGCTCATAGGATTGACTCAGCATACTTGATGAAACAAACTGCTCTAATTTGTTGCCACCCTCATTTCCTTGGATGTACAGTGGAGATTTTCTGAGCTCTTCACACGCAAGTCAACCAGCATCCTATAAATGTTGTTACATTTCATAGCCTCAGGAGAGAAGAGCAGCTGAATCACTGTTGAATTACACCACCTTCTTGAACAGTATCTTGACACTCATAGTGACCAGTGAAGCTCATTAGGAAAAGAATAAGGAAAACCCTCAGTACGTTTGCAGATGACACCAAGTTGGCTGGAAGTGTCGATCTGCCTGGGGGTAGCGAGGCCCTACAGAGGGATCTGGACAGGCTGGATAGCTGGGCTGAAGCCAATGGGATGAGGTTTAATAAGACCAAATGCCGGGTCCTACACTTTGGCCACAGCAACCCCAAGCAACGCTACAGGCTTGNAAGGAGGTTTCTGATGTCTTTTTTCACTAGCATTTATTGTTATGCAATATATTCATGTTGAAAATTGGGTGGAAGGCAAAAATCCAGAGTTGCACAAGAAGATATTTCCATTGCTTTTTTAGTAGATTAGCTTGTATATGAAGAAAACATATGACAAAGGATAGGCAGAAAGAATTACAGCAGTCTTCACTGTGCCACAATTAAAAATATAGAGAGAGAGAGAATATGCATCTATTCCAAAAAGTGAATTATTTCCTTCGGCTCTTCAGGGAAACTAGTTGTTGTCAGTGTTTTAGTCACACTCCTTTATGTACACCAGGCAGAGAAAGTAAAGGTTCTGCCTTGGAGACTTTGGATTTTGCAGGCATCTGTGGCTCAGGTCGAGTGAAGCCAGACTTAACTTTGTCTGGAATCCTTGTTGTTTCCAAGACAGAAGTGCTGCTACCAGGACAACGTGCTGATAGTGATTTCTGATAGACACTGTATTCTAGAGGAAAGCTGTTATGCACGCACCTGCACTTAAGTCAGTTCAGTGGTGGCAGGACTTTCTCAAAGATGCAGAGAGGGAGCTGAAATCTTAGGTCACTTGTGAGTTGCAGGAAGGGAATGGTGTGACTGAAGGGAGAACATGTTTCATACTATTTGTAGGTGTGGATTAGCACTGCCAAGGTTGAGGACAGAGGCTGCTTATCTATGGCAATTCCTCAGTGCCAGTGAAGGAGACAGTTCTTTATATAACCTGGTTTACTCTCTTCTGGGTTATCAAAATGCAGAGTGCTTTGTCATTGCAATGCACCACCTATCCATGTGCCTGTTTTCCACGAGAGAGATGAGAAAGGTTGGGAATGAATTCAACTTCTGACTATGGTAGACTGCAGAGTGAAACACTTTCCTGAGAATAGCTGCTTTGGATGGGACTGAAGAATCCTCTAGCCCAGCTTTCTCTCCTGGGCAGCAGCTAAAAACTTATTTCTAGGAAAGAACAGACCAGGCACATGGCAAGGATTTCCCAGAATTGCCCTTGCACTGCCAGCAATTTGTGTTTTATAGTCTTCCTGAGCTAGACAGCAGTCTTTAGGCTTGTTGGTCATGTCTGTGCATTATCCATAGGAGATAAGCTCCTAATATTTACAACATCCTTGGCTGTGGCAGAGTTACATGTTATGCAATTAACCACCTTCCTTTGATTTCCAGCCTGTTTGCTGCAATCAGGCAGCTGTGCACATCTGTGCAGTTCTCAGGCATTAGGACACAAGAGATTAAATGTGGGCTAGTTGTTATAGTGGCTTTTCCTAATAAATATCTTCACATGGCATTGCTCTAAACAGAATGTATTTCCTCCTACAGACTCTTGGGAGCATCACAGTGCTCTCCTAGGAGCATGCTCCTAGTTCGTCTCTGTAGTTCTCCATGTTTGTCTCTGTAGCCTAAAGGTGCTGGATTTCTGGCCTTCCTGCCTTTCACACAAGAAACCCAGAGGCCCTTCATCCCTCTGGCATGCTCCATTGAGTCCCTAGATGTCCCTGTAACAAAACTTTTGTGTATTGTACCTCAAATATTTTCAGGCAAACCACTCAAGGGCAGTTGTGAAAATAAATCAAATGAGAAGTAAGTAAACTGTAGGGAACATAAAGAGTAGGAGCATATATTTTATTACATAACTGTTTCTGTATTGCTGTATTTGTCATAACCACATAATACCACATCATGTAAGTGGGACTGATCAAGTAGTGATGGCACCTATTTTACCTAATGTCTGTTTAAACTAGTGTATGAGCAGCTGGCCTGACTGTGTCATCTGCTGAATATTTTGTGCAAGAATCAATCTGCTCTTTAGCAGACAAATGGGACAGAAAATAGGGAACTGAGCCTGTTGATGTAATAAAGAAACCCAACCGCCTCTAATTACTAATCTTTCCAATAATGCTCACATATTCATATGCTGAGGAAACAAGTTCCTCCTCTGTGCTGCTGAAGTATTTTCACCTAGAGTAGAGGCTGTGACAGGAGTAGCCCTAGGTAGCTCTTTACCTGTATATCTCCTCGTGCTGATGTGAGTCAGATATTCCATGTTTGTGCTGATGAAAGTCTGACTTTTAGTGAACTGTGAAGTAGTTCTGGCTACTCGACGTGAGCTTTCCTTAATGCCCATCTCATCCTGTTTTTATCTCCCAAATAGATTCAAAATGCAGAGGATCTGCTAAATTTTAAGGAGGGCTTGTCACACCAGCAAAGGTTTGAAGTGAGACGGATGCCTGAATACTAGCTCTCACATTCTTATGATTCTGGAATTAGCTGATGCGAGCTCATCTCAGCTCTTTGGAAAACACTGATGTTATTTATACTGATTCTGTACTGTTTGACTGTACCTCTGTCCTCACCTTGGTGTCCTATCAGCACAGATGGAGTAGAAATGGTAATATGGCTGTGGTTCTGAATACATACCGTCATGGTTTTAGCTTAAATTGCTCAATAGATCACTCCAAAAGTAATGCATTTCCTTGGAAATGACAACAGCTATAAATACAAACACAATAACACTGTTTGATAGAGTAAATTCTGAGCTACAAAACAATTTTTCAACACAGTCACCACCACCATTCACTGTGCGTTTTCACCAGTGATGAACAAGAACCTGCTCACCACACTCACAAACATCTGCACCAGCAGAGGTGACCCACTGTCACTGTCACCACCGCCTCACTGTGCTCACATCCACTGATTGATCTCCACCAGCATTCAGCAAGCGTTGATGAATGTCAATGGGTGCCATTGTTTCTGCATGGAGGAGTTTAATGGCACACCTTTGCTTTATATGCACTTTCGTGTCAGACACCATTCTGTCAGCCTGCCCCTCTACTGCCATCTGTCACACGACAACAACATGTAATGGAATATTTGTGGGAAGGTTTAACCTCTGCTACCATACTGCTAGCATCCACCCTTGACTTTGCGGGCCCGCGTGATAAAGCAGGAGGCATCACTTTTGGAGCAGCTCTCGTATTTCCTAGTGAGTGACAGCCAGGAATCTGGCGATGTTTTTATTAGTGAGCTGCTCTTTAACAGACAACTCATGTTGGAATATGTGAACTCTGCTGTGCTTTTGACTTAACTGCTGCCTCCAAACGAAGAAAGGCTTGTGAGATGATGCATAAAACTTATGAGAGGATGCTTTGTCCTTGATAGAAATTTAGAAAGTATGAATGCCAGGAGTAAAGATGGCTGGCAAGGCAGACATTAGAAGCATAATTCATGTTAGGATGTTATGCTTCATATATGTGTGAATTACAGCTTGAAGTAGAAAATAGCTTTTTGGAATTTGAATATTTTTTTAATTGGGAGGGAAATTGTCAATGATTTTACAGTATTTGGATTTAAGCAGTTAAGTGAATATTTTATTGTTCGTAGCTACTGGCTTGGGAGGGCAAAAATTATCCACTAAACACAGCAGGAAATTTGCTACAGAGACTGCTGGAACTCCTTAAAGGCTGTTCTGTCTGTATAAGAAAAGAATTATCTGTAGTATCAAGGTCAACCACACGATTTGGCACCACTTGTAGGCTTAAAGTGCTGGGGTTTTCAGAGTGAAGGCCCAACTACACGAAGAAATATAAACTGTAATGTCAGTTTCAGGGCAAGGTTATACATTCGGGTAGATTTACTAAATTCAGTGGAAATCATAAGGGTTAATATGTTTGCACATAACAGAATGAACAGGCACTTTCACAGAGGTATGCATTCTCTGTTTGGTTTTAATATGTGCATAAAGAACTGTTCAAAAGTATGTGTGGAGAGAACAAAAGCCATTTATTTTAAATTCCCCTTGAGAATGAAATAAAAACATGCTGAAGCAACTGACCTAATTTATACAATTTAACCACAGTGGATATTTCCCAAAAAGCACAGGTATCAGTCGCCTCCACAATGTCCAGCTCCAAGCAAGTGTGCCATAAAATAATTATTTTTAATCACTTCTTCCAGTCTTCCCAACTTTATGGTAGTAGCACAGGCGTGGATAATGTCTGCGCTTTCTTTCACACCTAGTTACAAAATCCTTTCAGTTTGCTCTTGTGAAGGTGAGGGCAGGCACGACTGCCCCATAAGGATGCTCTAGGAGCATAACTGTAGGGACATAAGCCGTAATATGCAGATAGCCTTTTAACTAGAGTGCTTCCAGTAAGCGACTTAGATGTTCTGACAGAAGAAAAATGCTTCTTAAAGATTGCCGTCTTCGCTGTGGCTTCGTGCAGCACAGGTCTTCAGGGTAGCCTTCTAGTGGGATACAAGCACTACAGCGTGGGCTCTGTCATGCTCCACTGCACCCCTTCACCAAGGATGCAACTTTCCCTGACAGCACAGGGTTTTGTGTTTTGTGAACACAAGAATGTTGTTCAGGGGAAAATAATGCTTTTTCAAATATCTGCTTTCACATTACTATTTGCATAATATAGTTGAGTCAGAGAGTGTCTTCTGTGTTCCTACATGAATTAACTTGGTCTTTTTTACCATTCTGAATAAAGATAAAACTAAGCATTTGCTGTCACGGAAAGAGTATGTTTCTCTTCTTACACAGTTAAAAGTTTTAAATTTTTTTGCCACTCTTTAATGTATGCTTCAGAAGTATGAAGGAAACAAACCAGAATTGCAGGTTCTTCAGGTCATGAATATCAAGCAAAGGGCTATAAGCAGCTATAAAGATACAAATAACATTGTATGATTTATCCTGCTCTGTACAAACTTAGCCAGAAAGGAAATACATTCCATAAGATATAAGATGTGATATAACCATAAGATAAGATATAACCATATAAGATATAACCATAAGATATTTAAAATAGGATTTTGTTTATGAATGTGAAACATATGGGCTCTGAAAGGATATCAGGTGTTGGCAATGTATGCCATCAATGCTTGCAGTCCTGCTCTGATCATACCCCAGTTCAAGTGGTGCCGTGGTTTCCTCTGGGAGGGAATAAACAAATTGGTTGCTTTTTTTTTTTGTATTTGAGTTCTGAAAATACAGCTGCAGGTTTTTAAATTCCCTGGTAGATATTTAGATGGAAAATAACTGTTTCTGAAACTGTGAGCCATTACGTAGAATTTGAATGATTCCGACCCTCTTTGAATGGCTAACCATCAACAGAATTATTTAAAGCTTCAGACAGTGGTGTTTTCAAATGCTGAGTTAACCTAAGGTTTTCCTGGTGCAGTTAGTAAATATACTTAAGTTCTAAACAAGTGCTAAGCTTTAGTGTCTACATCTAATAGCACTAGCATTAAAAAAGTGCTGCTTTGCTTTTCTAAATAAGGAAGTATGAAGCCAAACTAGAATAGTGTAACTGGTATTACTAATTGTATTTGGATTACTATAGATTTGAACATTGGCTTTTTCTTGCTTGCAGAGTGGTAAGGGTGTTCCCAGGGGTATAAGCATGTGTGGGTGTACTTGTATGTTCAGATAGAACTTGTCATCAAAAAGATGTGACTAAAACAGTCCACATATAAAAATCCTCCAGAATGAGCACGTGTGCAATTTAATCTCAAATATAATTTGTCTGACAACTCTGTAAGCCCCACAGAATTTCAGGAGAAATGGCAGCCAAGCTTCATCAGAATGTCCTACCCAGTTCCATTGGAGACTTTAAGGTCCATAATGCCTTCCTGCCATTGCAATCACTACTATTTATGTGCCACGGAAGGAAAACATTGCAAATGGGAGATGATGACTAGTAAATAGGGTGTGCCTTTGGAAAAACCCTGAAATGAAAAAATCGTTATTGCACAGAATTAGAAAGAACTGGTATTTTCCATAGTTCTGTAAGGTATTCTTAGTATATAGTAATGAGTTCGTTCACAGGACAAATATTGAGGTGTATGGCGATCATGAGAAAAAAGCATCTGCAGGGTAAGATCACCTGCAGTTTAATTCTATTGAAGCGACTTTTAGGTGGAACTTTCAGTTTACTATCAGTGTAAACAAGAAATGTGAAACTGTTTTCTAATGATGCAGCAGTAACTTTTCACACCTTGTGACTGAGATATGTGATGTGTCACGGGGCAGGAGAGAAAGTCATTGAGAAAGAAGATAAATCCCATAACATTTAAGAAATCTTAAATGGCACTCTGCCATGGCATACCTGCTGGAGGAGCTCTCTAAAGAAGTCTTTCTCTTTAGCACAAGGAATCCACCCATTAACCACAGGACATTCCCCTCAAGGTTTTAAAAACAGCCTGATAATGTTGAAAGGATTGTTCAAACCCCCAGAGGCCCGTAGCTATTCTGTACACAAAAAAGTGCTAAGATACAGCTCTGTGGCAAAACAGAAAGAGCAAGATTTTGCTAGAGTGCAATCCAGGTGCAATCCTTCTCCTATAGAAGTTTGCGTGTCAGAATGAGAGTGAAAACCACCATGCACCATTAAATAGCCTGGATATTTTTGCTATATAGGGAAATATAACAGTGGCCTGGCAAAACCTTTTGATCTAGATACTCATTCCTCCCGGTTAAATTAGCTGGTCTAATGTAGGTGTTAGCAGTGCCAATAAGTCTAGTGGAGATGTTATCATAATCGAGAAATCTTGCCTTGATGACCAATAGACATTTGTTCCCTGCCGGCGTAGAACAAAGCACTGGACAGGAGTGGCCCTTCCAAACCCGTGGTGCTGATAATCAAAATATCAAAACAGCTACAAAAACGACATTTCTTTTCTGATTTCAACTCAGAGTGTGACTGAAGAATTACACACATATTCATAATCTTAATTTTGTACTAAAAGTAGGCTATTTTTATTTAGTGTGCCCCAATCCTCAAAGGTGAGTTTTTAGGAGTATGCTGTTTTTCTTGCGGTGAATCAGTACTTCCCACATGATTTCCTACATCTGGCATCAGAATGGCACACTTCCTTCTGATATGATGACGTGGATAATAATTTAGAGCGCCAATTCTAATGCTCTAATGAGTCAGGCCAGTGTAGACAGGAGCAGGAACATTCCACACCCTCTAAGGAATCTTTACTGTTTCGTTCTTTTCGAAATTTACTTTTTGTTCCTCATCCTTCTTTCTCTTCCTTTTAGTCTAAACTTCTGTGGCTGCTCTGAATCAGTTGTCTCCATTAATCTCCTGTTTGGCTTTTCTAAGAAACTATCGTATCAGCTCTCTAGGACACCTGTATTATCTGAGCAGTGAAGTAACATGTAACTGGGAAGGAGAGCACCCTAGAATTAGAGGCCTCACATGAAGTCCATTGGAGGAAGTAAAAAGGCTGCAATTAACTTTGCTGGGATTTCAATCTAAAGATGTATGCAAAGACTTTTCTTCTAGAAAGTTTGCTTGCATTCTTGTTAACTGGATCCATTTCAGAATACTGACCTCATTCTGCAGACAGCTTACTACCTTCTCAGTGATTGTATAAGCCTTTTGAATGCAGAAGTCTTCTAGTGACCACTTACCTCCTGTTTTTTCATACAATAATTTCTCACATAATTCACTGAGAAAGAATCATGAGGCAGCTTGTCTTATTAAAGGATGCAGCATCTTCAAACACAGATTTCCACTAATCCTGTTTGAATGTGAGCTCAGCCTGGTCTTATGCACCCTTTGGCATGCTCCCACAGCAGAGCTCAGCGCGATGCCCAGTCTTACGTAAACTTGGAATTAGGGACAAGAGCAAGAATGCTGGGAGAAGTGTAAAATTCAGACTCTGCAGCTACCTTTCTGTAAAAAGAATTGCAGCAGTACATGAATGGTACCACACTTCAGGCTCCTAAATGTCGCTTTTGGTATGTGGTATAATGTTCATTTTTATGTTGGCTCTGTTTGGTGTCGCCATTTAGTAACTGAGTGTCTAGGGAGCTCTGACTAATTGCTTTCATTCACCTTGCCAATTTACTCAGGACCAATATTATCTCATAACTTGGATGTGCTTTTTGGTGGTTTCAGCTGAGCAACAACTTTATTACTGAAAATGTGCCCATGGAAAAGATGCACTGAGACAGTGACAGTCTAAATGCAGACAGTTTGTTACTGGTAGGACTCAGTAGGTTGAAGGTGGGACTTGATGATCTTGAAAGTCTTTTCCAGCATAAGTGATTCTATATTCACCAGTGTTTTTTATAACATTGAACTGATGAAATGCTTCCTGAGGGGTTAACATCGTGCCTGGAGTTATGTTAAGATGGGTGAAGATTCCCAGAGAAGATGAAATGTGGTACTGCTGTACCATGTTGAAATATTCATAACGATGAGCAATTATCTGTTGCACTTGCTAACTGATCATGTTGGGAAATGACACTAATGAAAAATTGACATTGTTTTGTTTGAAAATTCTTCAGTGTTTTGGAAAAAGGAATAACAACCCCCAGCCACCTGGATTTTAATTTTCTCATTTTCCACCTCCCCCCACCCCCCC